>OX465106.1:25946422-26243922 GCA_949987565.1 Luidia sarsii
ACCGTACACAGATTTTTTTTCGGCGGAGAAGACGGAGGCGGGAGTCCTGACGTCTCTCTGTCCTACATCAGAACCTTATCAAAGGACAAAGTGGTCCTTCAAGGATCGGAAACCCGACGCTCCGGTACTGATATCGGTTTGTGTGTGAGATGACCTCTTTTTTGCCATAATGTCAGAACTCATTATGCTGCGTACGGAACACCTGCCGAGACCTGCCAATTGCATTGTTTGGGTAAAGGTGAAGTAGAAGGTTGCTCGCCGTTCAAATGTTGCGGTGGTGTTTGAGCAGGGGGTTGTCTAGACCCATGTTGTGGGTTGTTGTGGGGTATGATTTTTCGTGGGCAGCAAGAATTTCGGAGAAATGTGAAGAAGCCACAATGATTACCTCACTGGATGCTGGTCAACAAACTACCCCGTGGATTTGTTTTTATTTCCCACAAAATTATGCGGTTGATAAGACCAACCGATGTCAATTACTTTCCCCTAAACAGCTCTGCTCGAATGCAGACGTCAGGCTCTCTAACATTTTCACGATTTTGTTTGAAAAATCACATGGTAAAAAAACTTTGACTGGATCGGTACTTGAACCCGTGTTTTGCGTACCAGCGCTCTTACCATCTCAGCTATCCAACCCTTATATGGTGGTCTTATGGTCTGGAAGTCTTTACCTAATTAAACAAAACAACAAAATGGCAAGGAAAACTTTGACTTGACCGGGACTTGAACCCGTGTTTTGCGTACCAGCGCTCTTATCATCTCAGCTATCCAACCCTTATATGGTGGTCTTATGGTCTGGAAGTCTTTACCTAATTAAACAAAACAACAAAATGGCAAGGAAAACTTTGACTGGACCAGGATTTGCACCTGAAACCTGAACCTGAGACTTTGGGTTTACAACAATATTGGTTGTTTGCATTCGAATGAGAGCGGGGTGTGATCCCTACGATGGAGATATACGGCAGTGAATGGTTGAATTGCTCCCGACTGGTACCCTGCCAACCCTGTAACAACTAGTTGACTATCTGGGAGGCCACCATTGATTTGAGTGCACCTTCATATCTCAGATTCTTTCCAGATTCTGTATCCGTAGCCGATTAGATTTTCTTTGACTAATTACCCCAGAAAGGGGATTTTGGGATGGACCCCTTCACTTCTACGGCCAAATAGGGCCACATTTAAAGTCAGATGTGTTCCAAATTACAGAGGAAACTGTTTAAAAAAAGTTGTGGGTCCACATTTCGTGATAATCAGTTCGGCGGAGCCATCTTGGATGGAATTAGTGCGCTGCAACCACTTGGCTGCGATACAGTGCGAGGTGCGAAACGTAAACTAGGCCTAGCACCACCAGGGACCAAAGGCATCTCATCCCTTAGACTGAAACGGGCTCACCCCTTGCAAGGCAGGAGCCTGAGGTATCTCCAGTTAATTCTCCACACCTGCTGTCCATTTCACAAAACCCATCCTAACTTACGACCAATCGCAAGACGATGAGAGATGCACATAAACCATACGGCCAATCACAACTTACGATGGTCTATCCATCGTAAGTTGAGCTGCGATGCATCGTAAGGCTTTATTATCGACTCCTTTTGCCTGACCGGTCGAACTGAGACACGTTGACCTCAGCTCAATCTACACGCACATGTTGGTTACTGACGTCGATAAGATGGCGTTGGCAAAAAGGTCGGGGATGGGTCAGTTACAATCATCTGCAGGTCAGAGATTCTAATTGGTCCCGATGAGAGTAGTCTGGGTCCTGGTTTTCCCCTAGTGTGTGGCTGGGTGTGTCCAGAAGACGGACAGTGACTGGTAGAACCAGGAGAAGGTTGCATAACAGTGTTAGAAATTCGAGCTCCCATAGCACCTTGTACAAAAAAACTCCCACTTTCACAGGCCAAGTATTCCACACACAACAGTTTCTCAGTTCTTGTAGCTATATTGAAAATCATTGTAGTTTGAACCTTCATCTCTAAAATGTGTGTGTTCTTATCCGATTGGATTTTTGTGTTTTGCAAATTACCCCTCCCCCCGAAAAAAAATGTGTAGCCGTCTTAGACAAATTTCTGTATAGTGTTTGGATAGCGTCCCTACACGTCCACAGCCAAAGAGGGCTACATTTAAATTCTCATTATGTTCCAATTTACAAACGAAATTGAACAGTGAACAGTGCACCCCAGTTTGTTTTATGTTTCACGTATTCAACAATATATCAATTAAGTAACCTCTAAACTCCCCTTAAAAAAGGTTATGGGTCCACACTTTATGATAATCAGCTCGGTGGAGCCATCTTGGATTGGATTAGTGCGCTGTAATCTGAGGATTGGGGATAATAATGCATGGTTACCAGAAATAAGTAACAGTGGTTGTTGGCTTTGAATGTGAGGGGGAGCGAGGCGAAGGGCAGTGGGAGTCCGTTGCCAGACTCAACAATCAATGGTGGTGCACACTTGACCCCCGGGGCGTCCGAGGTCAGACGATGTCACATCGCAGTCGTGATGATAAGATATCGTATACGAAATGGAGGGCGTGGATGAATCAGACGCGTCGTGTGGGGTGGGGAGAGGAGTGGAGGAATGTAGCTCCATGGTAGAACTTGACATGTTTCAGACCGTCTGGGATCAAGTCATGACATCATTCTGATTGATTACACTATTTGGGAAGGCCACCATCTCAGGCCTGGATAGCCCAGGTGGTAAGAGCACTGGGACGTGCAAACCAGAGGTCTCAGGTTCAAGTCTCGGTCGCAGAGACAAAGAGACAGACGGCAGGCAGGCAGGCAGGCAGGCAGGATGACAGGCAGGGCAGGCAGAGAGATACCGAGAGGTACAGAGACAGCCACGGTTGGAGACAGACAGAGACTCAGAGGGAGCAATTAGACAAGAGAGGACATGACCATTGATATACGGCGGAGATGCGTGTGGCTATGTGGGATTGGGCGGAGGGGGGGCTTCGGTGGATCGTGGTACCTCCACAGAGGCTAGCTGTTGACGAATTGGGGAAGATTCATGGCCCATTCTCAGGCTGGACCTTCCACCCTCTTCCAACACCTCACACCCCCACCCTATACCTCGTGAAATGCCAGCGATGAGTGGGCGACTAGAAGCGGTGGCATAAAATAAACACAATGTGACCCGATCGTCACCATACCATGAACGTCAACATCCTTCTTCCCCCCTTTCTGAATCATTATTTGCCCTGAAATGACCCCCACCACTGCTATACATATATACACATGTGCACCACAAACAATAGCCAGATCCAGATGCTGCCATGGGTGGCAATGCACTCATGGAGACTTAAAATAACATGATAGGGGAGAGAGGGGGAGAGAGAGGGAGGGAGAGAGAGGGAGAGAGAGGGGGAGAGAGAGAGGGGGGAGAGAGAGAGAGAGAGAGAGAGAGAGAGAGAGAGAGAGAGAGAGAGAGAGAGAGAGAGAGAGAGAGAGAGAGAGAGAGAGGGAGAGAGAGAGAGAGGGAGGGAGAGAGAGAGAGAGAGAAAGAGGGAGGGAGGGAGGGGGGAGAGAGAGAGAGGGAGGGAGAGAGAGGGAGAGAGAGAGGGAGAGAGAGGGGGGGAGAGAGAGGGAGAGAGAGAGAGACAGGGAGACAGGGAGACAGGGATGCAGGGAGACAGGGAGACAGGGAGACAGGGAGACAGGGATAGTGAAAGGCAGAGAGAGAACATACAACAGCTTTCGGCCAATGTGCACCACTTGTCGACAGGACAGGCTTTCTGGTCTAATTACGCACCGGGACTGTACTCTCGTTCGTGCGTGGTATGCTATTGCCCCCAAACACACCCCTTATAGCTGCTCATTCATCCTGGCTATAGTGTTTGATAGGAAAGGGGTGAAGAACCTTGCATGACTACAAACACCCTCAGCCCAATTCTAGACAAGTGACAATCAAAACACAACCCCGAATTCGCTGGGAGAGACTCCAAACACCACGAACCCAGATATCTACAGTAGTCAAATCCACTGAGTTCGCTTTTCTGATCAATTAGAGTAGAAGAAATCTGACTGGAAAACAATTTGAAAAAACGAAAGATGGGAATGAAGACTTTACCAGACCGGCACTTCAACCAGTTAGGTTCTCTACAATAGACATTTGTTCAATTACATCCATTACCGTTTTGCAATGTTACTATACTCACAACCAAACTGTGTTTCACACTCGTTCTATCTGGGGTATACTTGCAAGCTTTCAGTTATTATGCAAATGAACATTTCAATATTCATGAGCAAATTTGTGACCCGGCACAGCATAATGAAGAATAACCCCACTTTTTGAGATTTTGAGGTTTTCTAATGATGTGAAAGAGTATACCATTAGCTTTCAAATGATATCAAAATATATCCTCTAATACTTAACATTTCCGAAAATAAAAAAGACAGAAAATTGTTTTTTAATCGAATTGTGGAGATACTTTAACTTCAGGCGTTGTTAGCTCACAAGGTGTTTTGGTGGGATATTCCTCATGTCGTTGTGCCGGGTCACATTTGTGATGTCATCACAGGACCGTGCAACAGAAGCCCAATTGGTTTTGTACAAACGTTTCTGAAAAATCCTGGTTTTTCCTGCAGACCCATCCCTAAACCTGCTGATTAACTGCCAAAATGTATGCTTCACGATCACTAAGTGAAGGAGTTTTTCATCAAATCTAATCCCAAGGGATTACTTTGAAGTTTGAAAGTTAATGTTTTTGGTATGGTTTTTTTTAACTGTGGATTCCTGACATGACCTTACAATAGCGGATACTTTAGGATATTTTTAAAGGTAAAAAAGATGATCAATTTTTGACTCTACTGAGAAAAAGAAGCTTGCAAATATTTATGTTTGCAGACTTCAGATCCTATAAAGATGACAGCAGAAAATGAGATTGGCTGTGGTATGTATTGTAGAGACCCTTTCAAGCCCCTACACTGTAAAAAACGCTGAGCAAAAAAATATTGGGCAAAGTTATTTCTCTATCTGTTGGTTTATTTTCCCCCAACTTTTTCATAAATGATAGTGTTGGGTAAATAAAGAATTTCATCAACGTTGGTAAGTTTTCCTAGCTTAGAAGTTGGTTATAATATGCCCAATCATTGGTATCTTTTTTGAAGCTTGATACATGTACCATACGTTGGGCATAGACAGTGTACAAGTACCTCATTGTTGGTAACTTCTGACGAATGGAGGGCGCTGTATAACCAACAAATGTGTAATATCACTTATCGCGCATGCGCGCCTGGCCATGCTTTGTTGAGTCTGTGAGTGTGAGTGTGAGTGACACTGTACTAAGTTAAGTCTTAACATGGAAGAACTTCTTGAAAACTGGGGGCTACAAGAGCTGCTTCATGTCTTTACAGGTAAGATAATTCCTTGTAAATGCCTAGCGCTGATTGATAAATGGGCATAGCCGATTCTCCAAACAGTGGCTGGACTTTATATCCTAGGTATACCGCCATTCTCTTACTAATAGTAATACTACTACTACTAGTACTAGTACTACTGTACTAGTACTAGTCTTACCATACATGTGTAGTAATACCACTTACTAGTTAATCTATAGTCTGTACATCATTCCTCCATGATCATTCATAGCATGTATAGGTCATGTACATGTACATGTACAGTACATGTATACAATTATTAGCGTGAATAGAAAACAGCACACATGTGCCTTGTAGAACGGTGCATGTACATGTACAGTGTATACATCTCTACTAGTACTAGTACTAGTACTAGTAGTAGTACTACTAATACTATACTACTTACTAATACTACTATCCTCCAATAACCGGTTTTCGACGATATAAGGACTTTTCTTCAAACTGAACAATGTGGACGAAAGTATCACACTAAAAGAGCTCTCAGTTACTTTCTCCACACCACAGACTATTAGAATAATCATAGAGAAGGTTGATCAAGCCTGTCACTTCCGTAAGATTACCCGGTTTTGTTGACGTCCGCGGCGCACTGCGCAGTAAGCATCGTCACCTATTTTCGTCGGTGGTGTTTAGTAAGGTGTCCCAGTGAAGCCAAACGCAAAATATATTCTTAAAATAACTCAAAATGCTGTGTGGCACTGTAAAATTCTTCCCTGTATGTTTTTTGTGTTCATCTTTGTTTTTGTTTTTCCACACTGCTTCTAACACTTTCCTGAGATCATTCATAATTTATGCTTAAAACGTATTGGTCTGGTTGATGTCTTCTTTTGTGACGTTTAAAAAAAACTCCACAATCCTCTTTCTCGCTGCTTCTTCAGTTATGACCTTTCCCAATGTCACTCCAGAGACACATTTCCTCCTTCTTGGTACTTTCTCTAGCTGCCCTTTTATTTTTTTCATTTAAAAAAAAGCCTATTGGGCCATGTTACTTTTTGTCTTGAAATAATAATAAACATTTAATTAAAAAAAATATATAAGCGAGACGCCCTATAGGAGGCTCCATAGTTTTTACCCAGAACGGACTGCCTCAAGTGGCGTGATATTTTTTTTTTCTACGGATGTTGGGGTTTGTTATAGTACACTAAGATTTTTTTTAGGACCAACAATAAAGAAAACTGGAGCTTCGAAGCAACTGCCAATTTTGTACCTAGGAAAATAGACCCCAAAAGAGCAACCTTTTGAATAACACGAGTTTGGCCTACTGGAAAAGCCTTAAATTTCCACATTTTCGGTGACGGACAAGAGCAGGAAACCAACTGTAAGATACGAAGTCTGAGATCGTTATACGGAGTTGTTTTCATAGTGCGATGTGAGTTAGAAGGCTAAGCGTCGAAAACGTGTAGCGTCGAAAACGGGGGTTCCCACGATACTACTACTAGTACCACTACTAGTAGTAGTACTAGTAGTAAAGTAGTAGTACTACTAGTACTACTAGTACTAGTACTAGTACTAGTACTACTACTAGTACTAACTAGTAGTACTACTCACTAGTACTAATACTAGTAATAGTAATACTACTACTAGTAATACTAGTAGTACTAGTAGTACAGTACTAATACTTAATAGTAGTACTAGTACATGTACTAGTACTAGTACTACATGCAAATAATGCGCAATAATGGACAGCAGTACAGTGCATATAATACACATGTGCATATACTGTGCATGTGCATGTACAATATAATACACATGTGCATATACTGTGCATGTGCATGTACTGTATACGTAACTATGTACGGTACATCATACATGTTCATGTACATGTACATGTACATGTACAGTACATGCACTGTTACATGTCCGCGTACAGTACATGTACAGTACATGTACATGTATGTATGCACTGTATGTACAGTATGTACATGTATGTATGCACTGTACATGTTGTATGTATGCACTGTACATGTTGTATGTGTGCACATGTGCATGTACATGTACATGTACATGTACATGTGCACACATTATGCAATGTACAACTTTTAACATTATTAAGTATTCAACCACTTCTGCTATGCATGTCTTTGTTTGCATCAGAAATTAGAGCAGAATTAATCTACTGATTGAATCTGCAGTTATTTTATTTTCACAACATTTAGGAAGGAATAGATTATAGAATGTTTGTGTTGGGGATGGAGGCATACATTTACTCTTACTAGTCTTAGTCTAGGCTACCATGTACCTTACATGGAAATGTACTTGTATCATATTTTGTATTATAATTAGTATGAAAATATTTTACTTTCTTCTCAATGATATTACTCATTTATCTAACATAGGGGCTGATATTTAAAGAAGATATTTTTTTCCTGGCATGGAGTGTATTTAGTGGTTTACAATTATTCAGTGGCAGATCTGGAAGGTTAATTGAACTTGGAAGCAGTCAAGTTTATTTGTGCAAAAAAGCCAAATTGTACATGTATGTTGAACATTAACCAAATTACCAGTGCTCCTGAAGTGTATGTTTTTGCTTCACCTCCATCTATTAACCTGTGCTGATAAATAGCATTGTTTTCTAACTCTTGTTATAATTGGTGCCATCTTTATTTATTTTGTTTCAATACAGAAAATGCCCTCGACATGCATGCCTTGAGACTTTTATCTGAAGACGATATCAGACAACTCATACCCAAAATAGGATTGCGGGTGAAATTCTTGGATAAATGGCGCAAAGATGTAAGCTTATAATTTGCATACAAGTAATTTACCTCATGATGTTGTGCTACAAGTGTTTGAATGAGGTAGAGGGTGGTGTCAAGAGCCTATTTAGTCATCTAAAATATATCCACGGTGTACATTCTGGCACCTCTACTTTCATCAACTGCAGACAAGAGAAATGTCAAGCAACATTTACCCATGTTTCATCCTACAGAAGGCATATTTTGTCAAAACATAGGCCTAATGATACTGATTTAATTGCTCTTCCTCATACACCACAAGTGGAGGACAATGAGGAATCAGATGATATGGAACCTTTGCCAAGTGAATCTTGTGTTGAAAATGATGCTTCAAAAGAAGATATCTTACAAGCTGTGTCATACTTCATAGCAAATATGAGAGCATCTTCTGTACCATATGCGTGTACACAAAAGGTGATACATGAAGTTGAGAACTTATTTCAAATTGTCATTAAACATCTGAAAACGAATCTTACATCAGTCCTTACGGATGTTCAGGCAAATGTAACGTTTACGGAAATGGATCTTTGCAAATTTGGTACAGTATTTCAGGAAATTGAAGGAAAACAACTTTTTGATGGCTTTCAAACACAACATCAACAAGATAGCTATTTTAAAGAAAAGGGGCATCTTATCAGTGCAGAAGAACGCATTTTGGGTCGTTCTTTCATTGCAAAAAATAACACCACATCAGGAGGAGTGAAACAGAAACTGACCAGTAACACATTTCAATATGTGCCTATCAGTAAAACAATAACAAAATACTTAGAACAGCCTGGCGTAATGATGGCAATCCTCAACCAACAAGCCTGTCAGCATGATGGTATATTGGAAACATATCGCGATGGAAGTCACTTCAGAAAAAAAATGTCTGAAAGTGTTGATGTTGTCATCCCTTTACTTTTGTATTGTGATGACTTTGAAACCGGAAATCCCCTAGGTTCTAAAAAAGGTGTAAACAAACTAACTGGATTTTATATAAGTATGCTTTGTTTACCCAGCCAGTTCCAGGCATCCTTAAATAGCATTTTGGTGGCTGCATGTGCTAAGAGGTCAAATGTTGCAAAGTACGGAATTGACAGTATACTTGCAGCAATTGTGAAAGACCTTAATGTTATGGAAAGAGATGGACTTTACATTTCAAGTGAATCATATGTTGGACTTGTAAGGCCAATTCTTTTTCAGGTCATTGGCGACAACTTAGGACTACATGAACTCCTTGGCTTTGTTGGGAGTTTTAGTTCCAATTTTCCCTGCAGATTTTGCAAAGCGCCAAAGGAGATAACAAAGAAACAGCTTGAAGAAGATGCAAAACTATTACGAGACAAGGAAGGGTTTGAGGGGGACCTTCTGGTGGATAATGTGTCACTTACAGGAATAAAACGCTTCTCCGAACTTAATAACGTGACTGGCTTCCATGTCAGCGATAACTATGCTGCAGATATAATGCATGATTTCTTGGAGGGTATAATGCCCCTGGAAGTGAAACTTACCTTGAAGGTCCTTATTGGGAAAGGCTGCTTTACTATTCAAGATTTGAATTCTCGTTTGGCTTCATACAGCTATGGATTTGTTGACAAAAAGAACAAGCCGAGCCCCATTCTGCCATCAGCAATTACAAACCCAGCAGGACCGAGTGGTCAGAAAGCAGTACAAATGAAATGCTTAGCTCTGTATCTGCCAATAATTATTGGTGACTTAGTAGATGAATCATCAGATGTTTGGGAGATGTTTTTGTTATTGTTGGACATTTTCAAGATAGTAATGGCTCCATCAATTAGTTATGCTGGCACACTTGTGTTAAAGGCATTAATCAGAGACCATCATCAACTTTTCTTGCAACTGTTTCCAGACAACCACCTCATTCCAAAACAGCATTTTCTCGTTCACTATCCTCATCTGATAAGACTACTTGGACCACTTTCACAGTACTCATGTTTGAGAAAAGAAGCAAAGCATAAACCTCTGAAACTATGGGCCCGAACATGTAATAACTACAAAAATATAGCTAAAACAGTAATTGATAGGCATCAGCTTCAACAGAGTTACACCTTCCTTTTAAGGAAACCACTCAGTTGTGACACAGACATAAAAGATCAATTTCCAGTTCAAATGACATCAATCGAGGAGGCATTTGCTCAACGTATATGTTCCTTCCTTGGTTGTGAAATACACGACAGAGTCATATTGTCAGATTGCATTTGCATTCAGACATATCAGTTTAGACCAAATTGCATGGTTCTTATTGACTGGGATGATGAAGAACCACTCTTTGCAAAGATAAATTATATCTTAATTGAAAACAAAATCTACTTTGTCTTACAAAAATGGCAAACAACATTTTACAACAGACATATGCAAGCTTATGCTGTTAGAGAACCCCATGATCATGGATGCATTTTAATAAAAAAGCCCCAGGAACTTGAAGTGTGTCGACCCTTTCATATAACAAAAAGTCACAATAAGGAGGACCACTCATGGTACATCATTGTACCCTATAACCTTGTGTAAAAGGAACTGGTATGTATCCAAATTGATTCCATTTTATTTGTCTGATGATTCTCATACAAAAACTAAAACATCTAAAATATTACTAATCTGGAAGATTTTTGTTGAAAGATAATCAAATAATCAGTCTTTTTTTTTCTAGTTTGGACCACAGGGGACATCATATCCTATCCAGCTACCAACGCAAATATTTGATGACCTCATGAGTCCAGATGCAGCTTTTGATGTACCATCAGCTTTAGGTTCGCCACCATCAGATTTCACTGACCTTGAAGACCGCCCAAATACTTCGTCATCTACGTGTACAATTTATGTATCTGATACCGACAGCTCAACTACAACATCACCACCATTGTCACAGATGCCACCTATGAAAAGACAGAGGACTGTACTATTTGTAAGTTTTTACTTGGATGTTTGGTGTTTATAGTTCTGACCCCAAAAGGTTTCCATACATTTTCAGTGGCGAAAATCGCAGCTGCTTAGTTGTAGTTCATTTCTCTGTATCATACCATTCAGGATACCAAGCAGATTCTGTCTCAGACACCTGAAGGAAAGAGTGTCGTGCAATGTGTTGAGAGCAATGGATTCCTCACTAAGAAGGCCAGACACATTTTGGTAAAGATATTAGTTGGCTGTTTGATATCCCGCTTTGGCAAAAAGTAAGTACAGCGTATATTAAATACAAAACATGAATCTTATGTACATGTATCGTAGGATATGGAAATTTCCCAACTGTTATATCATTAATCAAACTAATCTGCCCATAATTATGTTTTTCCATATCAATTTTCATCCTGTTTTTGTTACAGCCCTGGTGCATTTGAAAAGAATGCTCTTGCCCAAAGTGTGATATCTGCCTTCCCATCATTGAGGGACCCACATGGAGTAACAGGATATGTAAGTTGCATTACAACTTTATGACTGTATATTATATGTATACAGTGTAACTGGGATTAAAGCTCTCAAATCATATTTTAAAATAAAGTGAAGACAGTGAGGGTTATATTTAAGACATAAACACCTTAGTCATTTCGAACCCAGCTCACTTCGTACCCAAGTCATTCCAAGTCACTTTGCACCCCAGAAATGCATGAAAAAATGGTAGAACACACACAATAAATGGATCTCGATCAAGTACTGTTTTACCGATGTAAGTTTACTCAATGTTTCAACGAAATGAAACACAGAGTAAATGTACATTTCTTAAACAGATCTTTACTATGTTTTCAATTTATGGCTGAATAAGCAGCTAAGGCACAAAGTGACAGGTACAAAGTGACTTTGTATGAAGTGACATACATGTATTACTAATTTCTGTAATTTGTCACTTTTACAGGAAGCGTTCTACACAAAAGGAGCACGAGGTCGTCCAGCCTCGGGATACCTTGAAGAGCATCTGCGTTACGTTAGAAAACGAATGATAATGGAAAAGGAAGAAGCACCAAAGGAGTGCACATGTAAGTAACTGGAATTCATCATTTGATAATTAGGGGCCAATTTCATATTGCATGGTAACATTGCATTTGCGAGACATGTGACAGCTCTGTATTTTTGCATTGCTTTTACGAGTATCCATGACATTCATAATGTTATTTTGTTTCTATTGCAGCAAACGATGGAAATGCCTCCGATATTTCTGACTGTCAATCACACAAGGAGATGCAGCCCATGATCCAGTGGTTGAAGGATAACTTGACACCAGCTGATCAGGTGCAAGAATTCATGGCCAGTACAGCAGCCTATCGTAGGGATTGGGTGAAACATGAGGAGAGGACTGTGGCTGAAATCATTCAAGAGTTTCCAAGATTGTTAGACAATCAAATGGTATGATCAATTTGTATCCTGTTTTTATCTATGAATTATGAAAGACTGACATTATAATCTAGGTCATACAAGGTTAAAAAGGTCAAGCCTTCATAATTGATAAGATTGCTTGTTGTCATTTTAGTCAGTAGTTCGCAGCATTTGTGTATATTTTGTAACATGGTGATATACAAAATTCATCCCCACTAGCCTTTCACTAATAGAAATCAGTTTGGAAGAAAACATTGAGGTGATCTCTTTACTGCAATAACAAATGTGTTGTATTGCTAATCACTTTTAGTACTGGCCCTTACATGATTGTGTGTTTTCTTCTGATGGTCTGATGATATATTAGGCCTTGTCACTAAAAGGAATGTTTGAATTCAACAAGAAGGCAATTAGCAGCGCTGAAGGTCTAAGTTTTGCTCTGATACATACAACTCTATATTCATATTTCTGAAAAAGAAGATTTGAATCAAAATGATACACATTTTCAGTGTGTGATTACTCATGTAAGGACCTGTTAGACTATTTTGCAATTTACTTCCTCTGCTTAGATTGAACAGGACTACAAGTTGGCATATCCTGATATTGCTGTTGAACTTAACAACAAGTGGAGTGCTTTGATGGAACATGTGATCAACTATGGAACAAAGATGTGCCCACTGTGGACTGAGGTTTTAGGGCTTCCCTCTGATACTGACTCAAAGACACTGACAACTGGTAAGTGCTAATCAAAATAAAGTTAATAAGACTAAAGGCTTTGCATGGTGGGTGATTCAATATATAGGAAGGTTTGCGGTGACACCATGTGTGTCACCGCAAACCTTCCTATACATGTATATCGATATAAAGTTATCAACTTAACATCCTCGCTTAAGCTTTACACAACATACATGTACTTCGATAATCAGAATGGTTTAATCATTTTCTGTTGTCTTATTACCATAATACAAGGACCTTATCTTGATTTGATTCTCTTGAAATGGTTGTACCACACCTTATAAATGAAGAAGACAGACTGGTGAAATGTGTAAAAATTATATGCTTCTTGTTAATATCATCTCCAACATGTATCGAAAGTGGTTTGGGGCACACTCTGTAAAATCTGCTAACTACATTACATCGTTTGTCTCATTTTCACAGACCAGAAGTCCAATCTGGCACTGTTTATCATCCCCACGATTTTCGATGGAAGTTACAAGAAATCAGCTGCTGGTTTGAGGAGAAATACTTCAAAGGAAGCTTTAAGAGCATTCATTGATACGCAGCAGGTTAGTAACAATACACATACTGCTACTGGGTCATGGTTGCAGATAATTATTTTGTGTAACTTCTGTCTGTAGGTGAAAACATTTAAAAATCAATTGCATTTATATATTTCATTGTCCTACAGGAGATTGTCAATGTACCCGCTTACCTGGGTAACATCGATGTAAAGAAGCATCCCCAGCCATTCATACTGGCACTGGGTAATCACATCTTGGAGCCAACTAACAGCTTCGTCATAATAGAAAAGAGGGCCATTCCAGTGCCTTCATTGTTGAAGGCTGTCGATATTTGTTATAAAGCCCATTACGTGTTAGACTGTAAGTATCAGAATCAATGTCAGGGTGCATGGACATTTTTTGAAAAATGTGTGTATGAGCAGCCAGGACAAAAGACCAAGGAAAGTGCAGCCCTCCGAGGGCTTCGAGCCTACCTTTCTTATAACAAAAAGTCGGACTAAGAGAAATAAAGAACAACTAAAAACAGTGGGAAAACTGAAATACTGAATGTGGACTTGTTCCAGGTGAATAAGAGATATTTATTTTGTTTATAAAAGGTCAGGAAGTTTTGCTTTTTTTGGTTTCGGAAAGTTTGATCAGAGCTGTCCAAATATCATGCCCATTTTACTTGTTTTTGGCAAAGGTGGTAGTCATTTGTTATTACATGAGCAATGTCTATATCAACATGTTAATGTTTGGGGGAAAAAATGTGAAGAAAATTTACCCTAATTTGAAGCAAAAATGACAGATTGAAGCAACAAATGTGGAAGCTTTGCTGACTTGTTCCAGGTGAATAAGAGATATTTATTTTGTTTATAAAAGGTCAGGAAGTTATGCTTGTTTTGTTCCAGGCAGTTTCCGTTGAAATTGACCAGAGCTGTCCCCCCCAAAAAAAAAATATCATCCCTATTTTACTTGTTTTTGGCAAAGGTGGTAGTCATTTGTTACTACATGTACAATGTTGATATCAACATGTAAATATTTGGAAAAAATGTAAAGAAAATTTACCCTAATTTGAAGCAAAAATGACAGTTTGAAGCAACAAATGTGGAAGCTTTGCTGACCTGTTACAGGTAAATAAGAGATATTTATTTTGTTTATAAAAGGTCAGGAAGTTTTGCTTTTTGGGGTTTCGGAAAGTTTGACCAGAGCTGTCCAAATATCATGCCTATTTTACTTGTTTAATGGCAAAAGTGGTAGTCATTTGTTATTACATGAGCAATGTCTATGTCAACATGTTAATGTTTGGAAAAAATTTGAAGAAAATTTACCCTAATTTTAAGCAAAAATAATAGTTTGAAGCAACAAATGTGAAAGCTTTGCTGAACTGTTCCAGGTGAATAAGAGATATTTATTTTGTTAATAAAAGGTCAGGAAGTTATGCTTGTTTTGTTGCAGGAAGTTTCCGTTGAAATTGACCAGAGCTGTCAAAAAAAAAATCATCCCTATTTTACTTGTTTTTAGCAAAGGTGGTAGTCATTTGTTACTACATGTACAATGTTTATATCAACATGTTAATGATTAGAAAAAAATCACCCTAATTTGAAGCAAGAAATGATACTTTGAAGCATCAAATAATTATAGTGCCTGGCATTTGATTGTCGAGTCATGCTAAGTTGGCAGTAATTGATAATGTTTATTAACAACCTTGCTTGAAGAAGATAAGCAGGTCTTCTTTGCTATTGTCACACATTTGTAATTGCTTGACAAATTGTCTTTATAATTTGTTTTTACCTCAAACAAAGGAGAACTTCAGTGTTTTTTTTACAACTTTGAAGCGTTTTTATCTTTTTAAGGGACTTCAGTTTCTAAGTTCCAGTTTCATTACCTCCCCTTTTGCTGTAGATCCGTTTAGTGTTTGAAGCTTACCTACAATAAAGGTTGAAAAATAAAAACGATATTCAACCGACTATTGGGATGTATATACATTTGTATACTGTGATGTATTATTTTGTGAAGTTGAATTCCCAACAGTTAGGGTATTAGGCTGAATATTCCCAATAATTGATAAAGAAACAATAACCAACAATTGGTGATCAATTTTTGAAAAATATATGGGTAATAAATCACCAATATCTGGGCCTTTGCGATACCCAGAAGTTTAGCAATACCAAACAACCATTTGTTGGGCAGAAAAAAATTACCCAACAATTTGTTTATGCCATTGCCCAAAATTTGAGCAATAGGAAACGACTAATTGTTGGGGAAGGAAAATTAACCAACTATAAGGTAAGTACATTGCCCAATAGTGATTGGGCAATTATTGACCAATAGATGTACATGTTGACTATTGGTCCAACGTTGGTCAAAATGTTGGGCAATTTTTTGCCCAACGTTTTTACAGTGATACACAACATTGGTAAGATCGAAACACAAAAATGTTCACATATTTACATGAATACAGTTTGAAGATGGTTATTGCAGAAACCTCGTACTGAAATATTCTGCTTAAAATGCTGCAGTTTTGGAAAATCAGTTTACGTCTCACCCCCTAAATCAAAACGATTTTTTTCGGAACATTTCGTTGAATGCTGCATTTTCGCGGTTTTTCACTATTTTCTCGAGACTCGGTTGGCGGATTGAGCTGACATTTTCACAGGTGTGCTATTCCATTTATATGTTGGATCAGACAACGTATGGATGCTATTCTTTGACCTCGACCAATGTTGTGTTATCCCTTTAAAGTACCGGCGCTCATACCATGTACCACCTGAGCATTATATGATATCCAACCCTTAGATGACTGCCTTCCCTCTCATGAACGGATGAAGGGCCGTAGGTTGCAGGTCGGCTACGATGCGGGATGGAAAGGGGAGGAGACAGAAAACTATGAGGAAGAAAGAGCGAGCTATCGTGGGCACGAGAGGTATCGGACCAGCTCTCTCCCGATCGGATGTGACGGCTGGCATTCCTTCCCAATTAGAAATCGACCCCTGCGTCTGTCCACGGTCTGTCTCGAGGTAGTACATGTACCTCCATGGCACAACCATGGAGCTATAAGCATGGAGGAAGTGCTATAAGATACAACCATGCAAGGAGGTAGTACATGTACCTCCATGGCACAACCATGGAGCTGTAAGCATGGAGGAAGTGCTATAAGATACAACCATGCAAGGAGGTAGTACATGTACCTCCTTGGTACAACCATGGAACAAGGTGGAATAACACATCACGTGGGGGTCATACATTGAAAAATTGAAAGCAAGCCATGAATCCTGTTTTTGACCCAAAATGGGCAAGAACGGCATTTGGGCCCTATGTCGGCGGCGTATGTACGATCACTGTACGACCTGGCAGATTTGGTTTTTAGCACCCTCAAAGTGACCCAAAACCACTGATTATTTCGGGTTGTAACCCAGGGAGTGAGAACGAAACTTTCTGGAGGAGGCGTATGTAGATTCCAGCCCACGGACTAAATGCCGTCGGCATCGATCTAGGCTGGGGTAAGAAAAAACGAGCAACATGAGGTGGGCATGTCAGGGAAGACACACCGCCTCGTCGCACCAAAAAAACACCCACAACAACCACCCGTGAATCCCAGCAAGAGAAATAAGAAATACGCACGCAGAAGTGACTCGTGTAGCTGATCGTTTCCAAGCAGATGCTGGTAACTATTTCTTAGGCAAGGTTACCACAGCAACGAGGGGAATGTAGTGTGCGTGGGGGGGGGGGGACTTCCGACACCGGAATCCAATCTGCCAAGTACCCAAGATAAATTCTGAAGTGGTTTCCTCTTAAAGTGGCCGAAGAATGTTGCTCACTGTCTAAAATGACCTTTCATAATTTCCGAATCATTTTTATATGGCCTGATGTTGATTGGACTTTCTAAAGGTACTGAAGATCGAAACGTCAGGCCTTATAAATCTTGTAATCTAGCAGGACTATTTGCATATGGTCATTTAAGTCAGTACGCAGTTTGCAACATTTTGGCTTATTGCGTTAATCTTTGGATTCGTTGAAATTTCTTTTTATCAAATTCTGATTATTTCCTTTTGACCTCGGCTCACGTTTAATTATCACTCATGTTGCACAGCTCTGACAAAATCTCACTGAAACACTGTTTACCTGGTGGCCTGAGCTCGTTTCTAATTCCACCGCTGCCCCCTCCCCTACCCCTGACTACCTCCATAAGAAAGGCATGTTGACTCAGGATGGAGTTCAACCCAAGCATAATTGGTAGGAGCAAGGGTTGACAACATGACCCTAGGGCAGTATAGTGTCCTATTGTAGGGTCATGCGCGGACAAATGTTCAATCCGTGTCTAGACGGCGCAAGGACGTGAGAGTGGGGACACGGGGGCCCGGGAGACGGAGGCAATGGTTGGCAAAGACGGACGTAGAAAGAAGCCGAGACAGACTGGAGAGAGGGACTGAGACAGAGAGAGACTGAGACAGAGGGAGACTGAGTCAGAGAGAGACTGAGACAGAGAGAGACTGAGACAGAGAGACTGAGACAGAGAGAGACTGAGACAGAGAGAGACTGAGACAGAGAGGGACTGAGTCAGAGAGAGACTGAGACAGAGAGAGGGACTGAGTCAGAGAGGGACTGAGACAGAGAGAGACTGAGACAGACAGAGACCGAGACAGAGACAGGGACTGAGACAGAGAGAGAGACTGAGACAGAGAGGGACTGAGACAGAGAGAGACTGAGTCAGAGAGAGACTGAGACAGAGAGAGACTGAGTCAGAGAGACTGAGACAGAGAGAGACTGAGACAGAGAGAGACTGAGACAGAGAGGGACTGAGTCAGAGAGAGACTGAGACAGAGAGAGGGACTGAGTCAGAGAGGGACTGAGACAGAGAGAGACTGAGACAGAGAGAGACCGAGACAGAGAGACTGAGACAGAGAGAGACCGAGACAGAGACAGGGACTGAGACAGAGAGAGAGACTGAGACAGAGAGGGACTGAGACAGAGAGAGACTGAGACAGAGAGAGACTGAGACAGAGAGAGACTGAGTCAGAGAGAGACTGAGATAGAGAGAGACTGAGACAGAGAGACTGAGACAGAGAGAGACTGAGACAGAGAGAGACTGAGACAGAGAGGGACTGAGTCAGAGAGAGACTGAGACAGAGAGAGGGACTGAGTCAGAGAGGGACTGAGACAGAGAGAGACTGAGACAGAGAGGGACTGAGTCAGAGAGGGACTGAGACAGAGAGAGACTGAGACAGAGAGAGACCGAGACAGAGAGACTGAGACAGACAGAGACCGAGACAGAGACAGGGACTGAGACAGAGAGAGAGACTGAGACAGAGAGGGACTGAGACAGAGAGAGACTGAGACAGAGAGAGACTGAGACAGAGAGAGACTGAGTCAGAGAGAGACTGAGATAGAGAGAGACTGAGACAGAGAGACTGAGACAGAGAGAGACTGAGACAGAGAGAGACTGAGACAGAGAGGGACTGAGTCAGAGAGAGACTGAGACAGAGAGAGGGACTGAGTCAGAGAGGGACTGAGACAGAGAGAGACTGAGACAGAGAGAGACCGAGACAGAGAGACTGAGACAGAGAGAGACTGAGACAGAGAGAGACTGAGACAGAGAGAGACTGAGACAGAGATCGAGACTGAGACAGAGAGGGACTGAGACAGAGAGAGACTGAGACAGAGATCGAAACTGAGACAGAGAGAGACTGAGACAGAGAGAGACTGAGACAGAGAGAGACTGAGACAGAGAGAGATTGAGACAGAGAGAGACTGAGACAGAGAGACTGAGACAGAGAGAGACTGAGACAGAGAGAGAGACTGAGACAGAGAGGGACTGAGACAGAGAGAGACTGAGTCAGAGAGAGACTGAGACAGAGAGAGACTGAGACAGAGAGGGACTGAGACAGAGAGAGACTGAGACAGAGAGAGACTGAGACAGAGATCGAAACTGAGACAGAGAGAGACTGAGACAGAGAGAGACTGAGACAGAGAGAGACTGAGACAGAGAGAGATTGAGACAGAGAGAGACTGAGACAGAGAGACTGAGACAGAGAGAGACTGAGACAGAGAGAGACTGAGACAGAGAGAGACTGAGACAGAGAAAGACTGAGACAGAGAGACTGAGACAGAGAGAGACTGAGACAGAGAGAGACTGAGACAGAGAGAGACTGAGACAGAGAGAGACTGAGACAGAGAGGGACTGAGACAGAGAGAGACTGAGACAGAGAGAGACTGAGACAGAGAGAGATTGAGACAGAGAGAGACTGAGACAGAGAGACTGAGACAGAGAGGGACTGAGACAGAGAGAGATTGAGACAGAGAGGGACTGAGACAGACTGAGACAGAGAGAGACTGAGACAGAGAGAGACTGAGACAGAGAGAGACTGAGACAGAGAGAGACTGAGACAGAGAGAGATTGAGACAGAGAGAGACTGAGACAGAGAGACTGAGACAGAGAGGGACTGAGACAGAGAGAGATTGAGACAGAGAGGGACTGAGACAGAGAGAGACTGAGACAGAGAGACTGAGACAGAGAGAGACTGAGACAGAGAGAGACTGAGACAGAGAGGGACTGAGACAGAGAGAGACTGAGACAGAGAGAGACTGAGACAGAGAGAGACTGAGACAGAGAGGGACTGAGACAGAGAGGGACTGAGACAGAGAGACTGAGACAGAGAGAGACTGAGACAGAGAGAGACTGATACAGAGAGAGACTGAGACAGAGAGAGACTGAGACAGAGAGAGACTGAGACAGAGAGAGACTGGTAGAGAGAGACTGAGACAGAGAGAGACTGAGACAGAAAGAGACTGATAGAGAGAGACTGGTAGAGAGAGACTGAGACAGAGAGAGACTGAGACAGAGAGAGACTGAGACAGAGAGAGATTGAGACAGAGAGAGACTGAGACAGAGAGAGATTGAGACAGAGATAGAGAGACTGAGACAGAGAGAGAGACTGAGACAGAGAGAGACTGAGACAGAGAGAGACTTAGACAGAGAGAGACTGATAGAGAGACTGATAGAGAGAGACTGATAGAGAGACTGATAGAGAGACTGATAGAGAGAGACTGATAGAGAGAGACTGAGACAGAGAGAGACTGAGACAGAGAGAGACTGAGACAGAGAGAGACTGAGACAGAGAGAGACTGAGACAGAGAGAGACTGATCAGAGAGAGGCTGAGACAGAGACTGAAACAGAGAGAGCCGACTGATCAGAGAAAGACTAAGACAGAGAGAGACTGAGACAGAGAGAGAGACTGATCAGAGAGAGGCTGAGACAGAGACTGAAACAGAGAGAGCCGACTGATCAGAGAAAGACTGAGACAGAGAGAGACTGAGACAGAGAGAAATCGCCGACTGGGACTGAGAGAAACTGAGACAGAGAGAGACTGAGGCAAGTGGCAAAGAGTGACGGGAGACAGGGAGAAACTGATCGAGATAGAGAGACTGTGACATAGAGACAGGAAGATGGACAGTTGAAGATCGAATTAAAGACAAAGAGAGAGACAGAGACAAAGGCAGGGACGGGGGCAAGAAGACTGAGAGAGGCAGAAAGACAGAGAGACGAACACACGGACAAAGAGACACATGCCTACAGAAGGGAACTAGGGGAACCTTCCAGTTGAAGAAGTTGGAAAACCTTAAGGTATACAGGCTTATTGCTAACCCTTTTCGTAAAAGATTTTATTCACTTGAAAAATTGCCGTGACACATTTACTGTTCTTGCTCAACGAAATCCATTCAGATCGACGGATTCCATTCATTAAAGTATTAAGACTTGGAAATCATACACGTAGGCCTCTCAGATCCGGTGGGATACACGTATCGGATCTTTCTAAGGTAATTGTTTTCAATTTGAATCAGGGGGAAGTTTGAGCAGGAACAGACCGACGCGAACAAGAAAAATCCGGCACGACACAAAAAAATGCTATTCAGCAACTTCCCTGATCGTGGGGCATTGGTCATGATGTTGTCACCTCGTTGTGAGGGAAATCAAACCTGTCCCGTATCATAACGCCAGTCACCTTTCCATTGACAAGCAAAGGGCAGACGGTCTGATGTCAATAAGGGTCCTCTGTCGCCCTCTATGTTCCTCTAGAGGGAACCAGGGGATTTATGACCAACTGCTGACTACTCATATTTTTTTGCCTGAGATCTTGTCTCCATATGCAAATGATAAAAATGTCCACGGGTCTGATAATTCATTCAACAGGCACCAACAGTTGGGCACGGCCGCGCAAACGTTCATGTAACACGTTACTGCATGTACTCTCTACCGATCGTCTGATATCTCAGTCTTCGGAAGAATCTTAAGCAGAATTACGATCAACGTCTCGAATCCTACCACTGGACGTTTGAGAAAGGTCCTGCTAGGATCAAAGCATTGAGCCCGCAGAGATTTTGAGATCGAAGTTCTTCAAAGTTTAGAGTGAACGACGTTTCGGGAAAAGTCATGAATCGGAGCATAACTGGCCCTCCACATTTTTGCAGATTTGCAAAGTTCATCATTTCAGTCAGTAAGAAGTTTTCAACTTTTGGGACCTTTTTTGGTATCACCACGAGAATGAATTCAATCATCGTTTAGACGTTATCATTTTCGTTTCAAAAGTGGTTGCCCAAGTTACATGGATGCGTTATTCAGCAAACGAATGTCGTAAACACACAGGTCACTGTTGTCACGGGGCCACCAGTGCCCGCATCTCAAGCATCGAATCTGGATCACGGGGTGAACTTGATCGCTGACGGCTTCCAGTAAGTCCTCCCTAATTCCGACCCTGAAGGGGTAGGTTAGGGGTTGAGGGGGTGAGGTGGAGTGGGGAAAGGTTTTCTAATGGCGTGCCCGACCCTGTCCCCTGCGCCATCCAACTACCACATGTTGGAGACCGGAGTGAGTCTGTGAAATACGAGCGGCGTTAGCGGCAGAAAAAAAAAATATATATATATATATATATATATATATTGTCGCAGCTGGGGGGCTGTTTATTTTCACGGGGGAGGCCATCTGCTCTGCCTCCGTCACTATGGAAGCATCGGTCGCTCCGCCTACCTCCTGCCCTTCGCCAACAACCGCTTCCGCCTCCATCACCGACGAACCTCCAACCACCGCCAACTCCACCGCCAACCTCAGTCTGGAGACCTCCTCGTGCACTCTGACCTCTGACCTGGCACATGGGGCTCCCGCCTCAGCTCCAATTAACTCTGAAGGAGATCTTTAATCGGTTCCCTCTGGAAAATATATATTCTTGTAATATGTTTCATTCCAGATGTTGGAGCTTGACAACATCCCGTCTTGTCGACCTCCTTATGATCTAGAGCTCTTTCGGTCTCTGTCTGTCTGTCTGTCTGTCTCTCTGTTTCTCTCTCTCTGTCTCTCTCTTTCTCACCCCCCCCCCCTCTCTCTCCCCCCCCTCTCTCTCTCTCTCTCTCTCTCTCTCTCTCCTTCTATCTCTCTCCCCCATCTGTACGTCTGTCTGTCTGTCTGTTACTTTCTCTCTTTCTATCTCTCTCTCCCCCCCCCATCTACTTGTCTGTCCATCCGTCCGTCTCTCTCTCTCTCTCTCTCTCTCTCTCTCTCTCTCTCTCTCTCTCCTTCTATCTCTCTCTCTCTCTCTCTCTCCCCCATCTGTCTGTCTGTCTGTCTGTTACTTTCTCTCTTTCTATCTCTCTCTCTCCCCTATCTACTTGTCTGTCCATCCGTCCGTCTCTCTTTGTCTCTCTCCTTATCTCCCTTTATCTATTGGATGTTATGAGATTATATCGGATACAGATGAGGGCCGGTATAGCAACATTGGTTGTGGAACATTCGATCATTGAAACCATGCCCACCTCCTCAAAAGGGCCCACCAGCAGGAAGAATCATGCTGCCCTAAATCCCTAAGTTAAGAGCCAATAACAAGGTCCCTCATTTCTCCAGAGCCTGGGATGAACCTGACTGATGATGGACAAGAAAAAGAGGAAGATCAAACCTGAAACCAAATAGAAGTTTATGGAAATATAGTCTTTAAGACTTCGTTAAAATTATTCTTTTTAGAGAAGGGTGGTTAATATAGAACACTGATCTCTAAGATCAGATCGTTCCATGCACGATGCATGTTTCTGGTACAGTGTACGTTTATACAATAATTGTTTCCATGGATTGGAAATATTTCCACGGCAATTCAAATACTGGCGGTTCAACGAGTTACACTCGTAATCGTCACGAAGGCACCAGTTCAGCCAACTCCTTCAAAAGTCATACAATAAATTATTAAGGGAAAAACTGACGGGGAAAAGTTGTGAAATATTGGCCAAGAAACCTTTAGACTGGACTGGAACTTGAAACCGAGACTTGGTTTACTCCTTCAAGAAACTGTCGTGGATAAAAGGCGGTTGAAGGTTTTTGATTCAAGCGTGCCAATAGAGGGAGACAAACACAAATTGTGTCCCATCGGGATGAAGACCAGACTTAATAAGTCAATGGTAGCTTGATTTGTTATCCGTCAGATTCATTTCAATATTTGTATTGATGATTAAGAAGGTTTCCCTTTTCTTGTAATTATCACCCAAGAAAAGAAATTGCAGAAAATATTCATTTCGTGGCAAGAACGTGCTACATGGTATCCATCCCAATGGTCAAGCAGCGACACACTTAAAGCCGGCCGAATACTAAACAATTTGAAACTAATTTTCTACAAGCTATCCTGCGTGAGCTCGATATCCAGCCCTTAGCAGACGGCTTCTCCAAAAATAATCGATCACATTATAATTATTTGCTTCCCTGTGTTTGTACTTTCCAAAATATCTTATAATAGCAATATCAGCCCTAATGAGGCTGGTGTTTGGGCACGGAACTAGTGACAGAGACTGCTGTCATCTTGTGCAACTCCACATAAGACTGAAGGGCAGATACACGTGGTGCACCGTAGATCTCTAGGTAACTCTTAGATGGCAGAAAATGCAGTCCTCTTGCTTCTCGCAGTACACGTTCTGATTGAACAGTGATTGCTAGTTGACAAAAATTCATCTTCAAGTTCCTGTCATGAAAACATAATGTGTCGTCTGTCCTTCTCTGTGGTTGTGGACGTTGAACAGTCGACAACGCAATGGAGAGGAAGTTAGAAGGTATAATTATACAGTTGTACAAATATAGATGCGGTTCGTGATAATAGTATGCATGTAGAATATCATGGACTGAAAAGGTAACCCTAGTTGACGTTGCACGAAGAGCTGGAGGTGGCTGCTTCCTTGGCTGACGAAATAGATGAATAGAAACAATGTCGATCGAGCTGTGATCGGGGAAAGGCTTGAATTGAAACCACTACTAGCCTGGTGTCGCTTTGCTTGATAGCAGTGGGCACTCATCTAATGGCATGCACGCCCTGGACAGGAGAAAGTAATAGCATCGACAGTGAACACAAGAGGGCAGCAGACCCAAACAACAGGCCTTCAGAATGCCGCTCACTAAAATCAATTCAGTGGGCAATAAGTGCAATGTATGGATATTCACACAAGATTTTCATATTTCTTTTCATTTTGTAGTATCCATGTAGTGCTATTGACATTTTTCTTTCCAATCACCCGTAAGAAAATAGTAACCCCACAAAAAAGCGACACAAAATGTTCCAAGCCGCTTAGTACTAACCCGAGACCTGCGGTTTTGCGTACCCGCGCTCTTACCATCTGAGCTATCCAGCCCTTAGATGGTGGCCTTCCCAAATAGTCAACAAGTCTGTGTCGTTAATTCAACCATTAACAGTCGATTATCCCCAGGGATCACTAAGCTAAATATGGGATCACTATATCTCTTGGCCGTTGTTAGTCATTCCCCTCCTGAATGTTGAGACCATGGGGTTGAATATTCCAAAGACGCTTCATTCATGACAGCTTCTCAGAGCTCAGACGGACATCATTGCGGTGACCAAAATGATTCCGTGCCAGGTATATATATTCATAATAAAGTCTTAAATCGTCTTGGGAGGATCGGAATGAACACTGCGTTTACACTTGATCCCGCAAGGAGGATCAGATCCCACAAGGAGGATCAGATCCCACAAGGAGGATCAGATCCCACAAGGAGGATCAGATCCCACAAAGAGGATCAGATTCCGCAAGGAGGATCAGATCCCGCAAGGAGGATCAGATCCAGCAAGGAGGATCAGATCCCGCAAGGAGGATCAGATCCCGCAAGGAGGATCAGATCCCACAAGGAGGATCAGATCCCATAAGGAGGATCAGATCCCGCAAGGAGGATCAGATCCCACAAGGAGGATCAGATCCCATAAGGAGGATCAGATCCCGCAAGGAGGATCAGATCCCACAAGGAGGATCAGATCCCACAAGGAGGATCAGATCCCGCAAGCAGGATCAGATCCCGCGAGGAGGATCAGATCCCGCAAGGAGGATCAGATCCCGCAAGGAGGATCAGATCCCACAAGGAGGATCAGATCCCGTAAGGAGGATCAGATCCCACAAGGAGGATCAGATCCCACAAGGAGGATCAGATCCCACAAGGAGGATCAGATCCCACAAGGAGGATCAGATCCTGCAAGGAGGATCAGATCCCACAAGGAGGATCAGATCCCGCAAGGAGGATCAGATCCCACAAGGAGGATCAGATCCCACAAGGAGGATCAGATCCTGCAAGGAGGATCAGATCCCACAAGGAGGATCAGATCCCGCAAGGAGGATCAGATCCCACAAGGAGGATCAGATCCCACAAGGAGGATCAGATCCCGATCAAAACCGTGTGTAAATGCAACGCAGGATCAGATCCTGATTCCGGGATCTGATTTTTCTCTCGGGAAGGAACAGACCCGGTTCAGATCCCGCAATTTGCAAGTGTAAACGCAACTTAACAGTTGGAATAGATTTTCTTGTTTTGATAGTCATTGGTCGTCATTCGAGGGACAGTCAGAACTGCGGTCCATTTCACCAAACCCATCGTAACTTAACCATTAGGCCTACACATTACTCATAGGATAAATCTAGGAGGGGAGTAGCTGTAATTGATTTCATTCATCAAAAAGTTTGATTCATCAAGTTTTCATCTAATCAAAGATTTATGGTCAATATTTTTCAACTTTGTTTTCTTGTAACAGCCAACGAATTAGCCGATTGACATCAAAATATCACTTACATGTATGTTATTACAGGCTTTGCTCGCACTTCTCTTCTTTTCAAATCTCTGTGCAACTATGCCCTTTGAAAAATTTTCTGTTGTGCACTACGGTACTAGACTCAGGCAGCTTATTCAATTTGTTCTAATTTCTGGTTCATCACGAAAGCTGATCTGTACATCAGTGTAAAAATGCCAAGCTCTAACCACGGACCAGACAGGCAGATTTCTACGCTACATATCTTATGCAAAGCTGCCCACTGGTCAGTGAATCTATTGCAAGCATGTTATCTGTAGCAATGCATGTTATTTGAAGGGCGATCCTGGTTGAGATTGTTGTCTATGCGTTATTCGACTTGGTAGAGTATAACAGATGTCTTCAAATAATCATACAAAGCCTAACAGTAACACAACTTACGATGGGTTATCAATGGCAAGCAGAGTTACGATGCATCAAAAATATTCGTGAAATCCACCCAGGTGCTTAGAAAAATAAATACACAAGACAAAACAAAAATTACACATAACAAAACAATTTATTATCATGGCCCAAAAGGGCTCCAATAGTTAGACTGCATATGTTATTCCTTTAATTGGTCTCAGTAGTACTGCACACGATTGATGTAAACTATTCCGATATATATTTTCAAAATCTACAGTTATCACCAACAAAATAAGATAAACAAATTTGTTTTTTTTCTATTCTCTTTTAATTTTTTTCGTCATCATTCAGAAGGAAACAAAAATAAACTTCATGCTATAACAATATATTTTAATGTTCTCTTATCGAGTTAGTACCATTGAAATCTCGTTACTATAATTATTACAATTCAGTAGGATTGCATCCTGGTAATGCTTTCAAGTACGATGTTCATTTAGACACAAAAAATACACAGAACTTGACTGGGTGACGAATTATGAAAAAGAATAGACAAAGGTGACGGGAAGAGAAGAATAAAGGATTCAGTTTCAGCCTCGAAAATCATGGTTTCAGTGTTGGGAATTTCAGGGGTAGGTTTATGTATGTAAAAACTGAACATGATGAGTTTAAGCAAGAGAATACTAAAGCGCACTAATATCAGGGGGAATGGGAGGAGATTTCAGAATTTCAGAAATATTACAGTTATGAGTTTTCACCTCCAGGTATAAGCTAAATGTTAGGGGGTATTATCTAGGTGGAAGTGCACTGAATAATCAGATTAGTGAGACAAGCTTAGTGAGTAGAGATGTTATATTATAAGACATATATGGTGATGTAAACTGAGAATAGCTGTGGTATATTGGGTCTATGGATGAGTATAAAAAGCTAACGTCTGTACCGACTCCCCAAAACTAAAAAAGAAAATGTATTTTGAAATCTGATGTATAGACATATCTATCTGATGTATAGGCATATCTATCTGATGTATAGGCATATCTATCTGATGTATAGGCATATCTATCTGATGTATAGGCATATCTATCTGATGTATAGGCATATCTATCTGATGTATAGGCATATCTATCTGATGTATAGGCATATCTATCTGATGTATAGGCATATCTATCTGATGTATAGGCATATCTATCTGATGTATAGGCATATCTATCTGATGTATAGGCATATCTATCTGATGTATAGGCATATCTATCTGATGTATAGGCATATCTATCTGATGTATAGGCATATCTATCTGATGTATAGGCATATCTATCTGATGTGTAGACATATCTATCTGATGTATAGGCATATCTATCTGATGTATAGGCATATCTATCTGATGTATAGGCATATCTATCTGATGTATAGGCATATCTATCTGATGTATAGGCATATCTATCTGATGTATAGGCATATCTATCTGATGTGTACTATTCAAATCAGTTCAAGAAACCCTTTATATGCATTTATATAGGAATCCCCATGTAGTTATGATATCACCAGTGGCAACAACCTGAATTATAGCACATGCACCACAAGGAGGGAATGGTCTATGCACAGAGTATAGTCTGCATGGATGCAATGCCGCCCCACTAGAAAAAAAGTAAGGCCTATATATTGAGATGTCTATAAACCAGTATATATCTAAGGCACATATGGGCAAGAGCAGAGTGCATAGCCCTTATGACATGGGGTCATGACCCCACTGAAGATATCAAAATCCTCCAGTGTGTAACGTCCGTAATCTCCAGTTTGTACATTTCCAGGAATTGCTAAGATGACAACAAAAAAGGGTCAGCCCTTGATAGACATTTCTCCATATCTACATTTCTCACAATAAAAACACCACGTCTACATGGACAATTTGACCATTTTTCTCAGTGCGTATAAAAATAGATTTACGTTGATTTCAAGATTTCAACAAGATGTGTTTTTTTTCTTTAGAATCTCAGTTAAGTATAATCATCATAAAATGTAAACATGCATACAACACCGTGATGTTATGGTGATTAGGTTTCTGAGTGAGGAAGAGTGAAGAAATAGGTAAAAAGGAGTACATTCCAATATATACATTGGTCACGTACATGTATTAACAAAGTTATCAAATATTTGTGGTACATGTACACAAGTTGAACAAGTGCATAACGTGCATATTCCATTGTGGTTGTATTGTTTACGTTGCAAAAAGGCACAGATTTTACAATGATGCATATCATACAATTATGATACACCAGACAGTGCAATCAATTATCAATGTTGTTGTTGTTGAATGTCCTTTATTACTGTAACTCCAACACTTAAGAAAACAGTTTATCTGGAAACAGAAACGGGAACAATGGGGCCGTTCCCACTACACCAAATAAAAGCGTTTATTTGCGACGCGATTATTTGGCCTGAGTGGACACGACAACAACAAAAACGTTTTTTGAATCGCGATTCGAATCGCGATTATTATCGTAGTGGGAACGGCCCTACTGTTTCATTTTCTGTAATATGTTGGTTTTATCCAAAGTCAACAACAAAGAGCCAAGGGACTCACATTTCTAAAAGGCAGAAGGAATGGCAAAGACAGAAGACATCAGTTTAGAAGGGGGAGAGGCCACAGGGTACGGGTGAAAGAGGGCACTATTTCCAACCCAAATGATATGGGTGTCTTTTTTTCTTGAGATTGTCCGACCAGTCTTGGTCAGTGAATGCTGGATCTGATGCATGCAGAGAGGCAAGGCCGTCCACTCTTGCTAAAGTGCTCCGAGTTCCACGGAAGGATCCCGGGCAAAGACCCACAAGGATGTCCTGGTATCTTCCAGAACCTTCAGTGGAAACCTTCATCCGAAATTCCTCTCAGTCTCCGTTTGGGGCCATCCATGATGATTTCAAAATCTTCTGCAGGTGCTGGGAATTTTCTTGGACTTTTAACGAGCTTCCCCAAAAAATATAAAAACCTCTAGCATCGGTTCTGTCCAGAAAGTTGAAAAGCTTTCTGGACTCCTTGCCCAACCTTCCAGAATCTCTCAGGGAAAAATTAGAAAAGGTAAGACCACAAGAATGCCATTTAAAACATGAATTTCTTGAGTTCAAATTTGATTTTGTGGTTTGCAAAGAACAGGAAAGCAAAACTGTCTGATCAAGAAACTCTAGTCTAAATAATTATCACCAAATTTACTTACTTATCATTACTCCCTCAATGCAAAACAATCTTCAGATTGATTTGGCACTGCTACTAATTCCACAATAATTGTTAAAGTACTTCCTCAATTACCTATAAATTATTTCATATAAAACATTTAGACAAAATAATGAACCTATAGATGAGTGTGTATCTTGCCTGACATAGCTTGAGTTAGTGATTGAAAACTCAATCAATGCCAGTAAAAACAACAAACAAGTAACGATATATAATTATGTGAAGATGGAGACAAAGGCTGAGCGCCATTAATAAGCAACTAATATAGTTTAAAACCATCTTAACTCCAAACACCCCAAGGGGCAGTGAGCCCAAATGCCCCCAGAATGAAAATTCTTTGCATATTTCTGGATGTTCAAAGTGCTGGCTGAATAATCGCACTGTATTACGACAGCATTCTACAATTCTCCCAGTGTGTTCCAACCAGTGTACATTGGAGCTGTATTAAGGAGCTCATGTCATTGCAAACCCTCATTGACTTACATTCTCCTCCACGCAAACATCATCTTCCAGCTCATACCCCCATCAGGAATGATTGTTTTTAAACCGATTGCATTCACAAGACGGCGGCGATAAAGAGCCAACATAGTAAAGATTCAAGGTGACAGCAAACAGGCAACAGTGAGGTACTGTTGGTATATCCTCAGCATTTCAGTAGGAACACATGGAGGGCACGTCACCTTTGATTCTCATATGTGATAGATCGTCTGCCTCCTTCCCTCTCACTCTCTCTCTCTCCCTCTCTTTCTCTTTCTCTCTCACTTTCTCACTCTCTCTCTTTCTCTCTCCCTCTCTCTCTCTCTCTCTCTCCCCCTCTCTCTCCCCACCTCTCACCTATGTCTGTATTTATGTCTATATTCATATCTGTCTCTCTCTCGCTTTAACTCTCTCTCTGTCTCTCTGAGTCCCTCTCTCTCTCTCCCACACTCTCTCTCTATCCCTCTCTCTCCCTCTCTCTCTCCTTCTCTCTCTCTCTCTCTCTCTCTCACTCCCTCTCTCCCTCTCTCTCTCTCTCTCCCTCACTCCATCTCTCTCTCACTCTCTTTCTCTCCCTCTCTCTCTCTCTCCCTCTCTCCCTCTCTCTCTCCCTCTCTCACTCCCTCTCGCTCCCTCTCACTCCCTCCCCCTCTCTCTCTCCCTCTCTCCCTCTCCCTCTCTCTCTCTCCCTCTCTCCCTCTCTCTCTCCCTCTCTCACTCCCTCTCGCTCCCTCTCACTCCCTCCCCCTCTCACTCCCTCTCTCTCTCTGTCTCTTTCTGTGAATGGTTCCTGATCAGCAGTTGCTGTTACTCAGTGGATCCAAGTCAGCCAGTGACAGGTCCTCATTGCCGATGGTCAGGCCACTGGCAAAACCTTCCTGTGATTGGAAGCATAAATAAAGGGGAAAAGTCCAGTTATGAAAGGAGTGTAAGGCTTAACCACTTGGCACCAGGACCTCCAAATTCGGAGCAATGGTGGTGTTGTTATGCGCCAGGCCTACTGAATTGGGAGCATAGGTGTCACGCCCTCCGAATCCGGACACCACTTCCATCCACATTTTCAATGAACACTCTTTTCAACAGACCACAAAACAGTATGTAGTGTGACAAACTCCCCACACGTGTCCAAGGCAGTCCTGCCTGATTTGACTCACTTGTGCACAGAGTGTACTCTTGTTGATTTATTGAAGTTAATAAAAAAAACTGTTGCAAACTGCTCACTAACTAAAATGACCTGCAATACATAAATCTCAAAAGTTAGAGGGCCTGATGTTTCGATCCTAGCAGGACCTTTCTCAAAGGCTTTGCTTTGAGAAAGGTCCGGCTCACCAAATTGTTTGTTTTTACCGGACTGTTTACTGAGATGTCACTTCCGCATTTGACACAGTTCAACTGACCTGATCAAGTTACCTGAACAGAAGTCAGTCGGTTAAACTACCCATTCGAGCCGGGTAAAAAAATACCTGGGAGGAAATTCAGCTTCCTGGCTGACTGCACTGGACTTAAAATGAGTAAGTTACCCATTTGTTCCGTTAGTTTACCCCAAAAGAGTCCATGCCGGAAAGAAGCTTTAGAGGATTGGAAGGGTTGGGAAGGGTGTGTGTGTGTGTGTGGGATGACACACTTACCTGTATCTCATTGAAACGTAGCATATCTAAATCCTGGGAGCTGGTCATGGGTTTGCTCCTGGTAGCACCCAGGGCCTGTGGCTAAGCTTTAGAGGATGGGAAGGGTTGGGAAGGGTGTGTGTGTGTGTGTGGGATGACACACTTACTTGTATCTCATTGAAACGCAGCATATCTAAATCCTGGGAGCTGGTCATGGGTTTGCTCCTGGTAGCACCCAGGGCCTGTGGCTAAGCTTTAGAGGATGGGAAGGGTTGGGAAGGGTGTGTGTGTGTGTGTGGGATGACACACTTACCTGTATCTCATTGAAACGCAGCATATCTAAATCCTGGGAGCTGGTCATGGGTTTGCTCCTGGTAGCACCCAGGGCCTGTGGCTAAGCTTTAGAGGATGGGAAGGGTGGGGAAGGGTGTGTGTGTGTGTGTGTGGGATGACACACTTACCTGTATCTCATTGAAACGCAGCATATCTAAATCCTGGGAGCTGGTCATGGGTTTGCTCCTGGTAGCACCCAGGGCCTGTGGCTAAGCTTTAGAGGATTGGAAGGGTTGGGAAGGGTGTGTGTGTGTGTGTGTGGGATGACACACTTACCTGTATCTCATTGAAACGCAGCATATCCAAATCCTGGGAGCTGGTCATGGGTTTGCTCCTGGTAGCACCCAGGGCCTGTGGCTAAGCTTTAGAGGATTGGAAGGGTTGGGAAGGGTGTGTGTGTGTGTGTGGGATGACACACTTACCTGTATCTCATTGAAACGCAGCATATCTAAATCCTGGGAGCTGGTCATGGGTTTGCTCCTGGTAGCACCCAGGGCCTGTGGCTGGCTGAATGGAGCCCGACCAAAGGGATCGCTAGAACCGGCCGACTCTGCAAAGTCAAACATCACAGCAGAATTCAATTTGCTGATTGAGAATGAAGCACGTGTGAAAAGTAGCCATCCCTGGACAGCTGGGGGTCAGGGGTCAGGGGTCAGGGGTGGATTTCACAAAGCCTTACGATGCCTCCTAACTCAACTCATTCTGTTTAATGATTCATTGGATTTCACGAATCAGAATTATTTCAAAGTGAAAGATTGGTGGTGACACCATGTACATCATCATTTGTGAGATGGGAGTGTGGTTCTTGTAAGAGCCGGTATCTCAATGTTTCAGCCAGTGTGTACTCTGCCCCTCGTCAGTAATTTGGGGTCTTGGAATCACCTTGTCCAGGAGCGGGGGTGGAGCCAAAGGTGCCACGCCGGGGTCTACCAGCCGCTGGGGGCGGGGCCAAACTTGGAACAGTCGAATCTGAATCAATACAAGTATAATCAAGTCTTGAAAATTGCAGAAAGAGAAAGATCGACAGGATGTGGGATTCAAAACAGAGCCTTTAGTTTAACATATCAGCCAGACTTGAGTCTGACTTGTGGTCAAATAAAACCAATAACTCAGCCAGACTTGAGTCTGACTTGTGGTCAAATAAAACCAATAACTCAGCCAGACTTGAGTCTGACTTGTGGTCAAATAAAACCAATAACTCAGCCAGACTTGAGTCTGACTTGTGGTCAAATAAAACCAATAACTCAGCCAGACTTGAGTCTGACTTGTGGTCAAATAAAACCAATAACTCAGCCAGACTTGAGTCTGACTTGTGGTCAAATAAAACCAATAACTCAGCCAGACTTGAGTCTGACTTGGGGTCAAATAAAACCAATAACTCAGCCAGACTTGAGTCTGACTTGAGGTCAAATAAAACCAATAACTCAGCCAGACTTGAGTCTGACTTGTGGTCAAATAAAACCAATAACTCAGCCAGACTTGAGTCTGACTTGTGGTCAAATAAAACCAATAACTCAGCCAGACTTGAGTCTGACTCAAATAAAACCAATAACTCAGCCAGACTTGAGTCTGACTTGTGGTCAAATAAAACCAATAACTTAGCCAGACTTGAGTCTGACTTGTGGTCAAATAAAACCAATAACTCAGCCAGACTTGAGTCTGACTCAAATAAAACCAATAACTCAGCCAGACTTGAGTCTGACTTGTGGTCAAATAAAACCAATAACTCAGCCAGACTTGAGTCTGACTTGTGGTCAAATAAAACCAATAACTCAGCGAGACTTGTGCCTAGTGGCTTGGACCCAACTTGTGTGACTTGCAACTTGAACAAATGCATATTATATAATTGGTCTTTGAAACACTCGTGCACACTGTTGTACAGCAATTGCTAGGGGCATTGGACTACCGCTACGTGGGTTGATCATTATTCCTCTGCTTGCATCCATTGCTTTAAGCTGGCTTTAAGCTTTAAGCTGTGCGATTCCCAAGCTGCTGTAGCCAGGTTTACAATTGTTTGCATCTGAATGAAAGCGATGGTGTGATCCCTGGAGAAACACGGTAGTTAATGGTATAATGCTTCTGACTGACGCCACAACCCCGGCAAAGACTAGTCGACTATTTGGGAAGGCCACCATCTACGGGCTTTTACAACTTAATTAAGAAAACCTGCAAGAATGACTCTGCTTACCTGGGCTATTAGGAGTAGCAGTTGCATGTGGTCTTGGTCTACTTGTTGCAGTGGTTCCTGTAGTGACTATTGAGGGGAAACAATTTGGTTGAAAAAAGGGAGGTTAAAACAAAAGTTGTAATTCATACTGCAAGGCAAAGTACTTGGGTTGACGGGAACATGCCTGAACTGAGTTTTGCTCACCAGTGCGGCCACCAAGGACAATTTTCAGGCTAGTGATGCATGGACCTTATGGTGGCCCCATGGACCTTATGGTGGCCACATGTACATGTACCGGTACCTAACGTTGGCCCCATGGAACTTATGGTGGTTACAGTGGCCTTATAATGGCCGTATGGACCTTATGGCAGTCACACAGACCTTAGGGTGGCAACATGTACCTTTCAGTGGCCACATGGACCTTATGGTGGCCACATGGACCTTATGGTGATTACAGTGGCCTTATAATGGCCGTATGGACCTTATGGCAGTCACACAGACCTTAGGGTGGCAACATGTACCTTTCAGTGGCCACATGGACCTTATGGTGGCCACATGGAACTTATGGTGATTACAGTGGCCTTATAATGGCCGCATGGACCTTATGGCAGTCACACAGACCTTATGGTGGCCACATGTACATGTACCGGTACCTAACGGTGGCCCCATGGACCTTATGGTGATTACAGTGGCCTTATAATGGCCGCATGGACCTTATGGCAGTCACACAGACCTTAGGGTGGCAACATGTACCTTTCAGTGGCCACTTGTACCCTTTGGTGGCCACACATACATGTACAGTGGTTGTACCTTCTGGTGCAAAGGTTAAGTGCTTATATAATCTAAAAATTTAGTGGGCCTGACGTTTTGATCCTAGCAGGACCTTTCTCAAAGGCTTCTATAATCTTAAATACATGTAGTACTATGCTTCAACAAATTCTGATATTTTGACCTTGGCAAGATCTTCCTGCGAGGCAGGACCTCTCTCAGGGACAGAAGTCCCTTGGCAGGGGTCCTGCTAGGATCACAAAGTCAGGCCCGGTAACTTCTGAAACCCAGTGAATGGCAAAACAACCTGACAGGGGCAGATACTTAACGGGTAGGTGCAGAGCATGAGGGCAAAGTGAAAGAGCGAGGGCGCCGCATAAGGGGCGATGCACACTTCAGCAGTAGACCTTGGGTTAGTCCAAAACAAAACAGAGAAACAAACAAGGAGAGAAAGGCGAGCCAAGGCATGAGGGGTTAGTCAGGGTTGGGGAGGACAACTGAGCATCATCAAATGTCCCACAATTGAAGACAAATCTTTACAAATCTGGACAATATCAATTCTGATTATGTCACTTCGTATTGCCATGATGACATCAAATAATACGGTGATAAATTCACCAACCAAATTTCAAGCTGAAATTGAAAACAAGCTTTTTACTTTAGAGAGCTTGCAGTCACACCATGTGGATTACCTCTTGTTGGAAAGACGGTTGTTCCCAAAAGAACTAGAGAGGTATTGACTACGATATTTCCAAAGCTCAAAAAAATCCCCCAATATGTCATTATTGAATTGGTATATGGTGAAGCAACCTATTGGTACATGTATATAGTGAAACCAAAGTGACACTCAATACTGCCGCTCAATATAAGAACCAGGTTTTGTGGGAATCGGATGACCTCTAATGACAATGCATGCACACAAGTTAGCTGTATCCCTGATACGCCATGCAATCTACCACCAGTTAGTAACTTTAGGTTAGGACACCCAAACACCACTTCCTGTTATTATCTCAACTCTCTACGGGCTACATCTGACCATGGCAATGCCTGTTGCTATGGGTGACAGCTATAGCTATGGGCAACACATGTTGCTATGGGCAACACCTATTGCTATGGGCAACACATGTTGCTATGGGCCATGGGCTATGAACAACTGCTATTGCCATACCCTATCCCTAGCCACTTCCTGTGTCATGCCCTTTGTCAGTGCAGGCATCATCAGCAAATCAAGCTGCACATGAGCATAGGGTCACCTAGATATGCACTCTGCCATATCCATATCCCTAGCCGCATCCATTGCCAAAGCTGCTTGCCAGGATTCAGCAGTGTAAACATAGCCCTTTCCAGACCCACACTTCCAAACAGGCAAACAACAGAACAACATGCAGACATGCACTTAGCTGCAGCCACTAAAACCAATGGATTCACTGGCCATGTGTGTAGACACCACAGCCAATGGATGAATAACGGCTACCCTTACATCCTACACTGGTCAGAGGTTTTTGAAATTCCCAGTAGTAATGTTAGAGCCGACGACAAGACGGGAGATGTTTGGTGAGACTCACGGGGACTGAGCGCGGGTTCAGAGGGAGCCCCCGTCCCGTTTGTCGCCCCCATAGGTGGGCCGTGGTGTGTGGGCGAGGCGGGCTGGGGACCAGTTGTGGCCAAATCCCCAGCAGCAGGGGAGGAGTAGGGGGGGACCGCTCCAGCCAGCGGGGACTGGAAGAGATTCTGACGCCAAAAAAACACAACAAAAACAAACAATTGAAAAGAGGGCGAATGAGAACACAACGTGGTAATGATAGGTGTGTGTTGTTCCATATACTGATCTGACACCAAACCATAAACATGTAAGACAGAATAAACAACTTTGATTTAAACAACTTTGTCCTTAGATGGTGGCCTTCCCAAATAGTCAACGATGGAGGTTCAATTGCAGCCAATTGCAATCTTTTCTCTTTACCATAAAATGTTTTTAAAAAATCCCAGTCAGTTGTTCTTCCCTGGGTCTGTCTGAAGACAAAGGACTTGTGACTTCTGAGTACCAAAGCTGAGTGCCCGGCCATTGGATTTGGGGACTAGGCCTTGGCTTGTGAGACGAGTACTAGGCCCTAGGATCTTGAGACAAGGACTAGGCCCTTTGCTCATGAGACCTTGTGAGACTAGGACTTGACCTTAGGCTCGTGATACTAGGACTAGACCTTAGGCTCGTGAGACTAGGACTAGGCCTTAGGCTTGTGAGACTACGACTAGGCCTTAGGCTCGTGAGACTAGGACTAGGCCTTAGGCTTGTGAGACTAGGACTAGGCCTTAGGCTCGTGAGACTAGAACTAGGCCTTAGGCTCTTGAGACTAGGACTAGGCCTTAGGCTCGTGAGACTAGGACTAGGCCTTAGGCTCGTGAGACTAGGACTAGGCCTTAGGCTCGTGAGACTAGGACTAGACCTTAGGCTTGTGAGACTCGAACTAGGCCTTAGACTTGTGAGACTAGGACTAGGCCTTAGGCTCGTGAGACTAGGACTAGGCCTTAGACTTGTGAGACTAGGACTAGGCCTTAGGCTCGTGAGACTAGGACTAGACCTTAGGCTTGTGAGACTCGAACTAGGCCTTAGACTTGTGAGACTAGGACTAGACCTTAGGCTCGTGAGACTAGAACTAGGCCTTAGACTTGTGAGACTAGGACTAGGCCTTAGGCTCGTGAGACTAGGACTAGGCCTTAGGCTCTTGAGACACTGACCTTGTTGTGGGCCTGCTGTGTCATCTCAGTGTACGGAGGGGGCTGTGCACCATGGCGGCCCTCCAGCTCCACAATGCGCATCCGCAGTTGGGTGTTCTCTGTCTCCAACTCACGCACCTAAACAAAAAATGGACAGGAAGGCGGGGGACATCACTTCAATTGACAGCGTTCCCTTCACAGCATGCCCTGAGACCAACCAGGCCATGATCTTCAAACCCCATCCTTCAATTGATAGCGTTCCCTTCACAGCATGCCCTCAGACCAACCAGGCCATGATCTTCAAACCCCATCCTTCAATTGATAGCGTTCTTTTCACAGCATGCCCTGAGACCAACCAGGCCATGATCTTCAAACCCCATCCTTCAATTGATAGCGTTCCCTTCACAGCATGCCCTCAGACCAACCAGGCCATGATCTTCAAACCCCATCTTTCAATTGATAGCGTTCTTTTCACAGCATGCCCTGAGACCAACCAGGCCATGATCTTCAAACCCCATCCTTCAATTGATAGCGTTCCCTTCACAGGATGCCCTGAGACCAACCAGGCCATGATCTTCAAACCCCATCCTTCAATTGATAGCGTTCCCTTCACAGCATGCCCTGAGACCAACCAGGCCATGATCTTCAAACCCCATCCTTCAATTGATAGCGTTCCCTTCACAGGATGCCCTGAGACCAACCAGGCCATGATCTTCAAACCCCATCCTTCAATTGATAGCGTTCCCTTCACAGCATGCCCTGAGACCAACCAGGCCATGATCTTCAAACCCCATCCTTCACTGGCCTACACATTCAGGATCTGTTCCCATCCTCCCATGAAATGGTCACGCAGTTACCAAACTTGCACAACTACCATGCAGCAATTGTAGAATCACTTGGTCACTGCAATGACGCTGTCCGTCTTGCCTTTGGACAGCGATTGTAGAATCACTTGGTCACTGCAATGAAGCTGTCCGTCTTGCCTTTGGACAGTGATTGTAGAATCACTTGATCACTGCAATGATGCTGTCCATCTTGCCTTGGGAGTATCTGTAGATGAAGTGTCTTTGGAGTTTCCAACCACAAGGCATCAACATCCATTTGGGATAGGGTTTACTAATAAACCTTCCTTTACAAAAGGTCAAAACATTGAAATTCCCCAGCGTGCAAAAGAAAATCTCTGGAAATACTGTACGTGTAACTCTGCATGGAGTGATCTGGTCCACAGTGTACACATGTGTGTTTTGAACCCATAGCTACGGTACATTTAGAGAGGGAGGACAGCGCTGTGGTACCTTCTTCTGTAGGCTCTGCACCTGGTTGGTGATGTTCTTGCCAGATTTCTGCATGAATTCCTGGTAGGCCAGGTCAAAGGCCTGTCCCACTGTCAGCGTAATCTCTTCTGCCTGTAGTCATGCAACAAAAAGGAAACACTGTGCATATGTAGATGGAATAATGAAGGCTTACACATCAGCGATGCATGGACCATGGGGAAGGACCTACATGTACCTACCGACCTACTATAGGCCTTGTCACATTACAAGAACGTACCGGGAAATTCTTAGGAAATAGTTATATAACTTTTCACCCTACATGTGCTGTCACTTAGTGTACAGACCGACCAACTGACTGACAGATAGACGGCAAAACCAACTGACTGGCCAACAGCCAGAAAGACTGACAAACCGACTTACTGACAGACCGACCAACTGACAGACAGACTGACAGGCAAATCAAAGGACTGACCAAAAGACAGATAGACTGACAAACTGACTTACTGACAGACCAACTGACAGACCAACCAACAGACCGACTGACTGACTGATCGACCAAGGGACTGACAAACCAAACCAATTATTTGATTTATGTGATAAATGTACTCACGCATTTTTCACTGTCCATGACATAGCATATGTTCTTGTTGGAATGTTCTTGTTTGCAGATGAAGGCACAGATCCTCTTGTCCTGTTTGTCGTCAGCACAGTATGAGATACGATGCAGGGGGAATGTTTGCAATCGACTCTGAATACGAAAAATACACATGAACATGTTTGATATTAGTGTGGAAAGTTTGTGATAACATCATGCACATGTAACTCTTACTGTAAATGTCTTTGAGCAAGGTCCTGCTAGGATCGAAATGTCAGGCCTTCCTAATTTGTTATGTCTTACTGTAACTTTAAAAAAATGTCAAAGAAAACTGGACTGGGACTTGAACCACAGACCTCTGGTTTTGTGTACCTGTGCTCTTATCATCTGAGCTGTACATGTACGTTACATACAGTACACCTGCACAGTAGATTTACCCCACCCTTAGATGGCGGACTTCCCAAATAGTCAATAGTCTTTGCCTGGGTGAGGCACCATTGTAATTGATGATACTGATCAGCACAGTATGCTTGGAGAGCAGCAGTTAGTAAGTACAGTGCACATGCAGTCATAGTAGTCAGTGAGTACCTATGAATGCAATGACTGTGTCAATATCACAGAGTCCCTTCAGCACCAAATTTTGCTTAAACATGAACAAGACTCACTTCAATCAATCAGATAGCCAGCCAAAGTTCCACTTGCCAAAGTTCCAACCCTAACCCTCTTTACTACCAGTAAGCATCAAATGTTTTTACAACAAGTCAAAGTCAAAAAGACATTGAATGAAGTTTCACCAGTGTCTTGTTTCATCAATGTGGAGAAATGTCCATGCATGTCTTTGTGCTTTGGTGCAGCTCTCTGAAAATGGCCCCAGCTTCATTCTCCATCAACTACAGCTGAAAGTAACGCACCGAGTCTATGGGGATTGGCAGGCAGCCACTAGCCGCAGCCAATGCATTCTGAACCGAGCCACTCACACCGGTGCTTGCGTGGGTGATTCATGGGCCGCAGCCCTGGGACCGGTCAGCCGGCACTCACCTTGGTGTGTCTGTCCTGGATGGTCACACCCATTGCTGAGATGGTCAGCTCTACCTTGGGCGGCTTCTCTCCCTCTGCCCTCTTCAGCTGCTTGTTGAACTGTAGGGCAAAGGACACAAAGCACACAACCATATGTGTGTTTTGTTCGCTTGTACACTCACCAATCTGCCTCCAGGTTCATGTGTACAACTCATGACTAGAGATTGCATCCACTTTGTGTGATCCCAAGCTACTGTGTTTATCACTAATGGTTGTTTGCATCTGAATGAAAGTGGGGGATGTGTTCCCAGGAGTTATACTGCAATTATATTGCTATGGGCAAGTTTTCTGTGCACTTTTTTTCCAACTTGGAAATGGGCAAGTTTTCTGTGCACTTTTTTTCCAATTTGGAAATGGGCAAGTTTTCTGTGCTCTTTTTTCCAATTTGGAAATGGGCAAGTTTTCTGTGCACTTTTTTTCCAATTTGAATTTTTTTTTTTACTGACAGAATGCTGGGGAAATGTCAATACATTGTGGAAGCTGGTAAGTTACTTACTGTAGGCTGAGGGACAACCACATTCAGGCCATGTACATGTACAGTTTTTCATAGTACATGTACACATGCACAGTCATCAAGGTCACAGTAAGCATGGTACATGTACATTCATGTAAAGCACCTTGAGCCTCTTTGCAGACGGATTCTGGCGCTCTAGAAATTATTATTATTATCATTATCATTATTATTATTATTATTATTATGTACATGTATGTATGCACATGTAGTAAGAGGGATTGTTAGTTTAAATTACGCATGTATGTGTACCTTACCTTTCCATTGGATTAAATTTTGCTATTCTTTGGTAAGTTTGTGATGAAACCATTAGAGGGAAAGCGGACTGGAAACTTTTCAACAGTTCTGGAGAATGGTAAAGAAAACTTTGAATGTACGGGGACATAGAACTAAGACCTCTGGTTCTGTGTATGCGCTGTCACCATCTGAGCTACACTCATGTATATGTGACCCGGCACAGCGACATGAGAAATATCCCCCAAAACACTTTTCGAGTAAACAACGCCTGAAGTCAAAGTATCTTCTCAATTTGATTAAAAATCAATTTTTTATTTTTTATTTTTTTCTGAAAGTTAATGTATTGGAGGATATTATGTCCAAAGGATTTTTCCGAAATCCGTCTCTAAATGTTAAAAAAAAAAAGGATCTCGGGGGAGTGTGTGAACTGTTTTCATGAAAATTTAAAGTTCCTGCCTTTTTGAATGAGGAGTTAGTATGGTGCTGCTATATTGTGTCTGGTACCAAATGAACGAGCGAAGTCCCCTTGTACTATCTACAACACAGTTCACACGGAAATAAATTTGATATCATTTGAAAGCTAATGGTATACTCTATCACATCATCAGAAAATCTCAAAATCTCAAAAGTGGGGGTTATTCCTCATTACGCTGCGCCGGGTCACATATTCCCAAATAGTAAACTACATGTAGTCTTTTCATGTAACCAATGAATAACTTCCATAAAAGTTCCTGTGGTACTACAGTGTACATGCACATGTGCAGTAGATTGATAAAAAAAGGTCCAGACAACTGTAACCAAAGACACAATCACACTCTGCCAATATCATTAGTGCAGGTTGAAACACGTGACCTTTGATTTGCAACTTTGTTTGAGGAGCAAGAAAGAACTAACTCTTGCTATAAAAGAACAAATAAGAAATCAAAACAACAACTGATCCAAGAGCTGACCCCTGAACTCTGCACTTCTGACCCCTTCTCCCTTGCAAACTTGTACCTGTGCATTGGGTTGCTCTCCTACACTTTAAGCTTGTATCAGCCCCTGCATGGTGTCTTTCACATGCATCCTTTGAACATGTACACGTACCTGTACATGTGTAATTATGTACATGTACATTGTACATTGTACATTACATGCACAATTACAGGAAATTGTTTGCAATAAAGTGTGAAGGCCTACAGTTGTACATGTACATGCATACATGAATATATGTACATGAACATGTACATGTGTACATACACTGTACATCACCATAATTTATATACTTTGCAATCTTCGCAGTCTCAAAGTTCAGGTGGTCATGTGATCATGGTGAGATTGAGGAAGGGAATTCTCCCTTGTAAGAGATTGTACACTAACAGTACATGCATGTACATGATGTACTTGTACATCTAATGGACCAGATACATGTACATACCGGTACATGTACACTGTACATGTACACTGCCCCTCAGAAGTTATAGCGCACCCACACACAAATCTGCTTCGTGTATAGTTTACTGAACAGCTGTGATATTTCAAAGTGAAATCTTAAGTTGAAAATTGTGCAGTGGGTGCCTATAACTTTTGAGGGGCAGTGTACATGTACTTTGTAATGCACCAGGTTGTGGACTCATGACTCACCAAGGACGGCCTTCACCTGGGCATGGCAGAAGCTCCCCTTCCAAACATAAATGTGATTTTTATCCTCTTTCCCACAATTTAAAATGCATGAATGTACATTTTACTGACACCACAGTGTTATTTGAAATAATTAATGCATTGCAGTTGATCTTCAATTAATCGTTACATGAATATTTGCATGGTTTGTGCACTAGTCTAGATTGTTACTCAGCAACTAGAAGATAAAGCTACATGTACATGTACATGTACACGTGTACATGTACACATAAATAGTCAGATTTCAATCTGAAGGTTTAAGGTCTGACCTCATGAAAACTCAGGCCCAACATCCAAGGAGGACATTTGAGAAAGGTCCTGCTAAGCTTGAAATTCTAGAACTTAACGTTTTAGGACTAAAAGGTCAGGTAGTTTTTTTTACGACTTGCATGTGATTTAAGACCGCTGAAGTTTACAGGCAGAGTTTTTCTGCTATCTAATCCCAACAATAAAAAAATGAGTGCACAGTATACAGGGAAAGAGTGTATACATGTACATGTACAAAAATGTGTGCACATGTACATGTACCTTCTGATTGGAAAATGTTTTTGCACAAACTGAACAACAGCATGTTTTTTTATGGCATTGTTAGGCTGTGTTCACTGGGAAAAAGTGTGAATGAGTGTACTAACATATCCTTCTAAAATTACTCAGAACATCCCTCAACATGTACAACATGTCAGAATGTGTGTCCATCCAGCTACAACTGGTCAACCTACTGCATTCAGGAGTTCATACATCATCAGGAATGGGCAAGAATCACGTCAGGGGTTCAAAGCACATCCTAGGTTTCCAAAATTCCTCATTCCAGCTGGCCTGGTTCCGTTGTTATTCCTGCTAATTCTGAGTAAGTGTGACAAAGGGCCCTAGAAAACCCAAACGGAGATCTTAGCTAAAGCCGCGTCCGCACTGGACTTAAAATGGGTAAACTAACCGAGCAAATGGGTAAATTGACCATTTTAAGTCCAGTGCGGACAGCCCAGGAAGTTTTCCTCCCAGGTAACTTACCCAACTCCAGTGTGTAGTTTAACCGACCAACTTCTGCCCGGTTAAATTGACCAGGTCAGTTTAACCGAGTCGGTAAACGACTCGGTAAAAACCACATCCGGCGCCCCGCACGTTACGTTACAGTATGCAAGACTCGTGCAGGACCAGGGTAACAACATGTTTGTGTACCTAGAGTACATACACATGTACACCAGTCGGTTAGTTTTACCTATCGTCTCGGTTAGTTTACCCAAGTCGAAAAGTCCAAGTGCGGACGCCGGGAAGATTTACCCATTGGAATGTTACCCATGGGCTATGTAAAAAATAAGTCCAGTGCGGACACGGCTTAAGACTCCTGAGACTGAGAGGCAGCCTGGCTCCTTTGTGTGGCATGGATCTGTGTGTGTTGAAATACTTTTTACTGAGCAAACTTTGGTGAGCTTGGGCAGGCACTGTAGAAACGGATCTTCATGTACACGTGCATGGATATGATGGGCAGACAGTGCTTAACATGTGTCAAACAGGATTGGAACGCTGACCATGGCTTCACCCAAGTCCTGCAATATACTGTGTGGCAGATTTGCGGATGAGAAATTATTGGGTACATTTCAGGTTTCAAGTTTATTGTCACACTCTGATACAGTTGTAATGTACATGTACATGTACATGTACACTACAGTACATGTGTACATGTACATGTACAGTACATTGAATAGAATTGTCAAAAAAAATTTGAAAAATGGCAAAGAAAACTTTGACTGGACCAGGATTTGAACCCGAGACCTCTGTTTTTGCATACTGGCACTGGTAGCGCTCGTACCATCTGAGCTATCCAGCCCTTAGATGGTGGCCTTCCCAAATACATACATGTAGTCATACTAGTCTTTGATGGGGTGGGAGCACCAGAAAGAAACTGTGTGAAAAAGCTGCATGCATTTAGTGCAGTCCCCGAGCTGCTGGAACCAGGTTTAAACAATTGGTTGTCTGCATCTGAATGAAAATGGGGGCATGATCCCTGGAGATATATGACAGCTAAAAGTTAAATGCTTCAGACTGGTGCCCCCACCCTGGCAAAGACTAGAATTGACTATCAATTTTGGGAAGGCCGACATCTAAGGGCTGAGTATGTACTGTACATTACATGTACTATACTGTGTACAAATACCTTAGATGCCCCAGTTGAACTGTAAGTCAATGTTTTCCCTCCCATTTTTCAAAAATTGAATTAAATCATCACAGAATTTGAAATATATGAAATACATTAAGTTAGACATGCAGTGGAGTTAGACATGAAATTAAAGAAAAGAAGAGAGTAGAACTAGAAGGCCTATCACAAAAGAAATCATGGTTGTAGGTATTCTGAAGGTACAGGAATATACTTGTAGTGTTACTGTGTTATGGTTAATGACAGATGGAATGGGTCCTCTACTGACATGTGTACTATACATGTATGTATCTGCTGTACGTCTGCTGTTTGCATTCATACTCATTCTCAATGTACATGTAGTGTGTCCTTTCTGCAAAGTTTTATAACTGAAAAGTGTACAATCTGCTAATTAAGATTTATGATAAAAATCTGTTTGTCATTTTCACTCTACCTCTGAGAAAGGTCCTGCTACATGTAGGATTAAAACGTCACAGTCATCAGACCCTCTCATTATTTGTTTAAATTGCATTTTGGTCGTTTTAGTCAGGAACACCCCACAGCACAGGAGAGAATAGTCACTCTGCCTTGGAGAAAGGGCCTTTAACTGCCAGGATAGATAATTGCAATTTAGTCAGGTGAGTCAGTAAGCACATGAGGTTTGCAGCATTTTTGTGAATCGTTTTGAATCATTGACAAGAGGTGTGAAAGTCGGCTCCATGGGAATAGGGGAGAACCAGGATCTGGCATTTGTCTCCAATACAGACAGCAACCAAGGTTTGTTAGACAGTCAGACGATCAAGGACTTTCAGCATGGTTCACACACACACTCAGACACTTACATGCACCTGCATCTTCTGCTGGAATCCTGGGCTATCTGGCTACACGCACAAAAGGGGCCAGAGTAATATTCCCCAAAAAATATAAATAGATACATGTAGATAAATAAATGAATAAATAAAAAATAAATTGATTAATTAATTAAAATTAAAATAATAAAAAAAATGATACAAAAAGTCAAAATTTATTGGGCCTGACATTTCGATCCTAGCAGGACCTTTCTCAATTTAGGCCCACTAAATTTTAAGATTTGCATTTTGGTAATTTTAGTCAGTAAGCCGTTTGCAACATTTTTGTATATGACTGATATGACTGATGACTGTCCTTTGTGGAGAGAAGGAGGCCGCGGGTACTGTCAGAGTGGACTTCCAAGGTGGTCACAACAATGACCACTTTACATGTAGCACCAGAATTCAAGGAAAGACACACCTGAAGGCCAGACAGTGTTCCCTAGTACCATCCACTCATCCATCCATGCACCAGAGGGTATACTGCCTCTTTCCAAAGCCACACACCTTCCCATCAACATGCTCAAAGCACTTATAACTACGTGTACATGTGTAGCTTACAACTGTTGTAACCTAATGGCTCTACAGTCCATTTACATGTACCAGTGTGCATGTACACAGTAAGGGCTTTCTCTTTCAATGACCACTGTTATTAGATATGTGTATATGACCTCCAAATCAATACAGTCAATACAAATGTCCATAAAAAAAATCCCTACCAGTGAGCAATAACCTTTTTTTAACAGTTTTTGACAATTATGATGCACTTCGTCAACTGCTTAAAAAAGAAATTTCACACACCTGCCCATTAATGTCTTTATTCGAAAGTTCTCAATTTGGGTGACCTCAATGCTACTGTCATGACTGTAGTACTGTACAGTATACATTTGTACAGTGTACTGTGTACAGTGTAACTACCCATCACAGAAAACGTGATTGAAAATTGAAATTCTAGACCATTAGATTTAAGAGAGCTCTTCCAAATTGTGTACACATACAGTGTATGTACAGTGTACAGTATACCGTACATGTTTCCCACCATATATTTTACAGCCCTTTTTAAGAGGAATGTCAATGTCTACGTGTACAGCACTGCATCTCCAGGTTTTCTGAGTCTGTATTCCCTTCCTTCCTTAGCTGTTAACCTTGAGTGGCTTGATAATGTATAGTACATGAAGTCTTGTTTTGGGGGAAAACTGCAGAAATAAATTGAAGTTGATTGAATAATTGAAGTTCCCTGGTGTCAGTGGTGTGACTTGGTCTTACATGTACATGTATGTGTGTGTACTGTACACACTGTACATGCAAGTACATGTACAGTACATTACATGTGTACATGTACTGTACATGGTGTACATGGTGTGCATGGTGTGTAACTTGATAGTCTATTTTTGTTTTCAGGTGAGCATGTAGGGCCTTACTGTATTGGGTGTTTTTAGGGTGGGTTTTATACCTTCAGTTTACGGACAGCTTCTCGTACCACATCAGCTCCTTTGGGCTGGTCGACCTCTGTGTTCCCAAGAAGCTGTCAAATAGACATACAATTGAAAGTGTATATTAAAGTGATATACAACAAATACAATCAACAGCAGCCACTAGCCATTCAAGCATATTAACTAATCTTAAAATTGAGTGGGCCTGACGTTTCGATACTAGCAGGACCTTTCTCAAAGGCAGAGTGACAAGGACAAAACAGATACATGTACACGAAGGAAGGGGGGAGAGTGAATAGGACACAGATGAGAAACAAAGGACAAAGAGTGAAGCTGGTAGGGAGAGATCAAAGGGAAGGGCAAGGAGTAGGGTAGGGATTAGTGAGAAGAGGGGGAAAGATCAAAGAGAAGGGCAAGGAGTAGGGTAGGGATTAGTGAGAAGAGGGGGAAAGATCAAAGAGAAGGGCAAGGAGTAGGGTAGGGATTAGTGAGAAGAGGGGGAAAGATCAAAGAGAAGGGCAAGGAGTAGGGTAGGGATTAGTAAGAAGTGTACCTCGAAATCCATTGTTTGCAAGAGACATGTCAAGGAAATAGACTCTTTCAATGGACATTCTTCTGGAACTACCCACACGACCTATGGCTGTATCACGTGCACTACCTCCAACATCATATACCTCATCTCTTGTAGAGTTTGTAATATTCAGTACATGTATGTTGGCGAGACCAAAAACACCCTCAAAAAACGGATCTATGGCCATACATGTAGGTCTACTATCAAACCCGGTGAAATGGACACCCCTGTTGGGTATCACTTCAATCTCCCTGATCATTCGATATCAGATATGAGTGTACTGGGCATAGAATCACTTGGTCACCGTAGTAATGCTGTCCGTCTTAGCCGTGAGAAAATGTGAATGAAGCGTCTTCGGACTATTCAACCAAATGGTCTCAACATCCAGGAGGGTAGTGACTAACACCATGCAGCTTTCTGATAATCCTTCTTTTGTGTTCAGTCCTTCACACTTCTCTCTTTGATCTTTCCCCCTCTTCTCACTAATCCCTACCCTACTCCTTGCCCTTCTCTTTGATCTTTCTCCCTCTTCTCACTAATCCCTACCCTACTCCTTGCCCTTCCCTTTGATCTCTCGCTACCAGCTTCACTCTTTGTCCTTTGTTTCTAATCCGTGTCCTATTCACTCTCCCCCCTTCCTTCGTGTACATGTATCTGTTTTGTCCTTGTCACTCTGCCTTTGAGAAAGGTCCTGCTAGGATCGAAACGTCAGGCCCACTAAATTTTAAGATTTACATAATTGGTAATTTTAGTCAGTAAGCAGTTTGCAACATTTTTGTATATCACCATATTAACTAATATTAAACAATATTAACTAAGTTAGATTACTTAAATACAACATTCTTTCAGGCACAGTGAAAGCCCGGCCACTGAGTTGGTCATACACAAAGGCAGATGTTCAGGTTCTTGTCAACAAGAAGATGAGACAGGTACATGTACAGGTAAGTGGACACAAGTCATTCCTACAGTGAGGTCAAGTCCTGAGAGGGGAGGTTTAAAGTTGCAACCACATCCTGTTGTTGTGGTTGTCTGGCTCAACCATACAGGGCACTCTACAATTACAATCAGCTCCCACTATCTGACTATCTGTTAGATTATGTCCACACCTGCAGTACAATGTACATTGTACATACATGTATTGGTATTGTGTACATGTATGTACAGTGTATGTATACACTGTACCTTGAAACAGGGCACACAATGGCCATGGTTGAAGGTTGAATCAGTTCTCCCTCAAAACAATTAGAGGGCCTGACATTTCTATCCAAGAGGGTTCATCAAGACCTTCAATTCAATTCAATTCAACATTCATTTCCATATTGCCATAAATGAAAGAACAAAAAATAGGCAGTACTTCGAGCTACATGTATGAAGAAAAAAATTAATAAAAGACTAGTTGACTATTTGGGAAGGCTTCCATCTAAGGGCTGGATACATTCAGATAGTACAGTATGAAAGGCCAAAACCAGTGGTCCCGCGTTCTACGGTAATCCCAGTTTAGTCGATATTTTCTTTGTCACAAAACTGTTCTTGTAAGTGTGCTTAATCTGTTTCGACTGAAATAAGCATGCAGTACATTAGTACATGTACATGTACATTGATGCATCAAACAGTTACAGTAGCTTTTGGAATGATCCCAAATACGTACACAGTATGAAAACTAATACATGTAAATGTTTCCTGATAATCCCTTTGCGGTCACTTCCTTCATTTCTCCCTTTGATCATTTCCCTTCTACATGTATCTGCCCTTCTTCAATCACTTCCCTATTGCTTGCCCTTCCCTTTGATCCCACCCTAGTCTGTCAGTGTCTGTGTGCCAGCTTGATCCCTTCCCTACTACTTGCCCTTGCCTGTGATCTCCACAGTGTAGACCAGTGTCAGGACTTTGATGGTTACACTGACTCACCTTGACATTGTAAACGACGTGGCCATTTGTGAGCGAGGATGGCGGATGGACCCATCGCTTTCCTGAAGAAGAACAAGGAAACATGAATCCAAACACATCAGCCCATGGATCCAATTGGTGAGCTGGGTCATACCTCACAGTTTCATTCATATGAAGCACAAACCCTGGTGTAGAATAGTCCAAATGCTGAATCAAAGACATTCAATTACCAGCCAGGAGTAATTACGGTATACCCACTGGCTTTTGTGCTATGGGCAATGATGGGAGGTACAGGGTTACAGTGATCAAGGGCCTCAGTGCGCGATTTGTACACTTACCGGTACCTGCCTGCTTGCCCCCACTTTTCTTGCTCATTTCTACAGAGTGGCCTGTCAACGAGTCAACTCAAGAATCCTCGTCTCCAATTCAACATCTGGGAGGGAGGAAAAGATATTGTGATGAGAGTGAAAAGCAGGCCTCAAAAATGAAAAACAAGCACATACTGTACTGTATATCATGTACCAGTATGTATGTACAGTACATGAAAATGTACAGTACATGTACATGTACAAATCCCCCCCCCCCCGCCCCCCCCGGAGGTAGGCCTACCGGTACATGAACATGTAGATGACATGTACATGTAGGTACTCTAATAATAGTTGCCATAGATACTGCACATGTGTATGCAAAGTATGCTGGTACATGTACACGTACAGTGGTACAGTGTGTACATGTACATGTACATGTACATGTACATGCATACATGTACCGGTACCGTGACATTTTTAGTTTTCTGATCATGCAGTGGGATTACAATACAGATGAAATTGTGAACAAATTAACATAAACTTTCAGTACTGAACATGTACTATGTAGGCCTATAAAATGTACGTACAATGTACGCACATATACATTGTACACTGTACTGTACACACAACTGTACAGTGTACATGTACAGTATGTAGTACACTGTACATGTACATGTACACTGTATACAATGTACAGTGTACACATGTACAGTACATACCGGTACATACCGGTACTTGTGTGTGTGTATGTGTACATGTATACAACTGTACATGTGTACACTGTCAAGCCTCGTGCTTAATTTTTTTTTACTAGCCCACCGGGCTAGTCAATTTAGTTTTTTGCTAACCCGCAGCAAGTTTTACTAGCCCTGTATAATTAATATTGAATTTAACACTTGTATTAGGTCAAGCAAAAGAAATTAATAGTTTCTACTTTCTCATCCCTGCCCACATCGTTTTTTTTGTCGCCACACCACTATCTACTTTTTACTAGTCTGCCAGGCTAGCAAAATGGGTCATTTTACTAGCCCGCAGCTGTTTTTACTAGACAGTGACCATTGGGCTAGTGCTAAGGTCGAGCCCTGACTGTACGCGAATGCACATCACTGTACACCATGTAGCAGTACTGAATGAAATGTGCATGAATGCTAACAATAACATTGCCCACAATGGTACTATCAGACTATGATTCATACAGTACATTATTCCATGTAAACAATGCATGTTGCGCATGTACAGTGTAGAGCCAGTACATGTACAATGTACATTGTACGTACAGTACAGTGTGCGTACAATGTACACTGTACCAGCATGTTAAACCATGGTTAAACCTTATTCCTCCATGGTTAAACAAACATTTGCACACACTGTCTATTATGATTATGAAGTGTGGGCCCCTGTGGTACATGTACATGTACATGTAACAATCCCATCATGAAATCAAGCAACACTCACCAAGAGTTCTTCACATGCATAACGCAGATGAAGGAAATGAAAGAGAAATATTCTCTTGTACATGTACAATGTACATGTAATTGGATGTTGTTTACTGTTTTACTGTTGTTTTACTGTTTACTGTTTTATTTTGTTTCCCCTTTATTGTTACATGTATTTGAGTGTTCTGTGATGTATACTGTACATGTATCCAGGAAAATAAAATAAATATAAAAATACAAAATATAAATCTTACAGTTATACATCTGTGTACATGTACACGTGTGCATGGTGTACAGTATGTAATGTATGTAATGTTGCACCATGGTGACACACTATACACGTCCTAAAACAGGGTTGAAAACAAACAGTTCTGTAAAAACAACTGCTGAGAGCCAAACCCAGGCTCAATATGATATTCCTAGAGCAATACAGAATATTAATAGAATTAATTCCCTCTGGATGGCAGAGGGGAGCAACAAGCAACAAGGACACGGGCAATAAATTAACAATCTGAACGGCCATGAGCCAATGAGTTTTGCAATCTATGTCCAATATAGCTGGACACTACAATCAACAGCTCAGTACTAGAACCCTCACACAATTCAGTTTTCCTTTTCCTAAACATGCAATGTACAGATGTGAAGAGTAAAGAAATCTGCAAAAACTGCTGAGTTTCTGAAGTGACTAGATGTGCTGTCCAGTACCTTGTCACAAAATTCAATCCCTCGCAATAAATAGCAGGCATTGTGATTCAATCCATGAAGTTTCTTCACAAGGGGGGTGGGGGCACACTAACTACATGTGTACCGTACATGCCCAATTCCCTTTTGGGGTTTCCAAGATTATGGGATAACCTACAATTATTACTTTGGGTTTTGTTGGTATGTATGTGTGGGTGACTACAGTATAATATCATGTTAATTGTTTTGGCAGCATTTTGACAGCCACTCGATTACATGTACATATCATGTACAGTACATGCTTGTATTGTGCCCTTTTTGATTGCCCTGAGAAATACATGTGACACAAATTAAATGAAATGAAACAAAACAAGTTGCAATATTTACTTTCCTTCTTCTAGGGATCAGATTGCCCTCACCTCCTCCTTTTTGAATCAATCAAATTAATGTACAAGTATGTGCACTAAGGCTGCACATGATGTATACATGTACTATAGTACAACAAACACATGCTGATATTTTTGTATATTTTCACAGGGGAAGGTCTAACTGAAGTGACCTTGACAGGTGCAAACTAACAAATCTATGCCAAGTCTCTCCTTTGGCAAGATACATGTACACTGTATACACAGCATGGTACATGTGCAATACATATATGTACATTCTCTGTGCACAGTGTGCAGGAGCTGTACCATTACTACAGTACACATGTTAGTGACACCCCAGGAGCCTGGCAGGTCAAGCAAGTCTTCACAAATTAAACTCAGTGGCTTGAAGCGCACAGCCATGACAACAAGGTGCAAGGAAGTGCATAATGTACAGTACACCTCCTTGAGTAGACCTACACAAACGCCTACAATGTATATTAATGTACATTGTACAGTGTACATGTACATGCATCACATGCATCCAGACTACATGTACATACAGTGTACATACTATTGTACAGTACATGTACATGTATGTACATATGTACAATAACATGTACACGTTGACAGTTCATACAAATGTATGTATGGTGTACACTGTACATACAATGTATGTATACATACTGTACAGTACATGTGTACAGTACATGTATGTAATACAGTTCTGTGTCATGGGACTTTCCTCATGCTGTGAACAAACTGTAGGCCAATTAACCTTTTTCATGTACATGTACATGTACATGTACTGTACCAGCCAAGTACAAAATGTACTTGTACTTGTACGATACTTGTGTATACGTGTACATGATCCATTGATCCATATAGCAAGGAATGGTCAATCTAAAATACAGTTGCACAGTATTCGATCAATCAGGGTTGTTGAATTTGACATAATTATGGTCCATGTATATGTACATGTATTGTACATGTGTACAACACAACTACATGCAGAATGAAACATCATCGAGTATCTACTGAAAAATACTGTATTGAGCACTTGGTATTAAATAATAATGTCAATTTTTTTAATTGTATACCCGGTACATGATTGTGAGCTACATTTTCTTGAGATACAGTTGCATGAAATCATTGTTAAAAATAATATTGATTCAAGCAAAAAGACAAACCAATTATTATTTAGGTGTAAAATCATAATTATTTGACTGGCTTCCTTTTTCACACCCAAAGTAGCCCAAACAGCCAACCTTTAGCAGGATGAGGGTTACGGTTACCGCAATAGTACTACTATTATTAGTACATGTAAAAGCAGGGGTATTCGACCATTTAAGAAAAGCCAAAAATTGGACCAGCTGGGTAGAATACAGGCAGCTGGTCGAATTCCCCTCCTGGTCGAAAAAACAGGTCTGCACTTACCCTACAACTACTAGTAATACATGTAATGAAGTAGACAATCCTAGTAGACATCGTGTACTACACATGTACATGTATGATGTACATGTGTAAATGTCCAAAACACTCAGAGAAGTCAACAGTTACACTCGCCCCAGGCCTTGTACATTGTACTACTACTAGTACTAGTACTTTAGTAGTAGTACTACTACTACTACCTATTACTACTGTATGTACCTACTACTACTAGTAAGTACTATATTTTAGTTTAAAACTAAAATCTTGCCCAGGTGTACACTATCCTCTGTACTGTGATGTACGTAAGTCTATCGTCTTAAACTCTTATCGACTTCCACAAAACCAATAAGAAGAAAAGTTGGCGAGCAAAACATGCCAACCGACGGTATGTTCAAAGTGGACTCGTACACACGAACATGCAGTCAATAAACAAGGCTAGTCCATCTTACATTTACAATCAATGTCAGTTGTCACAACAGCAATCTACAGTACAGTACATGGATGTAGTCCCAATCATTATGACATTCCCACGGCAGTAAAACAGTGCTACATCATGTACACCAATATGGAAATAATCAATATAAAAAGGCAATGCAAGTGAGTCGGCAAAACTCTCAACTACTATGTACACTAAAGAGTAAAGTTCAGAATCCACTCGACAGTAATCAAACTTTAAGCTCAGTGGCTATTGTTACGCCAGTCATCCGTGTGGTTCCCTCACTTGAAAGTACTGTATTCGTCAGCATTGCAGGCTGGTTGAACCAGACTATTCGTTGATAGTCTGGTTCCAAGAGCTAAACATCCTGACAAATATTGTTAAGTACGTCAGGGAACCATATGGACGACTGCCGTAAACACAGCCACTGCATTTGTCTAAAAATAATATTCGTTTCCTTGAAATTGAATGTTAAATTGAGAGCTGATGTCTGGTTAAATGCATTATCCAGTCAATCTCAACAGGTTTTGCAAATCCCAGTGTTATGGCGGCTGTAACACAATTTCCATTACGGCACTGAGCATGAGGCAGGCTGGCACACGGCTGCCGTAACAATAGCCACTGCCAACTTTAAAAGCCACAAACCATGGTATTGGTAAGCTTAAACCATGCTTAAACCATGGACACTCTCTGAATTGAAACAGTTCTCATGACATTCGGTCTACACACACTGTACAATGTAACACACCACAGCAGAAGAAACAACTTGACCCACAAGGCACAAGTCCAAAATTTGACTTACATGTACAAGTGCTTCCCTCGACACTTTGAGTCGAACAATTTCCGGGAGAGCTGCAGTTTGCGTGTCTTGTCCTGGGTTTCCTGCCGTCGTTTCGTGCCGGTGTGGAAATCTCTTCCTGGAATACTCGCTTCAATTCACGCCAACAATGTGACTACTCTATTGGACACGGCGTCTGCTAGTACTAGTAGTAGTACTACTACTAGTAAGTAGTATAGTAGTTCCTCCCCCTAAAATAATAAAGAAATGACAGAAGAATGTCGAGTGGAGGGCGCCACCAATTGTCAGACTTCCTCACAGGCACGTTCGGTTGTTGGGTTACACTTTGGACACCGTGGTCGAGGTTGTTGTATAGAACAAAGTCATTTTTTGCTTATCAATTATAGCGACAAGACAACGAGAACAAGGTCAACTATTGTGCACATAAACAGATCTGATAACAAAAGGACTGGTCTTCCAGTGTTGCAGGAGAATATGTTTTTCCGCCTTGACAAACGGTGTTGTTGTTTTTGACTTTTTTTAAAGGTCACCTTACAAGAGTCAGTTTTCTCGTAAAAAACAACCTGCCAAGGCTAGTCTTATCAAGAACTGTTGAATTATGGATTAATTGAATAGTTTTATTAAAAATATGGATCCTCATTTGAATTACATTCATCAAAACTTAGGAGGGACTGACTGTCACAAGGTGAACTTATAAATAAGATGAATTACTCTGAAAAAACCCAGGTGGGTGTCGAAGAAACATAACTTTAATAGTGACTGCCCATACGGCTTACACGTAGCGATTGGGAGATGATTTAATCCCTATTATTATGCAAACGTTTTAGTTTCGCGGGGGAAATTAAGATATCTGACTGGCTAGAGAATCTAAGGGTGACTGCCCCTTTTATTAGCAAACCGGGTTAACAAGGTAAACAATAGATCGTCCAATGTCACGGGACGTCAAATTCGCGGGGTTTGGGGAATTTTCGAGGTGAAGAGGGAATAGGCTGACACTTGCGTTTGAGCTTCTGCGAGGAGAGGGCAAGCATAGCCAGCCTCGACAGTCGATTATACAAGATTAAGTTCTGAAGTGACCTATAGCTAGTGAGAGCTAGGTCCAGATTAGGTTCTGTGAAATCATCGAGAACAACTGAGTGTTCTAGATAGCAACCGACGCAAGCCAATTGACACCCAAAAGCCAGGACCGTTTACACCTTCCTGTAAGTTATATTAAATAGTATGGTTTCGCTAATTAATTTTGAGCAACATTGAGAGCCTGTATTTTAAAGGAAATTCGAAAACCTTTCCAACTGATCCTGACTGTTAAAAACTGAGAAGTACATGTAGGCCTATAATTATATTTGTAATCTTTTATTGGGGTGCTTACCATCCAACTTTGACTCAGGGAAACCCATAGAGTCATACAGTCACTGAATAGATATAATTGATTGTATATAGATTGTGTGAAATAGCTGATAAGCGATTACGGCAAACTGTTTTAATAAGTGATTAAATTTGCATTAACAACTGCTGTAAAGAAGCAAGAGTTTAGAAATGTTTGTGCGAATAATGTAGTTGGCAGGCCTGTGCATAACTGTGATGTATATAAAATGAATTATTCTACAGGGCTTTTACGGTGAGACAAGTCTCACGTGGTCCTGAGAAGGCACTCTATAGTAGACGGACAGTGTACCGTGATTGGGCTGACCCTCGACTCCCCAGTCGCCGTCGCCAAGGAGCCACGGGCAGACCCTCGACTCCCCAGTCGCCGTCGCCAAGGAGCCACTGGCTGACCCTCGACTCCCCAGTCGCCGTCGCCAAGGAGCCACTGGCTGACCCTCGACTCCCCAGTCGCCGTCGCCAAGGAGCCACTGGCTGACCCTCGACTCCCCAGTCGCCGTCGCCAAGGAGCCACTGGCTGACCCTCGACTCCCCAGTCGCCGTCGCCAAGGAGCCACTGGCTGACCCTCGACTCCCCAGTCGCCGTCGCCAAGGAGCCACTGGCAGACCCTCGACTTCAGAGTCGCCGAAGAATTGCCGGCCGATCCTCCGACTCCCTTCATCATTGTCAAGATCGGTACCTCCTTCGCCGGGCTACATCAATGAGGGTTGCTATTTATTTAGTTAATACTTGTATTTTATTTTATGTGTATTGACCGTATATGTAGATAGGAATAACGTAAGGCTGTAAATAAATATGTAAATACTTGTAAGTGACAACAGAAAGAGGTAGATTGTTTATTTTGTCTCGTGTGAAACAAACCGGACCACCGAAGGTTACAGCTCACGGGGTGGGGCTTTCCCAGGGGTTGTGACACTGACACTGACGTTTCAATCCTGGCAGGACCTTTCTCCAGTCAAAATGCAGTCTTCTAATTATTTTACACAGTTCGTAGATGGTCATGAAAGAATCCCATGTTGAAATCTTATACAGACTGGGATGATGTACTTCTCGAGAAATCTTCACTCAATCATCGACAAATACTCGCGAGTAATAAACTATTTCTTACACTACAGTACGGTGCGAAAACCGTGACGGTTTTTTGCGTTTTTTCTACTTTCTCAGATAACCATTTGAGCTAAAACATTCGCAGGATTAATTTTTTTGGAATGTTTAATAGTTTAACGCACAAACTGTGGCAATCCTTTGACCTTTACCAATGTTGTATAGGGCCTTTAAGTTTTGTTATTGCATTTTGGTCATTTTCAGTTGGTGATGAGCAGTTATTTGGTTTCATAACTTTGCATACATTTCTGTTATTTTTATAACAATATCTTTATGTTCAATTTTATTCTATTATTAATTACTGCGTGAGTGTTTTAAGTCCTACCGGGTTGAGTCTTATAGGGAAGCGAATGTTTTGGCACAGAATGGTTTATCCTGACCTGTTTACAATGCTTTTGTCTTCCCTCGATTTTGTATTTTTTTTCTTAGTTACAATTATACCTTCTTCACCTTTTTGTGTAATTGCTGATGGCGATTGGCGAACGATGCCACATCAATTATTTTCCTCGTATGGGCATAATTATTATTAACACTCAAGTTTGTTTTCAAACAGACGAACGAAACGGAGTCGTACTATAAAAGGAATGTTTCAACAAATTCATCAAAGACCGAAGAAAGACCTTCCATGCCAAGCTCAACCACCCACACATAGTCGGGTGCCAGTCCCATTAAACAATAATAATCCATTTACGACCGCATTATCTCAAAAAACGAATCCCCATTTTGGGAGCTTTCTTTTTTCCCACCAGACGTGACTTCAATTTAACAGCAAAATCAACACAGGAAAACTGACTGGAAACATTTTGAACAATTTTGACAAGAGTTAATTACCGTAGTGTCAAAGAAAACTTGAGCAGGACCGGGAATTGAAACTGAGAACTCTGGTCTTGCGTACTAGCGCGCGCTCTTACGAGCTACGCTATCACGGCGGCCTTCTCGAAAATAATGTGTCTGTCATTGATTAAATTAATGTTATTAATTAATGACAGACGTACGGGGTGCAGCACACAAATCACACCCAAGATCGCTACACCGAGCTGATCATCATTAAGTGTGGACCCACAACTTTGGGTCTTTGGAGGCTAAATAACTGATACATTGTAGAATAAGTGAAGATAACCCGCTGGGGGTTCACTCTTCAATTTCGTGTGTAATTTGGACCATATCTGGCTTAAAATGTGGCCCTATAATTATGGCTGTAGAAGTGGAGGGGTCGATCCATCCGAAAACCCTTGCAGAAATTCGGCTTGGACGGCTATACTGTCATTTTTTTCTGCGGGTAATCAGCCAAAAATATAATCGGCTAAGGGCACTAAAATTTAAAAGAATCCTAGAGATGAAGGTCCAAACTACAATTTTCAGAAAAGCTACAATAACTGAAAAAATTCTGGGTGTGGGAGAATTGCCTTTGAAAGCGTGTTTTTGTACAGTGTTCAGTGGCGGGAGCTCTGCACCCTGAACTTTACGGTGGTCTGTGTAGCCCGCCCTCTATAGTTGGCAACATGCTCGTATCCCACAATGCCTGACCTCCCGTTCACGTCCAAATAATGCAATGACTCTAATCTGAGCTCAGCGGAGGGCAAAACAAGAACTTGATCGGTCAAGGTTTCTGTCGGCACGATGGTCGAATTCAAAGATCCCAACTCTCCCGTCGGGGAAGGATTCGACAACCGCGTCTTTATCATCCCGGCAATCATTATTGTCAGCCTTGTCGGTAAGTATGGAGGAAGTTTTTAGTCAGCCAGATGTGTGCAGAAGGTGAAGTGTACCACATACAACCTGTAAAGTAATCAATTGTAATATTGTGTAAATAATAATTTAGGCCGGAGTACACCGTACTTGTATGTACACGTGCGTTTACTTACAATATGGGGTTGAGAAAGACGGCAATATGTTTGGATAAAGTAGTTGGAGACTTAGAATTTTTGAAGGAATTGGTAGCTGGTACATGTATATTTTTTATGTATATCCTCCAATAACCGGTTTTCGACGATATAAGGACTTTCCTTCAAACTGAACAATGTGGACGAAATTATCACACTAAAAGAGGTCTCAGTTACTTTCTCCACACCACAGGCTATTGGAATAATCATAGAGAAGGTTGATCAAGCCTGTCACTTCCGTAAGATTACCCGGTTTTGTTGACGTCCGCGGCGCACCGCGCAGTAAGCATCGTCACCTATTTTCGTCGGTGGTGTTTAGTAAGGTGTCCCAGTGCAGCCAAACGCAAAATAAATTCTTAAAATAACTCAAAATGCTGTGTGGCACTGTAAAATTCTTCCCTGTATGTTTTGTGTGTCTTCATCTTTTTTCTTTTTTTTCGACACTGCTTCTAACACTTTCCTCAAATCATTCATAATTTATGCTTAAAACGTATTGGTCTGGTTGATGTCTTCTTTTGTGACGTTTAAAAAAAATCCACACTCCTCTTTCTCACTGCTTCTTCAGTTATGACTTTTCCCAATGTCACTCCAGAGACACATTTCCTCCTTCTTGGTACTTTCTCTAGCTGCCCTTTTATTTTTTTCATTTTTTATAAAAGCCTATTGGGCCATGTTACTTTTTGCCTTTAAATAATAATAAAAAAAAAATAAAAAAAAATTATATAAGCGAGACGCCCTATAGGAGGATCCATAGTTTTTACCCTGAACGGACTGCCTCAAGTTGCGTGATATATTTTTTTCTACGGATGTTGGGGTTTGTTATGGTACACTCAATTTTTTTTTAGGACGAACAATAAAGAAAACTGGAGCTTCAAAGCAACTGCCAAATTTGTACCTAGGAAAATAGACCCCCAAAAGAGCAACTTTTTGAATCACACGAGTTTGGCATACTGGAAAAGTCTTAACTTTCCACATTTTCGGTGACGGGAAAGAGCAGGAAACCAACTGTAAGATACGAAGTCTGAGATCGTTATACGGAGTTGTTTTCATCGTGCGATGTGAGTTAGAAGGCTAAGCGCCGAAAACATGTACCGTCGAAAACGGGGGTTCCCATGATACATGTTTTGCAACAAGTTAACGAAAACCCTTGTCCCAGGATATTTCCACTGCCCCTTTAATGAACTTGCATAAAACCAGAGATCTGGAACACAAAACCAGAGGTCTCTTGTTCAAGTCTCGGTTGGGTCAAATATTCTTTTTCTTTTCTTTTGCCCAAGTTTAAAATCTGCCGTGGTTCTTTTGATGTTTGACGTGTCAGGGTATTTTCTGATTTTCTGGTTTTTTTTCCCTCTTCTAGGTTTTGTCGTCTACAGGTTAGCCACCTCCGTCAGGGGACGGGAAAAGGCAAGGAAGGAGAAGAAGATGAGGAAACTGGAAAAGAAGATGAGATGACACCATCTCTGCCTGTCCCTCCAGCCTGCTTGCTTCTTTCTACGGTCGGACATTCTTGAGCACGGGAAAGGTTGCAACCCTCCCCCCAACCTCCCCCAAGCCCCTTCATCCCATCCTCATCGTCTCCTTCTCTGCCTCCCAAACTACTTAATTCATAGCAGCTTGTCAGCATCTGTTGAGTTCTGAACATTCTTGGCAGATGTCTTCTGTGATAAACCAAAACAATGGTCATTGTGCAAGCTATGGATTTGTGTCTCCGTGCTGCTTGTGTGTATGTCTACTGTTCCATGCCTGACTGGATCACCCTACATGTACTTACATGTGTCTTCACACAGAGCAAAGCAGGGCCCCTCATAAAAGGAATGGAGAAAGTCATCTGAGAAGGGACGACCATCCGATCCGTGAACTGGTGGCATCACTCCAGTTGATCTCAGTAACTGCAAAGATTCCTGGGAGCAGTTGTCATTATTTTGTCCAAATGATTTTCAGTCTCTGTTCAGCTCACCCCGCATTACAATGACAATCTTCTTTGAAGGAGAAACAGGAAGGTTTTCTTCAGCGATATGGCATGCCTGGCACACATTACCAACTGGTTTTTGGATGAAAACATGTTACATGTACATGGGAAGCATTTGCATTCAGCGGCACACAATTGGTCCTTAATCAGTCAGTAATTTCCGTTATGACAGTGACAGAGTCCCCAAACCCCGGATATTCTGTTCTTCTCTTCTTGTCAGAACTTGTCAGTTTATCAGCGTATTGTGTCCCAGTATTCTATTTTACAAGTTCAATGTAAGCTGTTGCACCAGTGGTATCATAGATTGAACACAGACATGTGTTTACCAATGCTGCAGGTTTCACCCCTAAGATACCGGGGAAGCTTTCAGTGGGAAGAGGAAAGATATTAATGTTTATGATGATATAATTCTTTGGACCCATGTGGATTCTTGGACGGAGAATTTTGCTGTTTGTTGTTCACTTTGGAAGGTTGGGAACGGTTTAACTTGAAACCAAGTCCAGTAGAGTAATTCAAAAGGTCGCAAATGATTGGTTTATGTGATAGAATGCAATAGTAACTCATAACTTGTTTGTCTTTTATTGAGTTGATTGTGATCAAGTTAGACATGGCTTTTGGTGATAAAGCTGCATTCCATTACTTTTTTGTTGACCATTAGGCCATGAAGCTTCAGTTTTTCACAGTCAATTTCTGCCCAAAGAGATTGGGCCGGAAAAAAAATCGCCCTTTTTTTGCAAATCTCTGTGAATTCTCTTTTAAGACCCTAATTTTCAAGACAGCATTTCAGTTTGTTGGTTTTCCATGTTACAAATTTGGAAACATTTTCATACAAGACTGATCTCAGAAAGGCAAAGCTGTCTCTTTTTTAGATAAAATGTTCAATTTATTGTAGTATTATAAGTAAAATATTCTTATTTATTTTCGGGGGCTTGGTAATATTTACTTATATCCCTTGGAGTTCTCAGTATTGCAGTCTATAATTATGTGTACAATGTACAACAAACTCAATGTGACCATGACAGTGTCTGTGACCTTGACTTTATAAATAATGTGAAATAAGCTTAGTGTCATAATTGTGTGTACAGACCTGTACCACAGTGTATTATGTTGCTATGTACACGTAAGTTGCATAATGAAACGTTTGTCCTCTGGGCTTGTCAATTGTCATCATCGTGGCTTCATGGGGGGGGGGACCTGGTGGCTTCTCCATATATTTATGATGCAACGCGGTACCCGCCGCTATACAATATTCAAATCCGTCACAGGACTTCGACCAGCTCGGTGGTCAAGTGGTTAACTTAGGACATCTGGACTAAAAAGCGGGAATCGCGGGTTCGAATCCCTCCTGAGCTGGCCGAATTTGTTCATCAGGCATCTGGCAAAGCACTGAGCACTCAGTGCTTATCATGTCGAGCAGGGAAAATCCTCATTGAATGACATTCTCCTTGACGCAAATAACATGTTATATCTACGATAATGTGTAGCGTTTGTCCCAAATGGTGACAGATTTTGGGACTGAGAGCATTACTGTCCACCATAATGTACCTGACAGGTTTATTGTAAGACTAAACCTCCATGCCTAAACTAAGAGCAAAACTACATGAGTTACCCTACCCTTTCTTTAAATGCGCATTGGTGCACAACTTGATTGGAATGCAGAATGGCCTAAAACTCCAACCGTGTGCTAGAATACCAACTAACTGCCTTTTTCCTTTTTCACAAGAAGAAAATTAAGCCCCTCATTCCCCCTTTCCTCCCTTCTTAGCCATCACCTTGAGTGGCCTGCTTAGGGCCTTTTGGTCGGCGATTTTCCATAAAAAAATGCCAACACCCTAAAATATCAAAAACCCAGCAAACCTTATCTCGAGAAGCAGGTTTCCATCCGAATTAAGGGAAACGTGTTTTGTGTTTTGTGTTTTTTTTATTATTTTTTAGTTTTACCTCGTGATTGTTTATCATTGTCGAAATCAGAACAGCTCATGAATACCGTATTTTAATCTGGACAAAACTGTTAGTGGATTGTACATGTTTTAAATTTCGGCAGGTGTAAAATTTACTTCGCATACTTATTTTCCAAATAAAATGTGGATCGGAAGAATAAAATATGAAAGACAGTGCTTGGGCACTGTGAAGGTTCATTCGGATTTCCGATTGGTTTTGTTTGGGCCGCTCTTGAACGATAAATCATGTTTGCGTGTTGGCCGATTGCTTGGTGTACATCCGTAAACGTGTTTTAATCTAATCGAAAAATGATTTTGCGGCGAATAACCTGAGGCTTCAAATACGGAGACCCTGATGGAACATGTTTGTTTTTTGTTCCGGAAAGTAAAAACATCCCTCCCATTAACCCTTTTCGGTGAAGCTTAGATCAGCACCGTACAAACCAATCCAAAAAGGCCATTAATTCGTGCGACACCCACATCATTATGTAAGTGTAGAGATATGGATATTTATCCGAGTCATCGGCTCAGGGAAGAACTTGGGGGAGGGGGGACACCATCACGTCCCCTTACGGGCTTCGTACTCAATGACAGAGGGCGGTCGAGAGGTTACGCCATGTGGTCCAGAGGCACAGTATAATACACGGACGGATTTGACAGTGATTTGAGTGTCAAAACGCGACCTCACTCATTTCGTACACGGAAGATTCAACATTTGTCTGGTAAAAGTGGAGCCGGGTAAAAAGCGGTCTGTGCCGTGCGCGACCTCCGACACTCCGCGACAGTGATTTCTATCATCTTTAAGATTATCGATGACTGTTACCTCGGACTTCTTTTTTTTTTTTAAATTTTATTATTGACCCGCGCCGCTCCCGCTCGCTTCCTCAAAATTTGCTGCGCTGTAACTCAGCACGCGTCAAGTAACAGTTACTTCGGAGATCGCGCACGACACAAATCGATTGTTCTTGATCCGCTCTTTCTTGATTTCCCAGGCCCAAAGTGAGTGGAACCCATAGAGTTTTTATATAATAACTCGGGTGGAACCTGTCACGCTGCGTTACGTGTATTTTGTTCAACAAACTGGTAGCCGTCTCACGCTGACGTCACAAGCCCGAAGTAAACGCAAGACTTGATCTCGCGCTTTTCAGAAGTCGGCCCGACTCGGGGTTGACAGGAAATGCCCCTTGTTTCTCCCAAGGTTATTTTCGGCCCATGAAACCATTCTGTTTGTGTCTGTGTGACCAATCTATCAATAAATAAATGTACGTTGTACCTAAATATAATGTCATATTATTTTCAACCGTTGGAGCTCCTATTTCAGTAGTTGCGGTAACCGTATCACTCATCCGTATCCCTCATCCGTATCCCTCATCCGTATCCCTCATCCGTATCCCTCATCCGTATCCCTCATCCGTATCGTATCCCTCATCCGTATCCCTCATCCGTACCGTATCCCTCATCCGTATCCCTCATCCGTATCGTATCCCTCATCCGTATCCCTCATCCGTATCCCTCATCCGTATCCCTTATCCGTATCCCTCATCCGTACCGTATCCCTCATCCGTATCCCTCATCCGTATCGTATCCCTAATCCGTATCCCTCATCCGGACCGTATCCCTCATCCGTATCCCTCATCCGGACCGCATCCCTCATCCGAATCCCTCATCCGAATCCCTCATCCGTACCGTATCCCTCATCCGTATCCCTCATCCGTATCCCTCATCCGTATCCCTCATCCGTACCGTATCCCTCATCCGTATCCCTCATCCGTATCCCTTATCCGTACCGTATCCCTCATCCGTATCCCTCATCCGTATCACTCATGAGGGTTATGGTGACCGCAACTACTCTTTCAGAACGAGTCCGTTTCCGTTCGATCCCAACTTCCTCAGGGAAATAGGGGTACATTGGAAGTCAAAGGCAGTCGAAGCGCTAAAACCACGGCGTTGTGAAAACAACATGAATGTCCACTCAATACATGAAAAACACTCAAATTCGTTATCAAATGCTTTTAATGAAACCGAAATCAGCTCAAATTACTTCTAAAAAGAATGTTATTAATCCCTGTAAACTGGCATCGCACTCGCGAATTTGGTCTTACAATATCCCTCAACGTGGCCACGTGTAGGATTAGGACTAACTAGATGTTTACAATGCCATGTTTTACACATAAAGGGACTCTATTGTACAATATTGTATTTTGGAAAATATTCCCAGAGCTGGATTAGCCCTACTGAGCATTAACTTCAGGTTCCTTTGTTGTTATTTTGTTTTGTTTTTTGCTGTTGTTGGGTTGGTTTTATTTTATTTATTTATTTATTTATTTATTTTTTGGGGGGGGATGTTTTCCAGAAAACTTCGATTCCTTGACAGGTTTACACCAAGTGTCAAATATTAAGAGGGCCCGTCAACGTTTCGAACCGAGACAAACTTTTCTGAAAGGCAGAGACGGTTGAGATCCGAAAAAGTTTGGTTGTAAGCATTTCAGTAATCTGCATTGCAGACAAATAATGCAACATCACATACGGGTAACACACTGTAGGCCTATTTGGTTTTCTTATAATCAAAATTTGGGTATAGTCGACTTTAATTAGATATCCGTGCAAAATATAGCTTTAAATACTTCTCTCCACAGCGATTAAAGTTGTAATTACACGGCAGATTAATTTAAATATATAGCCGTAATCTGGAAATTTGTAACAACAAAAATACCCCCAAAGACTAGTTGGGAAGGCTGCCATCTAAGGGCTGGATAAGTCAAACGGTAAGAGCAAAACCAGAGGTCTCGGGTTCAAGTCCCGCTACAGTAAAAGTTCCCAATCAGTTTTCCTTTATTCGTTTGAACAAAATATAAGGCTGAGTTGTTTTATTTCAAGTGATTGTAAACAGGAGTGCTATGGTTCTACACCTAAAATGAAGGATGAATTAAACATTGCATGTACACTGTACAAAAAGAGGTTCCACTTCCCGCCCAGATCTCGGAACGCCGGCGGTGTTGCTATGTGCTGGGTCCTCCAAATCCGGGCACCACTATTGTCCAATTTCAAGACTCTTCTCAGCCTACCACGAAACCATACATCGCATGACAAAAGCCACACAGACGTCCCATTGTGCCAGGTTGGACTCACTTGTACACATAGTGTACTCTTATTGATTTATTTCACGGATTTTTATAGTTCCAGATTGTTTGACAAGTTTTGAAAATCTAAAATTTAGTGGGCCTGACGTTTCGATCCTAGCAGGACCTTTCTCAAAGGCAGACTCTGCCTTTGAGAAAGGTCCTGCTAGGATCGAAACGTCAGACCCACTAAATTTTAGATTTACTTTTTGGTAATTTTAGTCAGTAAGCAGTTTGCAACATTTTTGTATATCACCTTAAGTTTTGAAAATGACACATTTAACACAAAATAAGAAACACTGTGTGGCGGTCATAGGCACTGCCCTGAAAAGTGGCAGACAGCCTGCACATTACACTCTTACAATGAGCAGACAGCTTGTACAGTATGGACACAGGACACTTTGCAGCATTGGCATAACCATGGCCTGCGAGTAGGGCAACGATTAAGGATAGCGCCGGTGTGATTGAGGCCGGCATGTGTACACCCTGGCAACCGCCTTTCCACCAGAGGGCAGTCTCCTTTGTATAGTCCTACCTCACATGAAAAACACTTACACATGTCAGATTTGGTGAGAACGCAGCCCCAGACTTTGACTGGACCGGGACATTGAACACAAGACCCCGGGAATAAGGTTCTAAGCGCTGGAGCGATACCAAAGACCTCTGGAATAAAGTACATGTACCAAGGCTGGTACATTTAATGTGAGGTCTCGAGCAACAAGTCCTATCCCAGTCATAATGTCTTGGGTTTTTTTCGCAAATTATTTGAACTTTCACGGGGTTCCTTCACTTTGTTTGAAAGTAAATTCAAAACATTTTTTTCTCAGGGTTTTATGTTATTTATCAGATATTATTACATTACCACTCACCACTGAGAACAAATGACACCAACTAAGTACATGTACATGTGTACATGGGGTCTCGACCATTGATGTACATTAACTAATATAAATGCTTTGAGTGAGCTTGACCGTGATACTTCATCCTGTACAGTATTGGACTTATCCCATACCTTGTCAGTGCGTGATTCTATGGTTAAGCTATTCGGTGACACGGTTTGGCCCTGCGTGGATTGGGTCGACAGAGTCCACGCATTGTCATTGGGCAACGTCGTTGCAGGCTTTAAAGGGCACACTACTGTGGCTCGCTTGTATTGAGACCGTGCGTGTCTGACAGCTTGACAAAAGACCAACAGTTTGCAGCCGAAAGATCACTCCCCTCCAGCCTGAAATCGTCAGCCAACACACAACCAATCTTTGTGTTATTTAACCACGATGTACACCATCTTTTCAAGCACGTTTCTGTGCCTCGTTGATCGCTTACCCCCATCAAAACGACAACTTTGTCACCCCCGAAAAAATACTGACCGAGCGCAGTTTAACCCTGCAACATATAGGTTTACACTTCCAGCACACATGCATGTATACATACAAATGGTAAAATACACAGGTAATGAACTGAGTACACCATGCATGGGCCTGTAATATAAAAGAGCCCTTACATCACAAACTAGAAAAAAATGGGCGGGAATTCAGACAGGTATTGTATCTGGAGGTTAACCCGAGTCAAACTCTAAACCTTTTTGTAGATGGCTTGATATTCCCAATACTGGGCTGAACACCCTTTGATCCTAAGCTTCTCAAAGGTTGAGAAATTTTGATCATTCTCAAAAGCACGGCTTAACATTCAAGTTCTCTAAAGGTTAGAATAAATGTTGGACCTGTAGATGGAAAACAGTGGACAGCAGGTCGTGAGTTAATGGAAGCCGCCATTAAATTCATTTGGAAAAACACAGGCACAAAACTGCAAGGCGCCGAAGCAGCGTGGTGCCATAGGCCCTCTACAAATGCATGGATCAGGCTCAGGCTTCGTCTCCGACATCCAGGTTGCTGTTTATCGCCAAATTTGAATAAGTCACCAAGAAATTGTGGGAAAATGCCTGTGACATTATAACGGGAAGGAGAAATGTGACCGAAGCCTGAGCCTTCATTTCATAAACGGCCGTACAACCACGGGCAAAGTTGAATACAAGTCACATCACGGGTAAAGAACCGCATGTTCGTCGGGTTCCCATGAAAACTTTATGTCCTGATGTCAATACTTTTGTATAGGAACTGTCCGTCGTCAGGCTATGTTGGCCTACACCTACACACCAATCCTGCACTAATCCCTGCTAGGCAAAGACACTTTTGTTACAGGAATGCGTCAAACCCAAGCCCTCCTAAAATTCCTTGTCATCCTGTGATACGGGATTTCTAGCTTAAGGTTTCACCACAGAATTCCTGTGACATGGGATTTCTAGCCCAAATGCTTGAGCACAGAATTCCTGTGATACGGGATTTCTAGCCCACATGCTTGAGCACAGAATTCTGGAAGTGCTAAGCACTGCCACTCCAGGAAAGATAGTTGACTCTTTGTGAAGGCCCCTCTGCCATGGGCTGTATAGCTCAGGTGGCTAGAGTACCGGTACATCAAACTAGAAGCCTGGCTTCAAACTCCGGTCCTATCAAATGTTCTTTCCTGTTAACTGGTATTTCTTTGCGTTGCTTTTTCCATTATTTGCTATCACAAGCGCTAATTTTTCTTTCACTATTAGTAAACCTTCACGGTTTCCTTAAAATCCCACCCTGGGAGTAGCATATTTCCTCACGCAATACACTTTAAGTACATGTACCGTAGCCGTCTTGTATTATGGATGCTTAAATATTGTATTCGTGCATAACTGAGTCATGATATAATATGACGTGCACTTCTATATGTTCTTGTACATGTAATTCCTTACGCACACTCTCTTAAGGGACTACCTCGACATAGTTGCCAGGGAAAAGACCTGTGACGCCGTTGAAGATCCCTTCGTACCATCCGTCAGGGTTCTTTTTCAGCACGTAGATGATGTCATCCTCTTGGAAGGTCAGCTCGTCTTCGCGGGTTTGTTGGTAGTCATAGATAGCAATAACTGAGAATGGAAAGAGTGCATTGATTCAATGAAAGCTTGCCCTGCTTGACGTATAATCAACACTGTATGCTCACTTATTGTTCAGCGCTTTGCCCAAATGCTTGCTCAGTAAATACAGGCAGCTCAAATGGGATTAAAACCTGTGAAATCCTCTGGTGAAGTGGTCTTAACCACTTAACCACCGAGCAGATCGAGGTCGTGTTGCGGATACAAATTTGTACGGTGGCGGGTACTGCGCTGCAAAATATGATGATTTTTGTTTCATCGTGAAGGAGAATGAGATTCAATGAGGGATTGTTTAACTCAATCAATTATAAGGACCTCAGGCTCCCTGCTTTGGCAGGTGGCCAGCAGAGGCCGGAATGAGTGTACCTGTGGGAAATGCTCTTGGCAGGTTCGAAATGTCTAGCCCTCTAGATACTTCAGATTTGCAGTTTGGCTCATTCAAAGCGTGGCTACACCATTTGCAAAGTGCCCAATTTCCAGACAATCCAAATTTGGGATCACCTACTCATTAGGATGTTTGTAATGGTATCGGTTATGTAATGTTTTTTTGTTTTTTTGAAAAAATGAAATTAGTTGAGAATTTGTTGAGAGTTCCTTTTGCAACTACCGTCCTCCATGTCTGAAAAAGGTTAGCATTTAATATTGTTTCCATGGTTTTCCTCATGACGGATTGAGCCAAAACTTACACAGGTGTTTTATTTTATGTATACGTTGGGTTTGACGTACCGGTATTCTTTAAAGCAATTCGTTGACCTTCACAGAAGGTGTACCCTACATTTACGGTAGCAAGCAGTCTACGACGTCTTTGTGTATTTCAGTGCAATAAATGAGGGACAAGCTGCCAGCCATCTCACCTTTCTCCATGTAGTCAGCAGGGGCGGAACTGTCTACGTCTCCAGTCTGCACAAACTCTGGCGGAGGTGGCATCTCATCATCCGGCAGGCCCAGGTTGGGCGGGTAAGAGGTGCTCTCCATAGGGGGAGGGGGAGGCAAGGACGATACTGGCAGAATAGGAAACGAAAAACACAAACCAATGAACATTCAAAAGGATGAAGGGAATCATGCAGCATCATCATTGGGTGACCTGCACTCAAGTGAATCATTAGCTACACACTCATGTGGCGTGTCACGATCACTTTAGCCCTTGGCAGGCTGTGGCTATGGCTCTGACTGACGCTCAGGCGTGGGCTAAGAATCAGGATCTGGTTTTGACTCCACGCTTTGGCTCTGGCTCATGGTTCTCTCTGACTGTGGCTGAGTGTTAGGCTCCATGCTTTCGGGTTCACACTCTAGTCTGGTTCTGACTTTGGCTCTGGCTTTGGCTCATGGTTCTCTCTGACTCTGGCTGAGTGTTAGGCTCCATGCTTTCGGGTTCACACTCTAGTCTGGTTCTGACTTTGGCTCTGGCTTTGGCTCATGGTTCTCTCTGACTGTGGCTGAGTGTTAGGCTCTGTGCTTTCGGGTTCACACTCTAGTCTGATTCTGACTTTGGCTCTGGCTTTGGCTCATGGTTCTCTCTGACTGTGGCTGAGTGTTAGGCTCCATGCTTTCAGGTTCACACTCTAGTCCGATTCTGACTTTGGCTCTGGCTTTGGCTCAGGCTTGGACGTGTCTGGTGCATTGGTGTGTGATTGCAAAGGGATGAAAGGATGTTTGGCTGTAGACCAGTCCAAACTAAAAACATGTTGGAGATTGATGTGGTTATGATTCATTGATGGTTGACTACTTACATTCCATTGAGGAATCAGGTGGTGGTGGGGGAGGCATCACACCTGCTGACATCATATCAGGTGGGGGTGGTGGGGGCATCATCATGGGGTGGCCAGAGCCCCCACCAGTGGAGACCTTCCGCCCACCGACGTCCAAGGGTGGGGGCGGGGGTGCCATCGGGGGAGGGACCATGGACGGCACCGACGCCCGGTGACCTGGCGGGAGGTGGTGCATCTCGTGGTCGACAGGGGGCGCGGGCGGGGCAGGGGGCGGGGCCGGGGCCGGAGGCGGGGCCCCCATGGGGGCCACGCCGATCTGGCTGGGGGGCGGCGGCGTCTGGCCAAACGCCAGTGACGGCGGCCGCTGATGCTGCTGCTGCCGGGGGAGGTGCGGGGAGCCGTGGACGGGACCGCCTGTCTCCCGGGCCGTGCTGGAGTAGGTGGTGGGCACCACCGGGGCGTTGGGTGGCGCTGAGGGGCGACGGGCAGTCCGCCCCCAGGAGCCGAAGCGGGCACCCGAGACCGGCTGGTAGATGGGGAAGCTGTTGTCCTGGCTGCTCATGGTGCTGGTGCTGCTGATGGAGTCGGCACGTTGCTTGGCCATGGGGTCCGGGGTGCGGGCCGTCTTGACGGTGTTGCTCAGCTTCATACCATGACCCGTGTCGTCCAGCAGCCCGTAGTCGATGGGCACTGACTTGTACTTCATGGGCTTCTCCGGGTTGGCCGGGGCGATGATCTTGTGTGTGCGGCTGCAGTTCTTGTTCGTGGTCAGCACGCCGATCTCCCGACGCGCAACTTTCTCTTTATGGATGCTCACATTCTAATAACAATACAAAAATCCGAGTCAGTTTTCCACTATTATTAGACATACATGTATAGTTGTGAACACAGGGTGCATGCATATATTGCTTCATGTATATTAACCACATTTCAGTGCCCATGACACCACAATACCACATTTTGGGTTTTTTTAAATAATGTGCTATTTTCAAAACTCGCTACACAATCAGGAACAATAAATATCTATGAAATGAATCCATAAGATTACCCTGTGTGTACAAGTGAGTCAAAGTTGTCAAACCTGGCACAATCGGACATTTGTGTGGCTTTTGTCAACATATTAATTTGTGGTAGGCTGAAAAGAGTCTTGGTTTAAAACTTGGACAACAGTGGAGCACGGATTTGGAGGACCCAGCACAAAGAGGTTTAGAGGAAGACTTCTGACAATCCTTGTATCTCCTGAGTGACTTACCCGTGCAATGTGGTTGATGCTTGACTCCATATCAGCCAGCTGCACCCCTTGCAGGTCCAACATCTGCAGCATACTGGTGGCCAGGGTGTTGATCTGATAGGCCACACTGGCCAGTGACTGGGTAGCATAGTGCTTGGTCTCTGCCAAGGCTTCCGCTTTGTTTGTAGCCTGAAAAACACAGGTACATGTACCGATGTACATTACAATTGTATATTACAGCACAACACCACTAAGGACTTGGTCTTGGATCGTCGTGTGGGTGCTAAGTCTGCTAACACAATATACACAGGGTTGTGCAGGATCTTTAAATTCTGTGTCCTCAAAGGTACGGTAGGCCTACACCATTTCTTCCAAAAATCACTCCATGGATCGGTCATTGGAAATTCAACAAATTTTCTCTTTAAAGAAACGCAGTGGCTGTTGTTACGGCAGTCGTCCGTGTGGTTCCCTGACTTGATTGTATTTCGTCAGCATTGCAGGCTGGTTGAACCAGTCTATTAGCTGATAGTCTGGTTCCAAGAGCTAAACATCCTGACAAATAGTGAAATACTGTGAAGTCAGGGAACCACACGGACGACTGCCATAACAACAGCCACTGCGTTAAAGAAAATGGCACTGAAGTTTCACAGAATTAGTACATTACAAATACAATACAAACTTCCTGATGAGTAGTTGCGGTAACCGTAACCCTCATCCTCCCGAAGGTCGGAGACCTGAGGGTTACGGGAAGATATGTACAAGATTATATGCGAGGTTCTTGTTTTTACCATTTTGGAAACACCACTGTCCCGATCGCCCCCTTTTTCCACCCTTTTGAAAATCGCCACACACAATCTAAGGACATGCACTTGATCCCAAATGTATACTGAATGTGATCAGATAACTCAAAACATCGTGGGTAAAATACTTTTCCGAAAAACGGGCAGAAACTCACCCAAATACTGTCTGTAAATGTCCCGTCAACGTCTCCGCCAGGTTCGGAATCCGAACCTGGCGCCTCGACCAATCAGCGCTTAGTCTTGTGACGTATACCCGCACGACGGCTATTTGCTGTTTCGCAATAACAGTCCACACTCGTGGTGCGCGCGCAGGTCATCGCCCTGTGAAGAGCCGACTGGTACTGTATACAACCATGGATACAACACGTGCGCTGTACATGTGATTGTACGGTTCATGTACATGTACATCTACCGTACATGTGCAAGCATAGTAACAGAATACTCTTTGATAATACGCATACATGTACAATTGTACATGTACATGTACTGGGGTCGGTTTCACCAAACTCATCGTAGCTTACGATTAATCGCAAGGTGATGAGCGATGCACAGAAACCATGCGGTCCAAAACAACTTACGATGGGTTATCCATCGTAAGTTGAGTTACGATTCATTGTATAATAATGGTTGTATACAGTACCAGTCGGCTCTTCACAGGGCGATGACCTGCGCGCGCACCACGAGTGTGGACTGTTATTGCGAAACAGCAAATAGCCGTCGTGCGGGTATACGTCACAAGACTAAGCGCTGATTGGTCGAGGCGCCAGGTTCAGATTCCGAACCTGGCGGAGACGTTGACGGGACATTTACAGACAGTATTTGGGTGAGTTTCTGCCCGTTTTTCGGAAAAGTATTTTACCCACGATGTTTTGAGTTATCTGATCATATTCAGTATACATTTGGGATCAAGTGCATGTCCTTAGATTGTGTGTGGCGATTTTCAAAAGGGTGGAAAAAGGGGGCGATCGGGACAGTGGTGTTTCCAAAATGGTAAAAACAAGAACCTCGCATATAATCTTGTACATATCTTCCCGTAACCCTCAGGTCTCCGACCTTCGGGAGGATGAGGGTTACGGTTACCGCAACTACCTGATGAGTAGGTAATTTCTCAAATTAAGAATTTTCAGTGTCAATCTGATGGTAAGCAAATATGCGGCATGACTTTGTTTCGATGAAAATTATTGCTTTGAATTTGATGAAATTATTTACAAATGAAAGCTAATGCAATAACAATATTACATGGCAGAAGGCTAGGGGGCGCTGTTTATGAAACTGAAACTGAAAGTGAAACTGATAATCAATCTAATTTCTAAACGAACGAGTAAGAATACTACCCAGCAAATCACGAATCGTGTCACCCCCAGGCACAGTACTTGACAGTAGCACTAGTTACTTGATGTAGGAATACGCATGTAATCCTGTTGTTACATAAAACTATAAGGTCTACGATACTAGTGCTTAAAAAACAGCTTATTGCGATCAATAATATTTGGCTTGACTCAGTTTGCGGAACCGGTCTGTCAATATTTGTGCATTTTTTTACTTTGTAAATGTAAGCGCTTCAGTCACGGAATACAATTACCTTTATATAGTTGTCTTCACAATACGACGCCACATCCAAAAGGTTTGCGTGGCTGTCTTGCAGTTCCTTCCTTCCACCAGGGATTTCGCTGTCAAAAAGCTCCGCTAACCGGGACATTTTGACGGCAAATTCAAAGCCTTCCCGACCGAGAATTGGCCTCGTATAGTAGTACTACTACTACTGCTACTAGTACTAGATGCGTGAACACGTACCGACTTCCGCATGAGGAGTGTTTCGGTGGTAACGCACAACGCTGTAAACGGTTTTACATGAAAAACAAAGCGCTTCGTTTAGTGCAGGTCGGGATACCAGTGAGAATAGCCGTAGTCTTCGTTCCAGGCGTCGAATGGTCAGTACGAGGTATATCGACATGTATCCTCCAATAACCGGTTTTCGACGATATAAGGACTTTTCTTCAAACTGAACAATGTGGACGAAAGTATCACACTAAAAGAGGTCCCAGTCACTTTGTCCACACCACAGACTATTGGAATAATCATAGAGAAGGTTGATCAAGCCTGTCAGTTCCGAAAGATTACCCGGTTTTGTTGACGTCCGCGGCGCACCGCGCAGCAAGCATCGTCACCTATTTTCGTCAGTGGTGTTTAGTAAGGTGTCCCAGTCAGCCAAACGCAAAATAAATTCTTAAAATAACTCAAAATGCTGTGTGGCACTGTAAAAAATTTCCCTGTATGTTTTTTTTGTATTCATCTTTGTTTTTGTTTTTCCACACTGCTTCTAAGACTTTCCTCAAATCATTCATAATGTATGCTTAAAACGTATTGGTCTTGTTAATGTCTTCTTTTGTGACGTTTAAAAAAAACTCCACAATCCTCTTTCTCACTGCTTCTTCAGTTATGACCTTTCCCAATGTCACTCCAGAGACACATTTCCTCCTTCTTGGTACTTTCTCTAGCTGCCCTTTTATTTTTTTCATTTTTTAAAAAAGCCTAGTGGGCCATGTTACTTTTTGTCTTTAAATAATAATAATAATAAAAATATATATATATATATAAGCGAGACGCCCTATAGGAGGCTCCATAGTTTTTACCCTGAACGGACTGCCTCAAGTTGCGTGATATATTTTTTTTCTACGGATGTTGGGGTTTGTTATACACTCGGATTTTTTTTAGGACCAACAATAAAGAAAACTGAAGCTTCGAAGCAACTGCCAATTTTGTACCTAGGAAAATAGACCCCTAAAGAGCAACTTTTTGAATAACACGAGTTTGGCCTACTGGAAAAGCCTTAAATTTCCACATTTTCGGTGACGGACAAGAGCAGGAAACCAACTGTAAGATACAAAGTCTGAGATCGTTATACGGAGTTGTTTTCATAGTGCGATGTGAGTTAGAAGGCTAAGCGTCGAAAACGTGTAGCGTCGAAAACGGGGGTTCCCACGATACATGCATCCTGTTGACGAAACCGATCATGACACAGCGTTGTTTACATCAGAGTGGCAGGACGCGACTGGGAAAATGTTTTGCTTTCTTTTCACATCGGTACGGTACTGCCGTGAACATTGTTGTGTTCGTTGCTGAGGGGGCGGGAGGGAAGGGGTTGGTGCAAAGGCCTATGTTCATATTGTCCTCCCATATCCACGGGGAGGAAGGCCTCGTGCCATGCAGGCATCCGGTTGGAACACACAGTGACCTCGTCTCTACCTCATTGTGAGAAACATTTCCTTCTTTGCGCTGCATGATTGTAGTACTAGCTGATTGATTGTCGTTGTCGAAGTCCTATTAACGACAGCGGTAACGGTAGGCCTAATACCGTTATCTTTGGGCTGCCAAAAGCTCACTGTGAGCATGGAGGTATAGGAGTATGCCGTGACTTAGTGATACCACTTTTACACTGTGCATGCCATAAATGCATTGATTGTGAGTGTGCTGCTGCTACATGTCACGGTTGAAAACTTCAGTTGCACTACGGCGATAGATCGTTACACGGCGGTGCATACTCGATACAAAGGAAAAAGCCCCAAAAGGTGAGTTGGGACGGTTCCGCAATATTTTTCTTTATTAACGTAGGCCTGCGATCGACAGGCCGCCATCCGACACAGAAGCGGCCCGCTTTGTTATGCCATGAAGGTAGGGGTAGTCATCCGTGGTTATACCATGGAGGTAGGAATTATTGTTACACTGACGAGTCCTGCTACTGCAATAGATCGACATTTCGTCAGGCCCTCTACTTTTTTTTGAGTGGAGATTTGTTTGGCCAACATGAAGACTTGACGAAGTGTCAACATTATTCACAACATCTCAGACCCGAACTGGCAGCTGGTGAGCTAATTAAGTCATCGGATCAGGTTTATCAAGTTTCTCAAATTGACAGTACACTGTCACATAATTATATAGGCCATGTAACTGTCATTGATGACTCGACTGGTGGCCATAAGTCTGCGTTTCCGTGAACGCACGGGCAGAGATTCGAGTCTGCGATATACTAGGCCCTACCCTCTTCGTTGCTAATCGGCCTGCACCAGACCGTACACTGATCGAGACTGTTCAGCTGTAGGCCTACCCAGGGTTTTCGAGGAAGGTTGTATCCAGGGAATTTGGTTGAGCATGCAGTCTTCCTAAACAACGGCTTAAAGGCCAATGATCGAGAGCAGTATCTGCTGAGCAAAACATATCTCAAGACCGTTAGCCAGTCAGCACGTAGCTCTCCGTGTGCGGTCAACTTTTGATGTGATTTCGGCCTCCCGAGGCTAGGCCTTGAGACTAATCTCTGTGCTCTGTTCAGTGCGCTTTCATTGGCTAGTTGTCAGGTTTTTGGGGCTCGGCGCATAGCTGGTCGCCGCACACGGTGGATTTCAGTAAACGGAAGAAGAGTTGCTGTTTAACTAGGGGCGTCCTTGGAGTCACATAGGATTTCCAGTGGAGGAGGTGAATGGGGAAAGACAGTTTTACGTCCTCGTCATCCACCTCAGGTAGTTCTATGAGGTATAAGCGGAATTTGCAGCCAACCGTTAACCCCAAAACTATATAAAGAAGAGTAAAATAAGTTTAAGCTCTACTTACGGTACGGTACATCCAAATGACCGAGTGGTCAATGTGCATTAGGCGATTGGTATAGTGCTGGTATTTTGACTGAACAGTTCATCGACTTAATCACTATTCATGGTCTATTCTATCGGTTGAGGACGTTGAATTTGACATGCTCAATCACGAATCGCAATTTGGGTGAAACTTACTATGGATCGAGTGTCTATGGACTGGTAGTACATCATCAAATAATTAAACTGCATTTCTATGATTTCATGTAGTAAGTCGTTATGAAATTTATGAAATTATTGTCGACAATAGATACAAGCAAAGAGTCGAATCAATTATTAATTATTATTATTACCAAGTTCTGTATCATTGGGTTCATTGCATCGTTCACGTCAAAAGTAGCCTTTCACTCCAGGGAGTAACATGGAACAATTAAATTTCACGAAATATTAGTTCATGGTGTAACTCCACTTGGGCGCCTGACGCCGTATCTTATAGCGCAATAACCAAGGATGGATTATACGAAAGTTGCGCACTGTCAGGATAGGGCGCAAATCGAAGCTTACGTCATGAAAAAGTAATGTGGCGTAACTTAATAGGTGGCGTAAGTCGTTGCTGCATGCCATAAATATGGCTGTGATCCTGCTATTAGCCCAACGTGAACATAAGATAAGGCGTAAGTTACGCAATGTTCGTGAAAACGGCTGCAGGTGCCAGAATGCCATTCTGTGACGTCGCACCGACCAATAGAATACAGAAATAGGGCCTATGCCTATATATACGTAATGACATCCATTGCATTTCTCATTCGGTGTTACCTCCACAGGTACAATTGACGCCATTACACGACGACAAACATGTATGGACAGGGGCTGATCTATAGGGTCGCTCTTCTGCTGATAGCGGTTGCTCCGCTGATGACGTGTGGTGACCTGGCCTCTCCCGGACGCCAAGATGGCTCACTCCTGATTGGCGCCTTCAACATTCGAGTTTTCGGAATCAACAAAGTTGAGAAAGCCGATGTGGTTGACATCCTAGTGAAGGTAAGTGGGTATAGGACGTACATGTATATGAGGAGAAAGGTACTAGAATTTGATTTTTATTTAACTTCCGTCGGCCAAAATGTTGGTTTATTGCCCAATACGTTTACAATCAAGTATACGAAACAATAGCAAATATAAGTGGATGAAGGGACGTATTATAAGGGAACATTTCTGCCATAGTGAATCACAATGAGAAGACCTCATTTATTTTGTATGTCTAACTTGATACCAAATCAATTTTGTACCGCTAATAACAGATTCTCCTACGATACGACCTAGTCCTGATACAAGAGATACGCGATAGGACGGAAACAGCTATCTACGTGCTTCTTGAAGCCCTGAACTCGTACGTATAGATTATACAGCACCCTGAGTCAGCAGAACTAGGTTCGCAAACTCAGTGTCGCACTCAAAAGATGTTTACCAATGTTCAGCTAACGGTTTAAACACCGTTGGTCATAATGTCAAGTGGTAACATTGCACGGTGAATTAAAGCCCATAATGTGCTCCGTTGCAGTGTTTTCCCATGCAGTCTGTGGTGGCAACAATTTGCTCAGTAGATGAGTTTTGGTATTGTGGGTGCGCTATGAAATTCCATGGGTCGCAGATGGGATAGTGAATAGCCTAAGTCCAAAGCAATGTAATGCATTATGTGTATGTCTATGTATAGATATACCCGTCTAAATGATATAATGATCCCCTATCCTTCGAAGGCCACCAACTATAAAGGGCGCCGGTATACGCAAAACCAGAGGTCTTGCGTCCAAGTCCCAGACACTAAAAGTTTTCATTGCCTTTTTTTTCTCGAAATCCTTCAAAAGTTGCAAGTCGTGTTTTCCTTTATTCGTTTGAAACCAAACGTCGCTTCATGAGGTAGCCCTGCTATATGCATAACTCATTGGATTTCTCCACACTGGTATTTAAAAGGGAGGCAGACGGCATGTACGAAATGGTCCTCAGCAGTCGCCTGGGCAGATCGTCAAGCAAGGAACAGTATGCGTACCTCTTCAAGTAAGTTGGAGACGAGATCGCTCTATCGGGGACTCCGCCCATTGTCACGGTTTCTGTTGCTTGGCAACTCCCCGTCTACTTTTCTGCACCCTCCAAGTTGACATAGCCAAGAGATACATGGGTTGAGTGGTGTTTTTATTCTTCATGAACGTGAATTTACTTAGATTTTTATGATAATAGGAAAGAAATATAGCTTGCGTTTCATGAAGTGGCATAGGCCTATTCATATTGCTTCAAATACATGCAGACACAACAAAACTCAGTATAGGTTCATGTTGTTATAACCTCACAGACCATAAGACGGGCGATAATACTGTGTGTGTTTTTTCTTTCGTCTTCTTGGATGGACTCGCTATAGTTCGTGAAAATCTCCAGGATATAGACAGACTGCAGACAACTGATTTTTGTGATTTTTTGTTCTACTAGCCAATCGTTTGAAAGATTTAATTTACCGTTTGAACAATTTGATCAATCGACGTTTATCCGATGTAATGAATCGTGTGAACGATTCAATAAGTTGTTTTGTTGTTAAGGAAAAACCAATCCTCCATGTCCCTTCCCGGCCATCGTACTGAGGCTATAATATATCGCTGCACGTTATGGCCGCGCTAAACATGCCCATTCGCTTTGCAGTCGGGTCAAGTGGTCATTCGTTCCATTATCAATAGGAGCGTTCGATTACCTCCCCCGGGTCTACCCCGGGAAGCCTAACGAACGCACCTAATCGTCACAATCAGCATACCATAACACTATGTTCTACCCATTCAAGTGTCAATTCAAGTTGAATGGTTATTGACTATAATACATGTATCTTCTCAGACCCAGTCGGCTGACTTTGCTGCGCACTTACGAATATAACGACGAAGCCAATGACGTCTTCGAACGGGAGCCGTTTATCGCCTACTTCGATTCGCCCAGCATTCGTAAGGAATACGACCGTATAATTTTAAAATATAGAGGCCTAATGCTATACCTGTATAATTTTGGTATTGTGCACAACCATGGTTGAAACTGAAGAAAAGAAGCCGCAATGCAAAGTCTTCACTTTAAAACTGACCAATATTATCCTTATTTCTAAACCATGCAGTATTATTCGAAAGTGGCATTTTGGTGAGGTCAGTCACCAGACCAGGACTATCAGTGTAGTGAATGGCGGTCCTGTCTCATTACAGCCATGCATGTATGAGTCTGTATTTCGCTCCGCGGACCGAGATCTGAGCCTGCGATATAAACCCCTATTTTTTTTCTCTAGCTGACTTCAAATCCACCAGCACCAGACGGCTATTTATTATAATTATAGTCTGTGCAATTGCACCAGGGCGTCCTCGGGAAAGTTATATCCACATCAGGCTTGTGTGGTTCTATTCCACCCAATGATACGAACAAGTACATCATTTTGAACTCATCGGACAAACAGTGACGTCATGAGTAAGCAAAATGAGATCATGAAAATGTGTAAGCACACTCAGTTATGCCTTAAAATACAGAATCACCCATAACTCTTTACGGGCATCATAAGTTGTATCGATTTCATGGTATACTTATATCGTAAAAAGGGGGTAAAATATGTACATGTATTAACTTGCTGACAGCTATGGACAGGTTTGCTATGATCGGCGTGCACGTGAAGCCGTCAGACGCCAGTGAGGAAATCGACCAACTGGTCAACGTGTACGACGACTACGTGGATAAAGTAGGGAATGAGGTAAAAGATGGATGCCCTAACGATCTAGTCTGTATTCAAGCTGGTGGAGATATTCGACAAAGTTGATTTCATTGGGTTGTACGTCTTGCGGGAGTTCACTTCCCAAACCCTTTATCATTCTCTTTTTCTGAGCTGAGAATTTCCTTGCTTCATTGTACCACAACAGCCATCTAATGCGGATTTTCTGAAACACCATAGTGTTTGTAGAGGTACATAGAACCATGCAGATTACCCGTATACTTTACCAAGTGGTTCACTGAACATGGTGTGTTATGAGTCTTAGTAATGAGCGATGCTTTCAGACTATAAGTTCATGTATTGCGGAGACCTCTATCAAGTGCGGTGGTGATGCAGTAGCACTTGCATTCAACTGTATTTACTGCTAAGAAATCATATCAAGCCGCGAACAGACAAAGCTTAACAAGTAGGACAAATATCTGCCTACCGATCACGAGACAAGGATCGATGTATTTTTTTCTGCGCTCTGATGAGTTGCATGCAGTGAACTATGTAGAGGATTGGGCCAGTGAGGTACAATGATGCTTCCGTGGTCTTGTTACCAATATACAGTTGTAACACGAACTGAGTTATGAGAAAATGGTGTAAATACTTTTTTCCATTACAGCATAATAATGATTACTTTTCTTACAGTATCGATATTATCGATATCGATTCCTTAATTGTTAGTGGACAGCTGCAATGCCCAGGGTGATTTAACTGTGGTAACACCGTGTGGAAATAATTATCTTTGGTTTTTTTGGCGAGTGCATGGGGTTCTGAAGGGATCCGATATACTCCAAAAGTGATATTTCCACATGGTGTCACCGCGAACCACCAACTTTCTGTACCTCGACCATAAAAAACTGATTGCGCGACCACTGTTTACATGCCATCACGTGATTTATAGTGCGTATTTGTTTTCATCTCATGGCCTACAGCATCGATGGAAACATACAAAGAAGAATGTGGACAATATTATAGCCTTTTTTGCTCATTTCCACTCCTGTTCTGCACCAAATGAGATGACAAAATATTCCCACTATAAGTCACGTGGCATGTAAACATTGGTAGTGCGATCGGGCTATTATCCTATGACCTTTACAACATAGGCCTATTCTGTATGCCTTCTTTTCAAATGCCCACCCACTCCATTCCAGTTCCTCCGTTATTTGGATGCGTGAACGCATGCATTTTCTCTTTCGCAGAATGCGATAATCGCGGGCGACTTCAACGCCGACTGCAACTACTTGTCCAACGCCGCTCTTATGCGCAGTCGGCTGCGCACCGATACGCGATTCCGATGGCTGATTGCGGATGACGCCGATACAACGCTGGCCGCGTCAGATTGCTCGTACGACAGGTAGGAATGAACAGTAACTGTTATCTCATTTGCAGCGAGACAACTTCTGTTCAGATCCATGCCTTCTTGGTTCAATGCCAGCAAGCAGTTTGCAACTTTTTTGTTAATCACTCTTCACGGGATTTCTTTTTTTAATAATTTGTAAAGTTAAAAAAAAAATGCCAAAGAACTTTTTACTGGAAGGGGATTTGAACCAGAGACCTCTGGCATCACCTATCAGTACTCTTACCAGCTGAATAGTATCCAGTCTATAAATGGCGGCCTTCTCAAATTTCCAACTATTTTTGCCGGGGTGGGGGCTCCAGTCATGCAGAAGCATGCAACCGGCAACTGCTGTATAATCTCCAGGAATCACGCCCCCTTTACATTCAGTATGCAAGCACGAATAATCATACCTTCCAACTTATGACCCAGTGCTTTTTCTACAAGACTTAAGGGTGGACATCCGACAAAGAGTGTTTAACGACTGTTTGCATGGAAAGGTCGCCATCTCTAAGGGCTGGATAGCTCAGGTGGTATGAGCGCTGATACGTCAAGCCAGAGGTCTCGGGTTCAAGTCCCGGTCCAGTCAAATTTTCGTTGCCATTAAATTTTAAACAAAAATACTGTCCTGTATAGGTTTGTGACTGCGGGCCAGGGTCTCCTTGACAACGCGCAGCTGAACAAAACAGGAGTATTTTACTTCGACCAGTTTTATGGTCTGGACCCAGAAACGGTAAGGTTCTACTAAAAAAAAACATGCAAAGCTTGTTCGTTCAGATTGGTCTGGTTGTGATTTTATCAATTGAACGAATCTGACTCTTGCCTATTTACATTTGGATGGATGTTATGCTTTGAAGAGGATCATAACTGTTATTATTAATTCGTAAAAAAAATATAGGAGGGCCTGACGTTTCGATCGTATAGCAGGACCCTTCTCTTTGAGAATGGTCGTGGAAGGATCAGAAGTGAGGCCCTTCAATTGTTTTTATATTTTGCTTTTTGGTAATTTTAGTCAGTAAGCAGTTTGCAACATTTTGGCATATTTTAAAATTTAGTGGGCCTGACGTTTCGATTCTTGCAGGACCCTTCTCAAAGGCAGAGAAATGTAAACTACATTATCACAGAACATTATAATTTTTGGCAACTGGCAAGTCACCAGATCAGGATTATGAAGTTCAGTGAGTGGACGTGACGGACTTGCCCCATCACAGTCATTGATGACATGGCAATGAGTCTGGATTTCCGTGAACACAAGGACAGAGATCCGAGTCTGCGATACCCCCACGTACCTTATTCCAAGATAATCGACCAACACCACAGACCGTATTGTCTGTTCAGCGTTACCCGAGGCTTTGTGGGGAAGGTTGTAAGGATGTCCAGACTTCGATGATGATGTATGAAGCTCTTTAGGAACTGTAGGGTCACTGTCTTCTACGTTCATCTCCAAGTAAGAAACCAGACCCATCCACACTGTTTTCAGCTGCGCAGACGAAGCATACAGCGATCCGAGTACGATTTGGTTGTCTCAAAAAGCCCTATCATGATGCATGTAGTTATAGGCTGTAGTGCCACACTTGTGTCTCGGTTAAACACGCCAGAACGTGTTTGGCGTCACTCTCAGCACAACCAGCTAGTCGTAGAGACGGGCGCCACCGCCCTTCCCATTGGCAGCTGCGTCGGTGACCCTCGAATTTTCCCATAATTCCAACAGGCGCTTGACGTCAGCGATCACTACCCAATAGAGATGCGCATTCAGGGAGCACCGAGGTGAGTATAGCGCCACCACTGCAAAGAGCGAATCACGGTTTGGCAACTTAATTATACAGCTGCTTTCCGCCAGTCAACTGGAGGACGCAGACCTCAGTACGAGTGTTGCACAGCTCGTACAGAGGCAAGGCTATATAATACGGGCCATTCAAATAAGTGAGAGCTCAAGAGATTGGGCAATCACAACATAGATATAATATCTATATATGAATCACAATGCGCGGAATTTGTCGACCTTTTTCTAAACGTGCATTGGGTCGACATGAGGGCGCACTATTGTGTTCCTTGGGGGTTATTTATTGGCAAAAATAAAACTCCAGTTGGCTAACAATTGAAACGAATCAAAACTATTAAGGTTCAAGCTAATAATTTCCAGTAAGGCCTAATGTAACCAAAACTATGCCGTGCTTTTGTACAACCCATTTCTGCGTAGCTATGAGCATGCGCACACCTTTGGAAAAAAGACCGACGTAATAATCTGCTGCCATCAGCGTCCAAACGTCTCCCATTCATTCCAATGCTCGATTAAAAGTTCATTGTGGTAATCGAATAGATTTAAAATAGTAATTATTTCCCTACTGGTTCGGGTGTTCCTCTTTACTGTTTTTCCGTTTTCTTTTTCTTGTAGTCATATACTTCAAGTCACTTCGACACCCGAATCCGCGACATCTGCGAGCTCGAGGATTATTCTTCCTATTGTCTGGCTCTATGTTTTAGCTGTGAAAGGACTGCTGGTATACGAGACTACGACAGCGTGAATGTTAACCACAAAATGACAAAGCAAAAGTCATTATTATATTGACTTTGATGACATAAGTGTTTTGGTGGGATATTCCTCATGTCGCTGTGCCGGGTCACATAATTATACACAATGGTCCCTCAGTGTTGGTGCGTAAGCGTATGCATATGCTATACATAAAGCGCATAATATGCGCTATATTATAGCGCGTCTTGTAAAGTAAACGACTCAAAGTTAACCCCATTTTAAGTTCACATTGCGCATAGTATTGATGCCACTGACGACGCTCGTTCTATACAAAATACGACTAATCGACACAAGTTAAAGCTCCGGCCAAACCTTTTATCCAACTCACAATGAGTAACCCTAACCCATACAATGCATTTCGAGGTACACTTAAATGTATAAATGCATTGTTTGCAAGAATCATGTCAAGGAAATAGAAAATTTCAATGGACATTCTTCTGGAACTACCCACACGACCTATGGGTCTATCACGTGCACTATACTACCTCCAACATCATACCTCATCTCTTGTAGAGTTTGTAATATTCAGTATGTTGGCGAGACCCAAAACACCCTAAAAAAATTATTTATGGCCATAATTATGTCTACAATCAAAACCGGTAAAATTGACAACCCTGTTGGGTTTCACTTCAATCTCCATGATCATTCGATATCAGATATGAGTGTACTGGGCATAGAATCCCTTGGTCACCGTAGTAATGCTGTCCGTCTAAGCCGTGAGAAAATGTGGATGAAGCGTCTTCGGACTATTCAACCACATGGTCTCAACATCCAGGAGGGTAATGACTAACACCATGCAGCTTTAAGGTGATATACAAAAATGTTGCAAACTACTTACTGACTAAAATTACCAAAATGCAAATCTTAAAATTTAGTGGGCCTGACGTTTCGATCCTAGCAGGACCTTACTCAAAGGCAGAGTAACAAGGACAAAACAGATACATGTACACGAAGGAAGGGGGAAGAGAGTGAATAGGACACGGATGAGAAACAAAGGACAAGAAAAATCATAATAATTACAAATCAGTTATGAATAAATTGGGTAACGCATGATTGTGCCCACACCCATAATATTGATTCTTGGCCCGTAAGAACTTTTTGGAACATTTACACAAACAAATCATTTCACACTGTAGAGTAAATAACAACATATAATTTGTTTATAGGTGATATACAAAAATGTTGCAAACTGCAACATTTTTGTTTATGATAGCATTTGGATTTATCAATACAGATTAAATTGTATTGATAGTATCTTCTTTAGGATTTGATTTTTCGGGGTGGAATTTTATAGGACTGGTATTCATTGACATTTTGCTTAAATAATGTAAACTGATTTGGAATTTCAAATTTTCACTTTGGTTAATATTATCGTGTTCCTCACCTTCATAAAAACACTGCAATCATTAGGCATGGCATGCACATACCCTGGTCTAACCTTCATTGCTACAAAGGAAATGTTCGGAAAAATCCTCTGTTTTGAACCAATTTTATTAGTGTCACACGTTTTTATCCACATGTTTAGAGAAGTGTACAGTCAATTTCCTTTGTTCATGAATCTGTAAACATGTCAACGCTCAGTATTGAGCACTGGCTCAGAGAAAAAAAATGTTATTTTGAAAATCTTTATTCCTGTTGTCAAAGAGTGTATACTTACAGTATAAGAAAAATGATGGAGTAAAATAATTGTATTTTACAGAATAAATATTTTGAATACCTACAAGTTGTCTGGATCATTTTTGTCTTTGTGACCTAAACTGTCTGACGACTTTTAGTAACTGGCCTGTGAATTGCTTGTTATGAAGAGATTAAAATTAATTTTCAAATGAGAAGAAAGCCCTCGTTCTAGTGAATGAAATGCATTGTTGTGCAATGAAATGCTGACGTGGGCTCAAAATAATTCGGTAAGGGACCGTATGTCCCGAATTAACAATGTTTTCAAAGTAATCTTGTGTTCTCTCACATTGTCATTATTTTTTATGGGCCTGCCTTTCCTGACAATTATAGCCAAAAAAACCACAAATCATTCCCATCTGATAAGATAGTGCCGGCAGCTATTGATTAACTGATTATCAACCAATAGAATTATTTTGATTGATCATGATTATTTAACAATATAGTAAAGACTTAATTCGACTGGAATTTGACCCAAAGCCTTAGGTTTTCTTTCAGTATTTTAGTGCCAGCGCTACGGAGATCTTTCAGACATCGACATTGACAGTGATTGAATTCAGACAAAATTGCGACAAAATTGGACAAAAAGCGAACTCAGAGAAGTGGCGCAGTACCGGTATCCCGAGGAGAAGTGCTTTTTTATGATTGATAATTAGCTTTTTTAGATTTATTTCTACTTTTTTATCTTTTTCTTGTCTGAAAAATCCCATAGACTTTGTACAGGGGTTTTGTAAGAGGCACTTTTGCCATAACTTGATTTTCACCAAACTTGGCAAATGCATGGAGCTGTTGCAGAAATTTGTCCTAGTAACCTTAATATCATAATGACGTCATCACATGTCGGCGCTTTAAAAGGGCAATTTTCAAACAATAAAAGCAGAAGTACAGTTCGTTTGGTTTTAATATTGCACTATATCTAAGTTGGGTAAAGGTGTATCGAAAAATTGACCTCATTTATGTTCAAATGTTTTTTAGACAGCGTTCAATGGGAGCTCGATTTACCTTCTTGCAACCTGCAGAACGTAAGTACATATACATGTCACAGACTTAACCCCTTCGAGCCGGGAAGCCGCTATGCATGCGTAGTGGGTTTCAAAATTTGGACGCCGCTATTGTCCAAACTGTAGACAGACTCTTTTCAGCAATATGTATCATGACGAACACCTTTTTGATGTCAGTTGCCGCATGAATCAAGATCAGCGGTAACATTGGCGCTATTGTGGGGCTTCATTGTGAACGATCGAGGGTCTGCGCGCTACTACGGCAGACAGTGTGCTGGCCTGCCCCACACACAATGCGATCACCGGAGAGACTATTGAATGCGCCCGCAGTCTTTACCGCAAATTGCACGTATTGTTGTGGCCGTCCAGCTGGATCCTTTGTCCGCTGCTGTGCAGGAATGTTTGCGTTCAAAGGGTAGCAGCTCACACAGTTCTCGGAGTCGTGTCACACAGCCGACGCTCCATTGGACTACACACAAAAGGCCAATCGATCTTTGAGGGCTGAAATTACTTGACAAAAGCCACGCAGACTTCCTACTGTGCCACCTTTGATTCACTGATACAAATAGTGCACTCTTATGGATTTATTTTGTAGGTTTATTGTTCTGTGATTGTTTAGCGAGCTTTTGAAATGGCACTGTACATGTGACGGCCATTGGCACTAAAATAATCCCGCCGTGAAGGGGTTAAATAACCTATAGACCGACAGCGAAACACAACGCCTAAGGAAAACGACGTCAGGACACTGTAATGGTGATGGCGCCAGACTCAAATTGTGAAACCATGGACGGAAGTAGCTAGCATGCATGTGCACAAACATATGGACAAATCCAGAAATGATGGATTCAAACTGGATTTTTGGGATGAAACCATACTTATTTAGATTGAAAGCACTTTTCAGAGATGACTACTTACTCCATTACAGATGTGTATTTGCGTGTTTTATTTAAAAAAATTATTGAATCAAATTTGGCGGTCATTTTTCTCGTGGATGACGGGCTAGTTATGTAATCTTGCACTGAGTTTGTGTACGTACGTCCGGGCCGTCCGTGTGACGTTTGCCCATGGTTTTTCACGCGTCCTGGTATGACAGTCTAGCGCCCGCTGTTGGCACATGTACGTGTACACGTGTATAATAGAGTTAAAAACTAACTCTATGGTGCACACTCAAGTGCGCCCTCAGGTGACCAACACATGAATTGAAGTAAATTCAGCAAATCAAAAAGACGAACAAAATGCAGCCTAATAATTGTAATTATGAATCGAAAAGAGAGGGGGGAAAGTCAAATACAGTCGAAAACGGAAGAAAACAGTATTATAACGGAAATGAACCAAACAAAAAGTTGACGAGAAAAAAAAATAGCAAAAAAGTGCAGAAGTTCCGGCGGTTCGGTATATTGCACCCGCCTTCGTGTTCCCTGCTCTCCAAGGTAGGTCCGGAGACCCATGTGCCGTGCAAGGGAGGTACACGTGTCGGCCCCTAAGCCATTCGCCGCCGAGCCGGCCAATCGAGACAACGGACCTTTACTTAGGCACAAACCCGAGGATTTGACTAGCGTAGCAGTCCCAGCGCACCCGGCCCAACTGATCGGGCTAAGTAACGGTGGTGCTCGGAGAGGTGTTTCTAGAAGCTTTATAGTTTCCCCATTCATTATCAGACGAAAAAAGGACAAAATACCCGGAGCGGGTTCGAACACGGACCGATGACTTTCCAGTTAGGCGCTTTAACCACTAGGCTACACAAACTGCTTTGTTAACGGAGCGTTAACCATACATTACATTGTACATAACATGTATCGTGGTGGGCCCAGTTATCGACGGTACACGTTTTCGACGCTCGGCCTTCTAACTCGCATTGCACAATGAAAACAACTCCGTATAACGATCTCAGACTTCGTATCTTCCGGTTTGTTCTTCCTATTGTCTGGCTCTATGTTTTAGCTGTGAAAGGACTGCTGGTATACGAAACTACGACAGCGTGAATGTTAGGCCTAACCAATGACAAAAGCAAAAGTCATTATTTTATTGACTGTGATTACATACCGTAGATTTTGATAATTATAGGGTCAGCAGATGTGGCCCTTACATGCAATAACTCAAGGTACCTGAGGTACATGGAATCATTGCATGAATCTAGGTAAAAACAAACAGCTCTAGAATCCCTCTTTTCAAGAATTTGAGGGGGAAAATGTAGCAAATCAAACCAAGTAAAGGAAACTTGCTCTTTTTTATTATTTCACACGGTCAGCTTCCTTCATATCACCTTTGTATCATTAAGCCCAATGGTATAATTGTTAGGCCTTATTCGTGATGGATGTACGTTGTAGCTCCGATGTGTGCCGTTTGTAGCATTTGAATCAATCCTGGTTTAAACGTAAATAGTACATGTATGAGGGAATTGCCCATGATAATAAATTGCCATTTTGTTAGTTATAAAGAATATTCAGAGGGAAAAAATAGACATTAACGGAAAGGGTGACTTGTTTTTTGTTTTGTTTTTGCTGTCTTTGCGTTTGACTTTTTCCTTCTGTGAAAGAAAACTTAGTTTAAATAAAGGTCGATGTTCGGACCCTTTCTAATTAACCACAATGTTCGGTTACGGATTTGCCATACTATTAATCGGTCCAAGGTGTCATCTCGCGCTTTTTTTCACAAAGACTAGTGACGTGTCCCAGAACTTAAAAGAAACTAAATCGTTGGAGGCCAATCATTAAATGCATCATGCAATGAATGAATACAACATATGCACGTCGTTCAACCGACAACGAAACCTGTTGAGATGAACTCATTCAATGGTTCTGCACCAAAAAGCAGGAATCGCGGGTTCGAATCCCTGTACTGTGTAAAGATGCTTCCCAAAATACTTGCACTAATAATTCGGCTTCGACGACTACACATTTTGGGGGGTGTTTTTCTGGGGTTTATTGGGAGAAAAATCAATTCCAACACAAACATTTAAAAGAATCTGTAAGATGAAGGTCTAGAGCTGTACGGACTAGAAACTTTCTTCTGTGGAATTGTTCCCTTCGATAAGTGTTTTTGTACATTCTCTATGGAAGCTCGATTTCTGTGGCGGCACCTGTACCCAGGAAAAAGCGCCCTCTGTCGAGGAAATTATTTCGCAGTGGACCACCCGTACAGAACAGTCACCAGAGAAAGCAAAAGGTGAGGTAGGATGGTGACCGAAGGTAGTTACCGGTAACTGGTTAATGTTAATTTGCTAGCCAAGTTAACTGCATTGCATGTATACGCGTACACTAGAAACAAGGGCCACAGTTAGGGTTACCGTAGCTACATTTTACTAGTAGTAGTAGCCAAGCAAGTTGTGTACTGAGCACAGACGTGCGTGTACACACTGTACTGTGTACAATGTTGTACAGTACAGTAATATAATAACATGTGTACGTACGTACACAATGTACATGTACATGTACTTTGTACATGTACACTGTACATTGTACCTTGTAAGTTGTACTTTCGTACTGAACACCTGCGACATAACCCAAGCAGACGACACAGTCACGGGACGTTTCCATCACACTGACTACATATCAATATCACACTATAGAATCAGGCTTGAATCAGGGCAGCTCAGGTCATGCATTGCAATAAATGACATTTTGTGATCTAGAAATAAGATCATGATGGCAATGGCATAATGAGGCATCTACTCCAAAATCCAAAACTCAAACTAAAAGTTTTAAAACTGTAAAAGTCCCTTTCGAGCAGACGGCATCGAAAGTCAAACTGCATCTCAAAATCTATTTTTGCATCTTCGGAAAGCTTATAAAAGTAGGCCTACTGGTATATAGAGAGAATCATTTGTCCAAAAGAAATGTTCAACAAATGCAATCACTGTCGGCATGACAGCTTTTTCCTTGCACATTCAAGAAAAATGGGGCTCAGATATTACAGTCAATGTGTGATTAAAAATGCTAAGACTAACTAGTGGAGTATTTGGGAAGGCAGTCATCTAAGGACCGGATAGCTCAGGTGCTAAGAGTGCTGGTACGCAGAACCAGAGTTTCAAATTCCATTTTTAAAAGAAAATTCAAAGTTCGCAGTCATTTTTTTCTTGATTTGTTTTCATTTATTTGTTACAGTTTAAAATGATTATCTCTTCAATGGAACTCTTTCCGTCACTTGGAAGAACTTATACTTTTCCCAACAGCCATGCACTGTCATTTTGTTCTTTTTGAATTTTTCCCAGGCACAATTTCTTCACCATGAGGTACGGAATAGATGGCGATGGTGTATTCCATTATGTCTTGGATGAGCTGTCCTATGATGACTTTGACAAGATAGGTGAGAGGTTCGCCCTTACTATAGTAGTTACTAATGTGGGGTCGGAAATACTCTGTGCCTTCAGAGTTTCTCATTGCCAAGTTTAGTCCACCAAAAATTAACCAAAGCTACGTTTCCACTTAATTTTTTTCAATTTTTTTGGTCTTGGTTTCAAGTCGTGTTCTGGTCAAAGTTTTCTTTGCCATGTTTCAAAATTGTTTGAAAAAAATCCCAATCAGTTTTTCCTCTATTTGTATGAGTCTATTTTAGATAAAATTATGCAAAATGTTGCAAACTGCTTGCTGACTAAAATGACCAAAAAGCAAAGTTATAGAAATTAGGAGGTCCTGACGCTTTGATCTTAGCAGTACCCTTCTCAAGGGCCTGTGACGTTGAGAAAGGTCCTGCTAATATCGAAATGTCAGGCCCTCCTAATGTTTGATATTCTATTTCAGATAGTTTGAAAAGGTGTCTTTGAAATATTTAAAACAAGGAATGGCATTCCTGGTACTGATTCAGTGATTGTATCTTTTTTGTCCACAGGGCGAGTGGGCATATGGAAACTGTTCAAGATGGCGCAGGGGGCACGATCAGCTTTCTTTGAGCTGGGACCGAGCAGTGTGTGGAGGGATCGAGAAAGAACGACCGTGTTCATCCGCTCCCAGTCCGTCCAGATTCTGCCAGCATTCCACTCGGCGGGGCTGACGCAGAACACCCCGCTCCATTTCGCCGTCTACATAAGCCACGTCGGGCGGACCTCGTACTGCCTGGACACGGAGATCTATCTGGCCACCACCAACGAACTGGTGGCCGTGTTCAGCCTCCATGCCGTTCTAGTGCTCTGGGAGACCCGACGCCCCACCCCACTGCCCGCCGGGGCCAGGGAGTCCGTGGTCAGGCCGGATCCGTCCCGAGAACGCCCCGTGCCGAGCCCCGTGGCCCCCGCAAGCCCCCCGGGCGCCTTCACCCTCCTGCAGGCCGTCTTGCCAAGCGACACGGATGCCAATGAGCACCTGAATCAGGCAGCCTTCGTCCGTCTCTGCGTGGACTGCGCCAGCATGGCCGCCACCGGAGGCCACTTGGCCTCGTTCAAGGAGGACGTCATCTACTCGGACGCAGAGGCTGTCTGGGTCGTGTACCTCAAAGAGGCCACGGCTGGGCAAGAGCTGGCCCTGTCCTGCTGGGAGGTTCCCGAGCAGAGGCCAGAGCAGAGCCGCGTCCTGTGGGTCGAGGTCAGGCGGGGGTCGGAGGTCATAGGCCAGTGCCAGATGAAGTTCTACGCGGACGGGCCGAAGCGTGCTATCCCTCCTGGCACCAAACAGCCGCAGACCACTGCCAAACTGTGATCCGAGATCCCCAGACTGGAAAAGAACGGTGTACTTTGGCTTGCATGCAGCAGGATTATCTATCACACTAATACCCAATTCACACAGCTCTGTAGTTACCCGGGTAGATAGTTACCCGGGTAGTTATCCGTACCCGGGTTAAAAGTGACCCGGATAATCGTATTCACAATTAACCCATCAATTCAGCCTACCCGCTTGGTGCGTACCCGGGTCAAGTTGCGGCCGCATTCACACAATCGAAGCGCGAACCCGGAGAATGTGTATTGCTTGACCTCTGCCCTCCCACAATCCATTGCGCTCACAGCCACACACCATAACAACCATAACAACATGGCGCCCGACATGTTAGCTTTGGTCATCGTGCTACTTCTGAAATTTCTACGAAGTCAACGAAGAAAGCGCATGTCTAACTGTTCCGATGAACATGTCAGACGCTTGCAAGGACGTCCAATTCTTCGTCGGACCAATTACCGGTTGGTTGCGACATGTCGATCATCAAATCCTGCAATGAAATTTCGCGCTCGGCGGCGAGGCTGGTGTGGTGAAGACTGGTACCAGCTACGAAAGGCAGTACGTCATTGCACTCCAATCAGCGTGCTGAGAAATGACATCATGCCATGACGGTATACCTTCCGCTGCGCGGTGTGCGCGCAGGCAGCTCAACCAACGTACCCGGGTTGAAAATGTGGGCGAGCATTCACACATTCCACGGTAACCCGGAGAATTGGCTCAAGGCCGCCGTTAACCCCGAGATTGGTGGGTTAACCCACCTCCCGAGCAGGGTTAGAAATAACCCGGGTTAAGTGGGGTTTTGAGGCAGTTGACCCGGAAAATTTCTAACCCGGAGAAGTGTAGTGTGAATGCTCCAAGTTACCCGGGTAATCTCGGGGTTAATTTCTTTGTTAACCCCGAGATTACCCGGGTAACAGCGTTGTGTGAAAAGGGTAATAATGATATACAATTCTTATGAATCATAAAATGCACTACCATTTTGTGCCACTAATTTCATTTTAAATAAGTTTTGATGTCTGCAAAAATAAACAAATTTGATCTCTCTTTAGATGAAAATTGATTTATTACCTACCGGTATACCAAAAATGATTCATTTTTCATATCTTTCTAGTGTGATCGATTTTCTGTAGAAAACTTGCCATCTATCTCATATCAACAAGTTGATTGAATTGAAATGCACCAACTTTGTTAAGCCTTGTTCTTTCAGAGTTAAAACTGCATTATTGGAACTTTTGGAAGTATTGTGGAGTTCTGCCTCGATATCATGGTGATATGCACCGAATTATTAAAATGACCTTTCTTCTGTCAATTGACGAACACTGAAAAGAAAGAACCTAGACAAGGTTAGGTCTCTGAAACAGCATTTCCCCCTCAAATTAAACCATTGAAGGTTTCCCATGTTAGTCAAACTTTGGTTTGCTCTCCAATCTCCATATACATGTAGGTCTGAAGTTTGTGTTCAGGAGAAATGAGGGTTTGTCCTGCTTGATGTGATAAGCGTGATAAGCCCTGAGTGCTCAGTGCTTTGCCTGATGCCTGGTGAAATAGATTCAGGCAGCTCAGGCGGGATTCAAGCCCACTTTCTAGTGCAGATGTCTTAACCACTTGACCACCGAGCTGGTCGAGGTCGTGTGCCTATATATTATTTGAATCCGCCCCATGACCTTGACCAGCTCAGTGGTCAAGTGGTTAAGACGTCTGCACTAGAAAGCAGGAGTCGCATGTTCGAATCCCGTCTGAGCTGCCTGAAATTATTTGCATCGTGCATTGGGCAAAGCACTGAGTACTCTGTTCTCATCACATTGAGCAGGGCAACCCTCACTGAAATTGCTCCCCATATTTTGAAATATATGAGTGGACAAATTTCCATTCAGTTGGCTTTTCTTGGTTGCAAACACGGCAACCAAATATCAACAACTTGCCAGCAATGCCAAAATAATGGAAGAATTGATAATTTATTCAATTTTTACAAATGAACCCCCTCTAAATCTTTCCAAAGTAATGTGTAATGACTATAGAGAATATTAAATAATAGACTATAGAGAATATTAAATTATATATTTTAAATTCGAATTTTATCGTTTGTAAATTAAGATTAAATAAAAATACTTAAAAGAGTCACTCAAAAATGAAAGTTCCCAGTCAGTTTTTCCTTCATTTGTTTGGTTATCAAGACATTGAGGAAGTTTAATATACAATTACAGTACACATCCCCGGTAGCAAAACCCGCCTCCGATTCACACGAGCAGTGCTGGCGAATCCAGGGAATGGGCCCTTGCACTTCTATGGGGCATGTGCTGGGGTTAAGCAGCTGGCAGTGAACAAAACCGTCCCTCTTCCTAACCCCAGGAATCTCCCGGGGAAGTGGTGTAGTCTGAAAGGGGTTCAGGCTCGTCTTGGCCAAGAACATCGCTTGGATAAACGGTCGGGCGCTGGTCTCTGGCGCACGGCGTGTCGAAATCCGTGGATACTAGTTGGAATCCGAAGTGGTTTTTGTTTTGTAGGCCGTTTACGAAATAAAGGCTTAGGCTCGGGCTTATGCTTCCGTCACATTTCTCTTGTAATGTCACAGGCATCTAGAAACGTTTGGCCCGAGTTTCTTCTTACTCATCTCACGTACTTCTATACTTTACAAAACCTTTTTTTCAACTGACAATGACACGGCCTTTGAGAAAGGTCCCGCTCAAGATTGAAACGTCAGGCCCTTCTAATATTCTTGACAGGCCTATTTGCATTGATGTCATTTCAGTCAGTAGGGGCCTAAGCATGTTACCAAACTCAACAATAATATTAGCCATAATTGGCCCCTATTGTCTTAATTGCTATCTTTCTGGCCCTTGGCCAAGAGCGTAGACTCTCTGTAAAGCTCTCCAAATATTCCGAAGAAGCAAAAGATTCCGCCCGTGAGAAAGGTCCTGCTAGGATCGAAACGTCAGGTTGTTGACATAATTATTGGCGCTCACAGGCTGTTCTACGCGATATTTGACCAAGCCGTAAAACAGTACGAGACATCAAATAGAGAATGAAGACCGAAGGCAGTGATGGCGTTCCATACCGCAGCTACTTATTGACTGAGGGTGAATACCAGTTGGCCATCCTTTTCCGAAGCCCGATTCCTATCCCCGGTAATAAGTAGTCTGCCCCGGCCCCCCCAACAAAAATAAATAAAAATAATAATAATAATAATAATAATGGGAGCGCTTGCAGGGGGGCCAGGCAGGCGATATCTGGGCTACCGTCGTTCGGACCACTCCGACGGGATGGCGCTAGTACGGCATCTTATCTTGCTGGCTGTTTCTGTCCATGGCGAGAGTTACACTGGGTATGAAGGAAGAAGTGAGCACCAATGATCATCTTGTAAGAGGTTTATGGTGATACCGTGTGTATCCTCTTCAGAAAGCCGGTAACTCAACGTTCCGGGTAGTGCGTACTCTGCCCGTCGTCAGGAGACCAGTCTCACAAGTGGAGTGGACGCTGCAGTAAGTAAAGTGAGATGTATTACGTACGGTTTATTCTGAGGTTTTTTTTTCTTTGCCGGCTACTTTTTAAATTGTCGAGTGGTTTACGGTACCTCGACATTCATTTAAAGGTAAAGCCTAAGATAAAATAGGCCTATGAATTTAAGGGAAGAAATCGGACACGGCGATGGACGGGTTATGAGGCTGTATAGATCCATTTCATCACGAAGTATTGCTTAGAGTGGCATAGAAGTTACTCAGTCTGTAGAAAATGTTCGTTTTTCGAAGGCACTATCTTACTTTCGAGCTCGCATCCTTTGTTGTGTAAATGTTCGGACATTATCTAAAAAGGGCTGGTTTCTATATATTTATAGGCTACACTGTTGAATTTTAAAAGTAAATGAAATGAATAATAATTGTACAACAGGGGATATATGTTTGGTAGATGTATTAAGGGGGCTGGAATAATGCATATACAATAATGAAGTGTGTGGTTTTTCAAATAAGGCCATTCTATGACACACCTTCTATACTGAGCAGTGAGCATATACCAAGGGGGTGACCTACACCTTGGGACCGGGGCTGAAATTAGGGCTTGCACTAATTCGGCTTTGACGGCTACACAATTTGGGGGTGTTTTTTCTAGGGTTAATTAGCAGAAAAATCCATTCCAACACAAACATTGAAAATCATGTGGGGGATGAAGGTCTAAACTACGATGTTCAGTAGAGCTGTACGAACTGAGAAACTTTCTTTTGTGGAATAATTTGTTTGCCTCGACAAGAGCGTTTTTGTACAGAAGCTTGATTTCATAGTGATCTACACCCGTACAGTCCAGGAAAAAACGCCCTCTGTTGAGGAGATTAATAAGCAGCGGGCCCGCCGGACTGACAAGAAATCAAAAGGTGAGGTATATGACTGACGTATAGCATGGTCACCAAAGATTCATTTTGTGCGGGGCTGTTAATTTTCTCGCCAAGTGTTACTGCATTATGTACATGTACACCAGAAACAAGGGCCACATTACCACATAGCTCCATAAGTATTATATACTGGACAAGACTAGCATTAGCACTAATAGTAGTAGTAGGCCAAGTTAAGTTACTACTTCATTTATACAGTACATGTACATGTACAGTACTGTACTATGTACCTTGTACTTTTGTACTGTAGACGTGCGACATAACCCAAGCAGACGACACAGTCACGGGACGTTTCCATCACACTGACTACATATCAATATCACACTATAGAATCAGGCTTGAATCAGGGCTCATCAGGGCATGCAATAAAATAATGGCATTTGTGACATAAGATGGCGTAATGAGGCATCTACTCCAAAACTTTTCGAGCAGACGGCATCAAGAGTCGAACTCAAAATATTGTCAAAATGCATGTGAAAATAAAATTATTATTTTTGCATTTTTGCAAAGTTTTATTTGCCCATTTTTCAAAATTGTTTAAAGGGGAATGCCAAAAAAAAACTTTGCTTATCTGATTGGGTGTTAAAAACAACCTACAATTACCTATGAGGCACTCACGTATACGATTTTCATGAATTATGAAGATAGAAAATTCATGGAATTGTAGACCCTCCAGTGGTCCATTTTGCGTTCCTGTACGTCGCCATCTTCTCAACGGTGCCGTCGCCGATTGCGGCGATGTGACGTTATTGCGGAGAACTGCAGTATGAGGTGCCCGGGTGTGCACCCTATGCTTCTGCGTGTATAGTTTGCATACACTCGCGAGATAAACAATGATGTACGGTACTGCCAGGTACAAATGCCAGCGGGAAAAGCTGGAATACACTTTCCATGCAATTCCCAACAAGGACAAGAAACCTGAGTTATTTAGGAAGGGGAGAAGTTTCTCAAAATCGGCTACCAATACTCAATAGGCATACAATCGAAATTAATATGTGATTTGTACTGTAGCGATCACTTCACCGAGGAGGATTGGAAGGAGGACTTGCGAGCCAAACTCACCGGCTGGAAGCCGAGAAAGAATACTGAAATGCTGTTCATTCCCTATATTCCACATCGACCAGCGGTGGCAACACTTGAATCGACAGCTTCACGAATTTCTGAATTGTTTTCGTTTCGGCCCCTGCGTGAATGTTTACTTTTTCTCCCATGCATATTCTGCCTAGTCTTTCGCGCAGACCGCTCATCTGTAACTCGATCACACGTGTATTCCGTGCCGTGTTTTGTGCATTGTGCAGTCTGCGCGAAAGATTAGGCAGATTATTTCTTTAAACTACAAGTATGTTTGTATGTATTTTTTTCGTATACATAAATAACTTTTGTTAAAATTGAAATGATTGAACAAGAGTAATAATAATGATTGTCGAATCAGACGCGGCTGCCGTTTTCTCCGCAAAAAACGTCACACCCCCGCAATCGGCGGCGGCACCTTCGACAAGATGGCGACGTATACAGGAACGCAAATTCCACCACTGGAGGCTCTAATTCCATGAATTTTCTATCTTCATGTAAATCGTACGTGAGTGGCTCATAATAGGTAATTGTAGGTTGTTTTTAACACCAAATCAGATAAGCAAACTTTGTTTTGGGGGGTTCATTCACCAGTTTTTTTCCTGATTTGTTTTCCTTTATTTGTTTCAATTTAAAATTATCATTTCTTCAACGGAACTCTTTCCCTCACTTGGAACTCTTTCCCTCACTTTTCCCAACAGCCACTGGCATTTTGTTCTTTTTGAATTTTTCCCAGGCACAATTTCTTCACCATGAGGTACGGAATAGATGGCGATGGTGTATTCCATTATGTCTTGGATGAGCTGTCCTATGATGACTTTGACAAGTTAGGTGAGAGCGGATGCACTGGTTCGCCCTTACTATAATAGTTACTAATGTGGGGTCGGGATTACTCTGTGCCTTCAGAGTTTCAGAGGTTTTTTTGTGGGGGGGGGGGGTGTAAAACTCATTGAGGCATTTACAACGTCCAAGGTGACAGGCAGTGTTCTCAGTCATGTGAACAGCCATCTCAGATGCACTTCCCAACTCACAGAGTCCAGGTGGGAACGGCGACAAGATTGACCTATTTGACATTCTAGCAAAACTGACCAAAAATCCTAAATATACTTGAATACTTCTAGTTCTCAAAAAGGAATAACTTCTAGGCCTATTTAAGATAAATTTGAAAAAATGGCAAAGGAAAGAGGTCTTGGGTTCAAGTCGTGTTCTGGTCAAAGTTTTCTTTGCCATTTTTCAAAATTGTTTTAAAAAATCCCAATCAGTTCTTCCTCTATTTGTATGAGTCTATTTTTAGATAATAAAATTATGCAAAAATGTTGCAAACTGCTTACTGACTAAAATGACTAAAAGCGAATATCAGAAATTAGGAGGGCCTGACGTTTTGATCCTAGCAGTACTCTTCTCAGGGGCGTTGTGCCACAAGAAATAGCGTTCCTGGGGCTTATTGTATCTTCTTTTTGTCCACAGGCCGATTGGGCATATGGAAACTGTTCAAGATGGCGCAGGGGGCACGATCGGCTTTCTTTGAGCTCAGACCAAGGAAGGTACGGAGGGACCGAGAGAGAACAACCGTGTTCATCCGCTCCCAATCCGTCCAGATTCTGCCAGCATTCCACTCGGCGGGGCTGACGCAGAACACCCCGCTCCATTTCGCCGTCTACATAAGCCACGTCGGGCGGACCTCGTACTGCCTGGACACGGAGATCTATCTGGCCACCACCAACGAGCTGGTGGCCGTGTTCAGCCTCCATGCCGTCCTGGTGCTCTGGGAGACCCGACGCCCCACCCCACTGCCCGCCGGGGCCAGGGAGTCCGTGGTCAGGCCGGATCCGTCCCGAGAACGCCCCGTGCCGAGCCCTGTGGCCCCCGCACGCCCCCCGGGCGCCTACACCCTCCTGCAGGCCGTCTTGCCAAGCGACACGGATGCCAACGAGCACCTGAATCAGGCAGCCTTCGTCCGTCTCTGCGTGGACTGCGCCAGCATGGCCGCCACCGGAGGCCACTTGGCCTCGTTCAAGGAGGACGTCATCTACTCGGACGCGGAGGCTGTCTGGGTCGTGTACCTCAAAGAGGCCACAGCTGGGCAAGAGCTGGCCCTGTCCTGCTGGGAGGTTCCCGAGCAGAGGCCGGAGCAGAGCCGCGTCCTGTGGGTCGAGGTCAGGCGGGGGTCAGAGGTCATAGGCCAGTGCCAGATGAAGTTTTATGCGGACGGGCCGAAGCGTGCTATCATTCCCGGCACCAAACAGCCGCAGACCACTGCCAAACTGTGATCCGAGATCCCCAGTCTAATCCATGCACCAGGATTATCTATCACAAATAACAGAATAGTAGACAATTCTTAAATCATATAATGCCACTAACTTCATTTTAAATGCTATTAAGTCCTTATGTCTGCAAACATAATCAAAATTGATTTATTTTTAGATGAACATTGATTTATTACCTATACCAAAAATGATTTATTATTCATATATTTTTCCATATCTTTCTAGTTTGATCTATTTTCAGTAGAAAACTCATCATCTATATCATTTCAACAAATTTATCGAATTGAAATGCAGCGACTTTGTTTAAGCCTTGCTCTTCCAGAGTTAAAACTGCATTTTCGGGAGTATTGTGGAGTCCTTCCTGCCTCGACATCACGGTAATACTCACCAAAATAGTTGTTGAAAATAATGACCTTTCATTAATGTGTGTCATTTGACGAACACTGAAAAAAGAGACAAAGTTAGATCTTTGAAACAGCATTTCCCCTCCGAACCAAATGTTTCCTCATTCTATAGTCAAAGTTTGGTTTGCTCTCCATTATTTGAAATAGATGGATGGACAAATTCCCAGTCAAAGGGCTTTTCTTGGTTGCAAACACGACAGCCGAATATCAACAAGTTGCCTGCTAGCATTGCCAACATGATGGAAGAATCGTCAATTAATCAATTTTCACTAATTGACCCCCTCAAAAAAAGGTTGCTAACTGCTTTATACTGACTGAAATTACCAAAATGCAAACTTTAAAAATGGTGAGGGTCTGGTGAATCGATCCTAGCAAGGCTTTTTTCAAGGCGAATTATTTTTTAACGAATTTTCCATTTGTATAAATGACTATAGAGATGATTAAATTATTATATTTGAAATGTTAGCATTTATGAATTGAAACTAAATAAAAAGAGTTACTCAAAAATGACAATTTCCTTTTCCATTTCTCAAAAAATAAAATCAAAGTTTCCAGTCAGTTTTTCCTTGATTTGTTTGATTATAAATCAAGAAATTGAGAAAGTTCGATGTACGCGATGTAGGACTACAAGAAGAGTACGTGAGCTCTCCACGTGTTGTTCAGAAGTCAGCGTGAGTTGTCTAATGATAGTGCGTGCCGGTCAAATGCACGAAAGCAGGACGACTCTCATAACGTAGACTATGCTTACCTTCGTAAAGCAACTCACCTGTCCGAACAAACCCAATATAGGTCTATTATTTCTTCGCCAGGCTTATACAAACATATTAAATGTTTGACTTATTAAAATCTAAATTGGAAATCAGTTCCGAGGTAAGGTTCTGTTTTTGACGATCATTAAAATCCGGTATTCATTGCATATACATTATATGTATTTATGGTGTGCATGTGTTGCCTTTTATTGGTATTGAGACCTAGCTTGTGATCTATTACTGTAAAACCGTATGGTAGCCATGAAAAGAAACGAGAAGTACGAAGCAAACCATTCTGCCAGAGTGTTTCCGTCGTCTGGCTGGTGTGTCGGTCAATCGGTCGGTCAATCAGCCGGTCGGTCGGTCGGTCTGTTGGTCGGTCTTACATATATATAAAATAAGCATTGTTTGAATTATACAAAACCGTGGATTTAGAAATCACTTGATTACACATTTTATGCTACTATTTGCTATATATAAAATAAAGTATTCCCTTTTCAATTAAACCAATTAACTGGATTTCTTAAAAACAATTTGAATTTTTTTAAAAACAAATAAATGAATAACTGACTGGGAACATCAGAAAAAAATTAATTATCACAATTTAGGAGGGCCTGACGTTTCGATCCTAGCAGGACCTTTCTCAAAGGCAGACACAAAATAATTGACCGGACCGCCACACCGGGATTTCAACCTTAGACCGGCTGGTTATGCATAACTTGCACTCTTACCATGGGAGCTATCCAGAAATAGAATGGTGGCCTCCCTAAACTAGTGAACTATAGTCTTTGCCGGGGAGGGGGGGGGGGCGCCAGTCATAAACATTCACACCTCCACCCCGCTTTCATTCAAGTGCAAACAACCAATGGTTGTACTGGCTACAGCAGCTGCAGGATCACACAGTTACTTTCATGTGATCCCCGGTTTTCTTTGACCCTTTTTTTTAAGTTTCAATGAAAAAAAATTGCACTCTGCCTTTGAGAAAGGTCCTGCTAGGATCGAAACGTCAGGCCCACTAAATTTTAAGGGAAAAAATGTGTTCAAAGTTCCCAGTAAGTTTTTTCTTGGTTTGTTTGAAGAACAAAAAATTAACGTTGAATTACAGGCTCCTACTCCTTCTCTTGAGAGATGATGTACAGATGATTGTGTCACAACAATTAAACCTCCTATACTTGGTATATCCACCGTGCAAACCTTCAAGTCTTATTTTAATGATGGTATATCAAGGGGGAAAACGGTTATCTCATATAGATTTGGAGGTCACTGTCTTTGGAATTCTCCATTATATTTTAGTAGATGTGCATGGTAGATTCCATGATGATAACATGATTGAGTAATCAAACCGCCGGCATAGGCCTAACGCTATTTCTTTTTAAACGACTGCACATGGAGAAATATGGGGACTAGTGGCCTTCTGAGCTAACGCTTTTGATTGGCAAAGAGTGTCCGCACCATTGATCTCCATAATAATGACTTTTGAAGAGACTTGCATTTTTTTGTAATGCCCAGTACTGTACAGCCCCTACTTACTCTACTTACTGTACATGTACATGTACATGTGTCTGTACATGTACATGTACATGTACATGTATACCACATGTAATATGCAAGACATTATCGCCGTTTTCGAAAATTAAGGCTTATAGTTAATTAGTTAGGCTCGGGCTAATTTAGGGTTCGGTCATATTTGTCTTAATCGTTATGATATCACAGGCATCTATAACAAGCGTTTGGCCCCAGTTTCTTGGGGAATACCGTCCTATCGTGGTCCTATCAAGCCAACAAACCCAAATTCGAAAACAAACCTCAACCTGGATTTTCAGGTTTTGTCAGCCTGAGACGGAGACGAAGCCTGAGCCCGAGCCTAAGCCTTCATTTCGTAAACTACAGTGCGTACTGTACATGTGTACGGTCAATGTACGTGTACATGTACAGTGTACATTGTACATGTACATGTACATGTAGTATGTGTACATGTACATGTACTACAAGTACAATGTGTATGTTTGGTCTGCACGCAATACGCCACCGTGACTTTGGTCTGAAGCCCTGACCCCTTCTGCCAACATTGAACTCACTTGTCAGAGAGCCAGGCTAGCGCGTTTGTTTGTGCAGAATTGACAGAATTTATGACCCACAATGGCTTCGCCGTCGGTAAGAATTTTCTCTCTTATTAGGCCTATCTCAGCCAAAGTTCATTTGTTATAGCAATTATATGTGCAAACATATTGCGGATATGATGTGTGTTTCCCCAAGATTTCCCACCTATTCGTGTGAGCGTCAATTTATGGTCACCTTAGTCCCCACACCTTTTGTGCAAGGACGGTGCAGTGCGACTTTCCACTTCCCTAAGTTCGAGACCAAGCAACTTAAGTACAAAACAGGTCTTTTAACAAATCTGACCTTGTACGTGTAGACCAGCCAAGTTATCCCAGTGTGGCTTAACCAATGAAAGTGTCATTACGATGAATATATTCACAAGAAAAAATCTAGAATTGAACAATAAATGCCGTCATTCAAGTTTATGAAATTATTGTTTCGAGTAACTTCAAACTTGGACCCACAAAGGCACAATACATAATTATAAGTTACAATCGCCATTTTTAAAAAAATGAGTGGCCGGGTGATAGTAGGGTCCAAGATTTTCAGTAGGGAAACACGAGCAAATTCTTATTCCTCCATGCTGATATCAAAAATATGTCAGTGGTACATGTACATTTCATTGAACAAGATACATTAACCAACTCAACTGACTAAGTTTAGCATTACTTTAGTACATATCTCGTTAGTACATGTAAGTACCGGTACACATAGTAATGACATTCTTTTGTGCTGATTAGATAGCTTTGTGTGCTGTATTCTGTATTTGTGTGTCTCTGACCGTATGAGCAAATGTAAAGAAGGGAATTCACATGTAAATTCAAGATTCAATTTACCATTATAAAATTAATACAGCTTATTAAAAAAAAATGATTGAATTGGTTTTCAGATTGTCTCGGAAGTGCATGAAGCAAGCCTGCAAAAGTTTACCTGAGATGGTTGTACATGTAGACCTACATGTACAATGAAAATTGCAACTCCTACTGATGTGATACTCATTAAATCACTTCAATATTCACCATGCAGTCTGAATTTGTTATTGTACGTATGAAATTTGTGACAAGACATGCTTGAACCATGCTTGAACACTCATGCATTGACTTACGTACATTTACGTTTCTTCATACACTGTAACCATACAGATGCACTGTACATGCATCCATTGAGGAAAAGGAGCAATATACAGTATTTACTATTATTTTCCAGTGAAAAATTTAAGTGTCTGTCCCATTTCCTCTGCATGGCCTTGTTTCTTGTAAAAAGTTGTCCACCAAATGCATTTGAGAAGGGGCCTGCTAGGATGGAAACTTCATGGCTCAGGCCCCACTGCATTGAACAGGCAGAAATCAGACACATTTGAGTGAGCAGTAATGTTTAAAAACATTGTATTTGTCCTTGTTTGTAATAGTTGTTTCTTACATGTAATTACAACTCAGCTATTTCAAAGCCAATTTATGTCCAAATCTTGAACCATATCTTTTACCATCTCGTATTTTGCATAATTTATGCACATGTTCATTGCAACATATGCCAGGAACTCCTTCCCAGCTACATGTACTGTAGTCTCTTATGTATGGTTTAGGTTAGCAGTTCTGAAGCCATCAAACCATTGTCGCAATTTGTTTTTAGTTTTATGCCTGCATTTCAACCTGCACTTGTAAGGCACATGTACACATAGGCTGATTGCATTATTAGAGATTTTATGTCTGGCTAATAAACTCAGTGCGTGTGAGTGTGTTGACAAGAACTTAATTTCAAAATGTGCCTCACCTTGTGAAACTTGAAATGATCTCAGCTAGTGAACCATGCAACTTTGATTTAAGTTGTCACTCGCTACCAGGCAATACATGTACCTTTGGCAGTCACATGATCTATGTACTTGTTTTGATTTCTGAAGGGTTAGCACAATTGTCACTCCATGGCAAAGAGGTTTCATCGTTCCAATCATGAACAAGTAAATTTCCATTTGAGTCTACTGCACTAAACAAGTAAACAGTACGTCTTGAAACCTGTCCTGCTCTCAGTGAGAGATTAATTGGCAAGGATTTGTGTTGGCTTCATCAAGTTACATAAATATCTCTTCTCTCTCTTTGAAACGAGATTCTGAAGACAAACATTCCCGTGATCAATGTCCAGTTATGTGGAATAGGTGTGGAGTTGTGTTGGATTCAGCAGGATGCAGTGCTCTCTGAAGTAATCTGGTTAGTGCTGCAACACGGACTGCCTCTACATTTCCTTCTTGAGTGGTCGCCCAGGCCACAAGACCAAATTTTCAAGTTGCCAAAGGTATCTTTGGTGGCCTAAGATGTTTTAAAATGCAGCTTTGAATCTTAGTACGACACATAGGTGACCATAGGTGATAGCTCTTCTGTAATTGTGGGGGCATCCAGTCTCTTCACTGACTTCAGTTTCAGGTGGCCTAACAATTTCACTAGGTTTCAGGCCACAGTTTAAGTCAAACCTCAGTATGTAAATCTGACTTCAGCATTTCTTTTCTGGCCTCACAGGCTCACCCAGTCAGCGAGTCTGTTCAACTGTCTTCCATAGTCTTGTAGTCTACTCCTGTACATAGTAACATGTACTTGTACCGGGTAGTGATACGATCTGATTGAGTGAGATTGGTGGATAGACTACCTTGTAGGCTTCAGCTCTCCTTCCTACACTTTCTTCCTTTCTCTTGCCAATTGTCCTGATTTGTGTTCCTGTGTCTCGCTTCCTTGTCAGAATGTTGTTGTGAGCCCAGATGCTAATGGTGGCCCCCCTGTGGTGACCCCCTGCCAGCAAGAAGTGACCTTTACCTTGAAGACAGAAGACCCCCAGGCTGACCTCTGTCCGGATGGTGCCCTGAACAATGGCGATGATTATTTTCCAGAGTTGTTCTTGCCAGCCGGGGAGCAGGGCACACCATCTGCTGTCCCTATGACTGGTTTGGACAGTGGCACATCCGACTTTGACAGTGGACTGGAGGCAGTGCCGGTGCCAGTCGGACTAATGCACGCGGGGCCCGCCAAGCCCAAGAAGTTCCACCAGGAGAACCGGCACTTCCAGGTCCACTGGCTGAGCGAGTTTCGCTGGCTACGGTTTGACCCTGACCGGCAGGTGATGTACTGTGTGTTCTGCCGATCCTCGGCTGGCTCCCACTTCTACAAGGGCCTACTTGGCGAGGGCACATCCAGGATGAAGAAGGAGACCCTCCTCCTTCACAGCCGGAGCAAGAAGCACAACTTGGCCAGGAAAGCCATCGCTGGCAGCCTGGAGATCCAGTCATCACCACCACTCATGGGCAACCCGCCGGATGAAACACTTCTTCAAGTCAGCCGCAATCATCAACCTGCACGTATGCCCATCGATAGCCTGGTGGAGATGCAGAGACAAGAGGCCTCTGGCCCACCCAGGTGTACACTAAGCCAAGCAGTCCTTGCAAGACCCTTTCACAGTAAACTGGCCATTGGCAGGCCTGTTACAAGTAGACCCATGCTCACCAGACCACCTCTCAGTCTGCCCACTGCCAAGAGGCTAAGACTACAATCTGTGAGTCTGCTGCATTTACCCTAGTGCATGCCTGCTCCTAACAAAAAAAGCCTTAGAAGTAGTATTAGAACACGATATCAAATGAGTCTTTTGTGATGTCTTGTTTTCCCTAACTTGCCCAATTACACAGATCCTTTCCTGACCGTTTGAGACCACACAACTTTCTCTTCGCGCTGTTTTTATTCTTTTCTGGAAGTTAAACATCAAATGTTGAGATCTCTAAATACATGTGGTGTGTATGTACTTGGACATGTTGTGTACTCCAAGGCATAATTTCACTCGCTGCTGCATTATAACTTGAACCATCTGCTTCATAACAGGTTGATGTTGTGGTCATCTCATTACCATGTTGAAAAAATCTCTTCAGTGAGTTTGCCTCCAGGTTGTTGGTTTGTCCTTTTGTGACACAGAGGAGAAACTCAACGACATCTTTCTTTCACACTGAGTCTGCTGTCATCTGCTTCAGAATGAAGATTGTGCAGTGAAGGATCATGTTGAAGGAGTTACATGTACTGTACATGTATGGATCACAGTAGGTTTGAACTTCATCTGCAGTTTCATGCTATCATGCCCTGGCTTTAAGAACATACACTGTGCATGTACTGTATCTGTGTACAAATCACCAATAGCAGCAGATGACAGCCCCAACCCCATTCCTCTCCACTCTCCAGTGAGTCATATCTCCCTCCACGCTGTCATCATTGTTGTTGTGCTTTTGCTGAACAGCAGTGGTGTTTTCCATCACCCAGTTTCTTTTGTGATTTGCTAGTCAACCTTTACCATGTGCTGTGTGCATGAGCAATCAAACAAATGGCTTTATGCAATGATATGGTATTCTACTCTTCAATGTTTCAATGCGCAAGTCTTCTTTATTCAGGATTTCCCTTACTGATTCGTCTTCTCGGTTTCCTTGTCCTCTTGTTTGATACATACCTTCAGGCTTCACTGTCCTTCAAGGTGATAAATTTGAGATAAAACTGTCAGTTGTTGAGATATCAGAGTTCTTCCATGCAATTGTGGTTTTTCAGTTTTGGGTGTTATTAGTATCAAATTTAATCAGTTGATATATTTGAATGTCCACCCTGTTTTCTAAGCCGCTCTCAGTTGAATTTTACCGTGGGCATCAGTGGAAGGCATCAATTGTAAAGCTCATCATGAGCATTTATCTTTACTGCAGAAAGGTGGAGGAAGCTTTGACAGCAATTTCTCTTCTCACTGTGAGCCTGAAATACCCATTTCTTTGGCCTCTGGCCCTGTAACCATAGCTCCTGGTTTGACACTTTTTACAGAAAAGGCTTCATGCAAGTCCGGACTGTAGTGGCTGAACTAAGTTTTACTCTACTTCATTCAGGTCCTATTTACAGATGAGATTTCGTGCTGCATTGACATTTATTGTACTGTGTAGAATTTATAGACAGCTGTCTAGAGTGCTTCATAATACATGTGTACATGTATACTACATGTAGTACATGTAGGTGGAATTTCAGGTGACAGGAATTGGTACATGTACCGGGTACATGTATCAACATGTTTCATTCAGCTTACATGTAAGACCACTCAAACTCAAAGATATGCGGTACTACATGTACATGCATGTACTGTACTTACAATGTACAATGTAGTTGATTGTCCTGGACGTTAGATTAGGCTCTTAGCTGTTTCATCATGAGGAACATCTTCTGACAAACAATACTTAGTCCCTATTCCTATTAACCTTCAAGCTGAAGACCCCTTCTTTGACAGACCTTTTCAAATCTTCTTTTATCTGTTTCCATCTGTTTCCCCCAAACTCTGTAGAATATTGTTGTGAAGCTGGAAGGGTCCCCTCCGTCTATCGAAGACCCCGTGGCAGTCAGTGACAACGAAGGCCCAATGTCTATTGATCCGTCATTCGGTCATAGTCCTCATTACAGTCAGGTGATGATGGACCTCCAGCCACCAGAGTGTGTCTCCAGTCAGGGAGCCAGTGAGAGTGCCATGCTCCGCTCTCTCCTCAGGCCAGAGCCACAGCTGCGGACAGGCCCCTTCCCTGTCCGGCTGACCAAGAAGAAAGAGGTCAATCGCTACTTCAAGAAGCGGTGGACACTCCAATTCAAGTGGCTCCGCTACGACCCTGCCAAGCAGGTCATGTACTGCGCCATCTGCCGGCTTCTGGGTGTTGAGAAAGCCGGTAAGACAGGCTTCATCACCGGGATCTCGCGCTTCAAGAAGGAGACCTTGGTCACCCACAACAAGAGCAAGCGGCACAACTACTGCCGGAAAATGATGCAGGTTGCTGGCCTGGAGCTTTCTGTCTCTGACGATCAAGACTGGGCTTTTCCCAGTACATCAGGCGACAGTCGACAGAGTGCTGGCTCTGTGCCACATCGTGTGGCGACTAGCGTTCGTGTCCCTCCCAGCATTCCCTCGGCTAGTGTAAATGTTGGCTTTGTCCAGACCATGCCCAGCCGTAGCATTGGCCGTTCTGCCCAGCAGCCAGTCCACGTGTCTCTATCGGACAGCGTCTCTCACTCCCATGTAACCCAGCCACGTCTACCCTTGTCCAGCAATCAGTCAGCATACCGGCCACATTTGACACCCGTCAGGGGACGCAATCCATGTGTGTCCAGTGAGCGAGTCCAGGTACTTCAGCAGCATTTTTATCCATGAGTTCACCACTGGGCCAAGTCTGTATCCTCCCTCTATGTAGCCTGCATGTACGTGTATGTACTACCTAGTTTCAGTAATCCATGCAGAGAAGAGTTTTTGCACAGAAGCAAACCCTTTGATAATATATACCTACACTTCTTGCCATGAGCTCAGACATCTAAACCTATGTTTACAGGTGTATGTCAATCCATCTTGTGCAAAAATAGATGTCAGTGCCCAATAGAGGAACCAAAACCGTATAACTTATACTGCACCACATTGTGCTAAACAGAGACAGAGAAATTAATGATTTAATCACCACTGTGTGCTACATACATGTACAGTATGTACAAGATGTACTTGTACAACATCTTACCAGATTTTTTAGACATTTGTCTGCCGTATACTGATACTGGAGGAAATCTTTTCACTAGAATGTTATGCTGGTCATAACAAGATGTCATGTCTAAAATGAAGCTTGTTTTTTCAAAGATTGTTTGTAGCAAATCCAGCTTATTCATTATGCACCCTGCTTCATTTTAAAACTTGTTTTTCTGCTGCACTCACTCAAAGGATGTTAGCCTGCAGTTTGGCCAAGGCTGTAAAAACTTCACTAGGAATGGGATGAGAAACCCCATTTTGAAACAAACATTAATTTGATACCTGTAGGTCACATTGGCTTGTCATAAATGCTTTAGATTCTACATGTAGTCTACAAAGGGCAACTGTTGAAACAGAAAAATGAAGCAGAAATGTCTACCCCTACAGGCCTGTGGAAAACAGTACAGTATAGATGGAAAATTGAACGCAGAGTGCAGTTCAAGATTTTGTGACTTAAAGTATGAGCATATACTGTAATTCTAGATCAATTGACAGAGATCTGTCACAAATACAGAACCCTGTCCTTAAATCCTAACTGCCACGCACACATTTTACATGAAGATATATCCAGTGCAGTAGGAATCGCCAATATCCAAGATTGACCTTGAGAATGTACATGTACATATGTGTACATGTACATGTACATGTAGGAAAGACATGGCTTCGGAACTTGACGGTCCAGGGGTGGATTTCACAAACCATTTATATGCAATACATCGTATCAGTAGCTCAGCTTACGATGGATAACCCATGGCAAGTTTTGATACATGTACATGTAGGATTGTAGATCATTGTTTCTGTTCATCAGTCATCATCTTGCAATTGGTTGTACATGTGTGTAAGTTATGATTAGTTTCATGATATCAGCCACGGCAATTATACATTTTGTGCAAAAAATCTACTCTGTGAACAACTTAACTCCTGTGTAAACATGATGGGTAGTTGCTTTCAATTATGCATGATGGACCACAGGATAAGTACTGTACATGTGTACAGTGTACAGAACACCATATTCATGCATGCGTAAGTACAGTATCAAGGGTACACTATTATTGATTGTTAGAAAGAAGTACTGTACATGCTTTTCTCAACCATGATACATGTACCTGTGGAATGGGACAAGTTGTGGAATGGGGCAAGTTGTGGAATGGGGCAATTTGTGGAATGGGGCAATTTGTGGAATGGGGCAAGCTTTGGAATGGTGCAATCCTCCTTTCTGCATGTATTCCATACTAGTAATTACCACTTTGGCTGGTCTCTTGTCGAAATCGTTTGCTTGTAAAGCAAGATGACATACATACATGTAACATTTACAGTTCCATACATGTAGCTGCCTCTGATAGTTAAGAAGAAAAAATGATTACGGGAATGTTTAAGTTAAGTGTTAGGGCTAAATTGGCATATATTGTCATACATTGTAAACATCCAACTTGCTCAAGCTTTGGGAGTTCACAGGGAAGTGAGAGAGTATCCCAAAACTTTCTTTTATTCTGACTGTGTTTCAACACTTCCTTTGGTTTCTGTTATGCAAATCTCCCATGCCATGCAATGACAACACAATGCACTTGGTCCTCTTCCTGGTATTCTGTCACACTGTGATTTAACCACTGCATGTTTGTTTTGAGAAGAGAATATACCCAAATGAAGGGACCACTAAAATGAGAGTACTGTCTGACAGGGAGATTACATACACTGTAATAATGTCATGCATTATTTTGAGTTCTACATGTACATGTATGCATGGTGTCTTAAGATTGAGACTGATGTTGTGCATGCTATTATGGCCTATTCAGATCTTTCTTCTCTGTACTTTCCAAACAGACTGTCAAGGAAGAAGTCATGGAAGCATGTGACTTGGTCAGGCATGTAGTATTGGACACAGTATCATGTGGATGGACTTGCTACGTGTAGCTACGTAGTGCACTTTGAAAGACTGATTCCTGCTCCACAAATGCACCTCAGAGGACATGGTGAACAACTCCTGTCCATACTGAGTGCACATTCTCCTCTCAGCAGGCCACCCAGTGCATTCATCCCATCCCCTCCCATTAGAGATTGCTGTGGGGGAGAGATAGTGCTCCTAGCTGTCTTCTGAAGGGACACTGTTTCTGCTGCCACAGCCTGCATGGTTGTAAGTCTGCAGACAAGCAGAGCCAATATCTGACAGGCATAAACACTTTTATAGAAGTCCCTCTTTGTTGAGACACAATGAGAGCATGAAACATCACGAAGGAGCTCCAGTTGTACAGTCCCTTTTTTGTCTTGGTTGATTCCTGGAGGTGTTCTTCTGCATGACCAGGATTGGGTTCTATCATTTGCCCCCCCCCCCCCCTAGATGAGTCAGGATTCTTGTTTGCTCAGCCTGCTGATGCACACATCCCTGGGGAATCTTTGATTGCTTGTGAGAGCTGACGTGCCTACAGTATGCTTTTGAAGCCAGAGTGCCGAGTAGCGTTGGAAACTGGATGCAACTGTGATAGTTAGTCTAGGATTTGGCTGGAATCTTTTATGTGTTTCTCTCACTGTCTAACACAGCGCAGCAAGCATAAACCGGGGTACATACTATCAGTTTGTCTTGATAATATTGATCCCCTTTTCAGATGGTCCTTCCCAGATGGCACTCTACCAAGTACACTACATGCACATGTACATGCAAATTACCAGATTGGCTTCAGAAGTTCAGAATTGGACTGGCAAACTTGATGATTTTGTTAAAAGAGAGCATCTACAACCATGGGATAGAATGGAGTTTTGGGCTCAGGCAGTGAAAGGTTACACCAGTGGCTGGCTTCATTCTGAATGACTTTAACCCTTCTCTTCACAGCTGGGCATGTCCAGTCTCTTTTTGTTACTGATGTCCAAGGTATTAGCCTTACGTATACTGTGATTAATAATGACGTTTTTCGAGTTTGGTAGGATTCTGGATCATCCTTCTGCACTTGGGAGGTGCTACACATGCACATACAGTGTAGTACATGCACATTGCCACATCTTCCCCAGGCCCTGGCAGCATTGCAGGAACCACACAGCCTGACTCCCCTCATCTCAACAAATCTTCACCACCAGATTCCTCTTTCTTTGTTGTCTCATATATTTGTCTGCCAATGATATCTACTTTTCATTTGTTTTGTAGATGATGCACGCTTTAGTTTCAGGCATTAACCCCACAGTAGACCTTTAGAATGCTTACTCAGATAATTGTTTTCATATCTGCACAGACCACGACCACAGACTCCACGTCAACTCAGTCCCAAGCCAAGGACCTGACCGAATTTGTCAATCACTCCCCTTCTCCCTTCCATGGTAAGTAATCATACAGGAGTAACAGGACCCACATGTAGTATCACAAAAATCTGTTTCTTGCTGAATGGCTAACAGTTCATAAGGGAAATATAGATAATACTTATTTCACATGCTTGACTGTGCAGTACTAGTCAGATCATTGCCTTTTTCCATTGGGTCAATGTACATACATCTGAAACCATTTCAACACCCTGGGAAGCAGCTTGGAGAGAGGCAGTTCATGATGAAGCATTTTGTTCAAGGATGCAGCCACCACAAACCCCAAGGATGCAGCCACCACAAACCCCAAGGATGCAGCCACCACAAACCACAAACACACAATGTGAAGCTGAACCATGATAGCAAGGCCTCCCAGCCACAGCAGTCCACAATTGTGTAGGGCTTATGAACACTTTGCCTTGATGGGCTGACCCACTGGGTCACTGCAGCTCACATCAGACAAACAACATGCCTTCAAAAACTAACATTAAAGATCTTTTCTTAGTCTCAAGCACAGAGATAATAATAATCTCCTGAAAGAGTTCAGTAGTGGATTTCACCAAACTCATCATAACTTACGATCAATCGTAAGTTATGATGAGCAATGCACAGAAACCATACAGCCTATCACAACTTACAGTGTACGATGGGTTATCCATCGTACCGGTAAGTTGAATTACGATGCATCGTAAGGCTTTGTGAAATCCAGTCCAGGCCAGATAAAGATATGTCATGTGATCAGAGAGACTGTCCTTAGACACTCATCCGTCATCATCCAGCTCTGATAGAGAATTTAGTGTAAAGGATAGACATTGTTTTTGCGATGATTAATACTGGACTCCATCATGAAATTCTCACAGAAGCTTTGCTGCACAGTGCACATGTAAGGAAAGAGCTGATCAGTCTGCTTTGCAAGGCATGCACATGTACATGTAAATGTAGCTCACTTCTTTCCTTCTGTCTAGGCCAGGTCCGAGTAAGGATAATTTTTCTCTGCCCTCAGGGAAAAGATTAATGAATGCTTGACCTAGAAAGCTCAGCCAAAGCTGGATTAACTTCAACTGAGGTTCAGAGGGGGGGGGGGGGGGGTCGTGGGGAAGGTGTTTGCACACATTAATTGCAGCATTGAATAAATGCTTACATGTACATTTAGTCATTGAATCCTTCCATCTATCTATCCATCCATCTCTTTGGTCTGCTCTGTGCTCAGTCGTTGATGAATGTCGCAAGCGCCTCCTTGCAGCTGGCTTCAGTGAACTCAAGGAGAAAGACCCCTGGAATGTCAAGCCTATGGATAAGGTAAGAGACCTCGGGTCCATTCACATCACCTTAGAGGCCTAGGTCCTGCCTACTGCCATGAAATCATTAACTAGCCCCTCAAGTATTGACACGGCACTTACGTATAGGTACAAGTACAGCGACATTAGAAAAACCCAGGTGACTCCAAATATTCAAGCCTTAACTGTTTTCATATCAACTAAGACACTGAAGCATCCTTCCGTGATTTTTAGCCATGCGGGAATTGCCCTGTGTACCATCTGATAATGATACCATCTTACACATGGAGAACAACTTGACCACATGAGATGGGATCAGAGAAGAATGGCATGGTTATTACATGTACATGTATGAGTACTGCCTCAGGACCTGGGAACATTTCATGTTTGTGTGGATGTTGTTGTATTGGTATCAGTGCATGTATAAGCTGAGTATAAACCGAGGCAGTTATTGCCAATGTAGAGATACTTTCAAGAGATGAAGTGGACAGGTTTCACTTACATGTATGTTCCTACTGCATTTTTCTTTACATGCCCAGTATTGCTGGGGTGTGTAACTATTGAAGATATTGCACACTGTTTCACTGCACGATTGCAAATAATATCCCCTATTGGTGGTGCACAGAGCCAATGTTAATCCAGCTTTTCCTCTCCTTGGACTGCAGTGCTTCATGACACGCAACCAGTCCACCATTGTGGCATTTGCTGTGGGCGGCCAATTCCAGCCTGGCAATGGATTTAGCATGATTGGTGCCCACACCGACAGTCCATGCTTGCGGGTAAGTAGCCAACAGACACTGACAAAATCCTGAAATAACTCAGATATTAACTCAATTCATTCAGTATGGTCGTATACATAATTTGGTGTTTGTATTAGTACACTGAACGAAAACTAACCTTCCCCTGCCTGTGAGTTAGTCCATTACTTCCATTGATAAAGCAGTTTGATAAGACTTGAAGGTTTTCATGTTGGAAGTGCAATATGGGATGTCTGCAATGACACCATGTGCATGTAAGTCACATACTCTTTTCAGGAGTATTGCTCTGAAAAGAAACTGTGAAGCAGTCTGGTTGTGTTTTAAGACTCAATACTCACCTCGTTCAGGCACTCCAGACTCACAGATATGTAGAGGGGGATTCAGGGTGGACACCATCAGGTGTTGCTTACAGTTATACTCTGCAATAATCATGAGTCTTGGCGACTCTGAACCACACACAATAACAATTCTGTACCCGGTCCGCCTTGTCGTTGACTGCTGTAATTAATGTGTCACTCGCCATGCACCAAATGGAAATCTTGCCTTTTTATTGGGTGCGGATCTCCCAATGTGTGGTGTTACAGCTTTATTAATAGGGAGTACTTTTCCACAGGTCAAGCCCGACTCCAAGAAGCTCAAGAGCGGGTACCTCAGTGTGGGCATAGAGTGCTATGGCGGAGGCATCTGGAACACCTGGTTTGACAGGGACCTGACAGTCGCTGGAAGAGTCTTGGTCCAGGTAAGCCCCAGCAAGACCCAAGACCAACTCCTTGGCCCAAATTCATAGAGCTGATTCAGCACAATAACGTGCTTCACTACAAAAGACCATCAATCAGGTGGTCAACCAAATCCCCACTGTGCTTTGTATGTATGCTGAGTGTGGCCAAATAAAATTTAAATTAGACTTGAGGCTTTGCATGGTGAGTAAAACAATAAAAAAGACTCCTCTCTAGTGCAGACATCTTTGCCACTTTGCCATCAAGCTGGTCAGAGATGGGAGTCATGGGTTCGAATCCCTTCTGAGCTACCTGTATTTTGATTCAGCAGTCAATGAGGCAAAGCACTGAGTATGAGACCAGTCCTATTTACAACAAGAATGAATCAAAGAATGACCACCAATCCAGTGAGAATCTTCACTTTGCTATCCTCAAGCTTGATTGGGTTTTTCCTTTATTCAGGAGGACACCAGAGTCTGCCATCGGCTGGTGTTCTTGCCCAGACCCATCCTGCGTGTGCCAAACCTCTGCATTCATCTGAACCGCTCCGTCAACGACAACTTCGGTCCAAACAAGGAAACTGAAATGTGAGTTGCCAGTGAGCAGTTGCTGGCTGTTCCATGGATATTTGTTGATGATGAGGTGGGAGGGTCACTATATCAGGTCAGGGTATGTTGAATTCATTGCCGATACTGGAAGATTCATGAACTCAGATGTGGCTAAGTTTGCACCACTTCGTATCATTTAGCCTTCTTGGTTCCTTGAAAGAAGTCCCAGACCCAACGCTGTCAAGGAGCCACACTTTGCTATTTTTATTTAGTTTTTGTTAAGGTCATGTCCCCCCCCCCCCCATCACCAATTCTTGAAACAGTTGTTGATGACTATGTCTTGTCTTTGTCTCACTCTGTTTGGTTCCCAGTGTGCCTGTGCTGGCCACTCAAGTCAAGATGCAGTTGGAGCCATCCATACCATTCTGTGAGGTAGGGAGCGCAGCACCAGACTACTGGCAATTTCACTTCTAGTTGGTGAATCCTTAGCTTTGCAACTATTGTATCCAGTGCTTTAATACTGGTGTCATAGTAATCCTAGACAATTCAGTTTGGCTAAACCCTGTATCAACTCTACCAAGATAAGACTTTAAAGGTAGCCATGGTGGAAGTACCAAGTGGAAGGTTTGCGGTGACACCATGTAATTCATCTCTTTTGAGATGAAGTGTGGCTCTGAAATAAGCTGGTAACTCAATGTAAATTACCAGCTCTTTTCACAGCCACAGTCTATCAAAAAAGACATGTGGTACAAACCTTCCTCTCAACTTTACCAACTAAACACTTTTAGTCAAATTGTTTAATCCAGTGTGGCATGAGCAAGTTTGCAAGCCATGCTGAGCTGAGCCACACCCTCTTTGCTTTACCCTGTGCAAAATGTCATTGAACTGTGTGAGTGTTGTATGTGCACATTCTACCAACCGTGTTATCGCCTGTGACATTTACCTTTTAAGGGTCAGAACTAGTCAGTGGCCCATGTACTAGTGTATAATGTACATGTGTAAGGTTACCCACCTATGAAGCCAGGCTGTCCATCCTTCCATGTCCTTGTAACAGGCCACAGCCAAGCACCACCCCATACTGATCAAGCTCTTGTGTGATGAACTGCAAATTGCACCGGAGCAGATCCTGGACTTTGAACTGTGCCTTGCTGACACCCAACCAGCCGTGAGTTCCTTGGCTTGCATTCGTTCTGATGTCCCCTCCCCTCCAACTTCCTTATATCTGATGCATAGACCTTGGTCACATTTGAGTGAGCCCACTGCATTCATCCACCCTCTGAATTGCTTTGTTGATATTGGCACAATGAAACTACCCGGTAATGCTCTACACTGTTGGTCCATTGAAAGGATTTGTATGTAAACTTCTAAGCTGCACTGCTGTTCACTGCTGCGTCTAATATTGAGACCCAATCCTTGCCTCTCTTCACAGACAACTGGAGGTGCCTTGAATGAGTTCATCTTTGCTCCACGTCTGGACAACCAGGTCAACTGCTTTGCCTCACTCAAGGTGTGTGTAACTGATTAACCATCTCCCAGACTCCCACCATTGTATAAATGCACTGCAAAGTATGAAGATTCATGGTTCAAATTGCAGCAGAAGGAATAGAGCACATTCAGTGAAATTTCTTGGAAATGTGTCATTGTGCATTCATGTCCATCTGTTGATGACCTGTGTCAGTAAGACTATGTTAGAGTCTAGCCCTCAAAAGTGCAGAATCTTTGCTCAACTAGAGCTGTTCATGCCCAGGAGCTCCAAGATATGGCTAATTGTGTCAACCCAGAATTGTCCAGAATTGTAAGAGACTGTTTTTTTTACTAAGCTTAATGGACTCTAAATTAATGCCTAATGTTTCAAACTGCTTACGACGAGAAGGATCAGGTAATTAGTCTTGAAAAGTTGGCGGTCCTGATGTTTAGACTTGAAGGATCTCAACCAAAATCATCAAAGTGTGTCCTTGAGAAAGATTCTTCTAGAATTTCTGACTCAAGTTGCAGACTTGAGTCATGTGATGTCATGTTACTCGTCACTATTATCATGACTTGTGACTTGACTTGTAAATATCAGCTTTGAAATGTGACGAGACATGGACTTACAAACAATGACCTGTGACTTGACTTGGACTTGCAAACAATGACCTGTGACTTGACTTGTACTTACAAACAATGACCTTTGACTTGACTTGGACTTGCAAACAATGACCTGTGACTTGACTTGGACTTACAAACAATGACCTGTGACTTGACTTGGACTTGCAAACAATGACCTGTGACTTGACTTGTACTTACAAACAATGACCTATGACTTGACTTGGACTTGCAAACAATGACCTGTAAATTGACTTGGACTTACAAACAATGACCTGTGACTTGACTTGGACTTGCAAACAATGACCTGTGACTTGACTTGTACTTACAAACAATGACCTGTGACTTGACTTGTACTTACAAACAATGACCTGTGACTTGACATGGACTTGCAAACAATGACCTGTGACTTGACTTGGACTTGCAAACAATGACCTTTGACTTGACTTGGACTTGCAAACAATGACCTGTGACTTGACATGGACTTGCAAACAATGACCTGTGACTTGACTTGGACTTGCAAACAATGACCTGTGACTTGACTTGTACTTACAAACAATGACCTGTGACTTGACTTGGACTTGCAAACAATGACCTGTGACTTGACTTGGACTTACAAACAATGACCTGTGACTTGACTTGGACTTACAAACAATGACCTGTGACTTGACTTGGACTTGACTTGGAAGAAGTAGGTCGAACAAAGAAGGAGAAATACCGTGTCAGCACATGTAAACCATGTCTGTAACCTAAGATGGTCTTGTCTTCACCCAGGCACTGATTGGTTCCTGTCAGACGGAGGACAGCCTGGTCAATGACCCCAACATCCGCATGATGCTTCTCTTTGACCACGAGGAGGTAAGGAATGCTCACTGTATCTGCCACTGATCACAAAGAAGCAAGCAAATGACACTCCCCACCACTTGGACCAGGAGCCAATTTCAGAGATTCTTAGCCATCACTTTTCCCAGAAACCTCTTGATGGAGAACAATAGATCTGTGACATAAATTGATAGTCACTCTGTCCAATTTACTCAGATTGAAACATCAGGGTTAGATTTCACAAAGCCTTGCGACGCATCGTAGTTCAATTTACGGTGGATAACCCATCGTTAGCTCTGATAAACTGTATGGTTTCAGTGCATTGCCTATTGTCGTAAAGTTACGATGAGTTGGGTGAAATCGACTGCTAGCCCTCTAAATTGATGAGATTTACATTTTGTTCATCTTAGTCAGTGAGCAGTTTGCACCGTTTTGCAATTATTATTATTTATCATTACCAAATCTCAGCTGTATACTGAATTACATGGAATATTACATACATCAAAATTACACATAAAGGGTTAACATTAAAGAACAAACAATAGTGTGGAATGTACATTGCTTGATGTTTATCATTGTCTCTTTTCTTTTCCCACAGGTTGGTTCATCCAGTGCGCACGGAGCCAACTCTTCCTTGACCGAGTGGATCATGCGACGTCTGTCGGCTGGGGGCTGTTCCACGGCATTTGAGGAGGCAGTGCCCAAGTCCTTCATGATCAGCGCTGACCAGGCCCATGCCGTCCATCCTAACTACCAGTGAGCCCACTCCCTTGCCAGTTAGGATTCAGAAACAGCTTGGGTGGAATTCAAACCGGTGTCTCCTTTCCATAGATCAGATGTCTTGGCCAACCTTACAACTCTGGCTGTAATGATTGTGTTGTGAATGTGTTGAGAAGATCAGAAGCTCTGCTTTCAGAGTTTGAAATGTTGAACTTGTTCATAGTGCCTGTATCTCTGCCAACCTTCTCTAAAATTTTGGTTAGTCATGGGTATGTGGTAGATTGAACATTTATTGGTAGGGGTAGTTCAGAAGCATTTGGTATCCAAACATGTAACTGATCAGTGATCAACAATTTTTTTATTATTTTCCCTTTCATTCCTTCACACAAAAGCCATTGAAAACTGGAAAAGAATACACAGTTATTTTACCCCAATGCCTCAGAGATCAGGTATACTTGTGATTTTTTGAGGATTTGTGTTTGATTTAAAGATGTCCTTTTTGGTTTTGTTTTGAGGGCCAAACATTTTGATCTTTGGGCTAAATAGAAAGTTTTAATTTATTTAAATTGCAAATTTGCTGATGTAATCTCTAATAACTGGCTCTCTCTTGTGTAAATCCAAGGGACAAGCATGAGGACAACCACAAAGTGGCTCTACACAAGGTATGTAAGCTGGCACACTGCTTTCTTTAGAATTCAAATGATTGATCATCTTAATACAGACCTCAAAATTTAATGGGCCTGACGTTTTGATCCTAGCAGGACCTTTCTCAAATCTCATCAAAGGCTCTCTGCCTTTGAGAAAGGTCCTGCTATGATCGAAATGTCACGCCAAATAAATTTTGGGATTTGCAATTTGGTAATTTTAGTCAGTAAGCAGTTTGCAACATTTTTGTATATCACTTAATACATACCTGTGTCCATATGATCTCACATGAACAAGGGACCTACTCAGGATCATTTAGTCCATTGGTCCATCATTTGTACACTGCTTGCACAGCTTTCACTGTGTTGTCATTTTTCCCTGTGGCATCTGTTACTTGTGCTGTTAAAATTATACAATGGACCAACCACAATGGTCAGTAGTACTGTAGAAGGACTGTAACTGTGGCCAATGTGCCATTGGCCACTAAAAGAACCCTTGGTCAACAGTGTGGTCAGTGGCCTTGCTAACTTCAATAAAAAAGCTATTTATTATAGGCTTCAAAGCCGCAGCACTTAACTTCTAAGCTACATTGAAGTACTGAGCCCTCAAAATATCTATTGGACCAGCTGGAAACTTGTGGTGGCCCAAATAAACACTCAAGGAAAAAAGGTCTAGTGCATGCCCATACACAATTTGTCCACAAGGGTTCCACAAAGGTTCCTGCAAAACTGCCTTAACTTGTGGAGGCTGATACAAAGTTATAATCATCTGCATTATATCTGCTTTGCGATGCAGGGTCTTGTTGTGAAGTACAACAGCAACCAGCGCTACGCCACCAACGCTGTGACAGCCTCCATCATGAAGCTCATTGCCAAGCAAGTCAGTGTGAAGTTGCAGGTACGAGCATAGGATTTTACTGGACCCTTCGATGGGAATTACCGTAAGCTTTGGTGTTAACCACTTCAGACCAGGACCCCCAAATTCAGAGTGCCAGTAGTTTTGCTATCTGCCTTACCCTCTGAATCGGGGGCAGCACTATTTTCCAAGTTTTAAACAAAGACACTTTTCAGCTGACCATGTTTGATTGTACACAAATAAATTTCACTGATAATTTTTCCCCCAATCGTTTTACGTGTTTTTAAAATGCAACATTTTTCCATAACCCCCTTGTGGTGGTCTTGGGCACTGAAAAAATGGCCCAGTGCAAATTGGTAAAGGAGGAATAGACCAAGAAGATCAATTGACATTTTTTCACCTCATCCGTGCTTATCTTCAGAATGTGGACAGCATGGCAAGATTTGAAAGCAGCAAGAAAATGCTCCTGATCGAAAAATCTATTTTTTTTATTTCGGTTATTCCACTATTGCTCACACCTAACCTTCCTGAATGCTCCGAAATCCTCTTGGAATTTTCTTTGGAGGGCAAAGGGATTTCTAAGGATTGAGACAGAATGACAAAAATGCATGCCGATGGTTAACGCGCACATTGAGTGCAGGAAAACTGCGTTGTTTATGCTCATCCGTGCATAAAGTCAGCCTCAGAATGCTTCGTGGAATGCAGCCAGCACAGCCACAGTATCCGTTTGGCATACCTCTACGTAAGGACAGGAATTGTCGGAGGATTCTGAAGGATAAAGGAAGTGAGCGAACCTCAACGGATCACCCTCAAGAAATATGGGAGGATTTGGGAGGCTTAAGGGTTGATCCAGTTCTTATGTGGCAAATTTGGGTAAATAAGAAGATTTGGAAGGATTGAGTAAGGTCCCCCCCCCCCTGTGGAAGGTGCAAGAGAGTTTTCATTGAATTGCAGGAATATTTTATAATTTTGTTTTTTCACCACAGCAAAGAATTACATGCTGTGGGGAAAAATGAGCAAAAAGTTGCTGAAGCAGAAGGATTTTTGTGGGGCTCTAATAGAATAATGCACCATTTGAAAACCCATTTATTGTCATATACATCCCATAGTAATGCCCAGAATTTAGAAACTGGGAAATGGCTTCTAGTAACTTACCTTGAATCGACACCATTCAAATGGTTTCCTTTTTAAGGGAACTTGCTTCAGTATAAGTGAGAAATTGTAAAGAAACGAATTTGCCATATTATTGTGAATATGAGATGAGTATTGGAGATTCTTCTAACCATTATAGAGTGAGTCTAACTTCCCCGTGTGTTGTTTGAGAGGATTTGCTCCAGTTCAATCAAGAAGTCTTGATGAATGTCCTTTTCTTTTTGATTTTCAGGGCCTAACTTTTCAATCCTAGCAGGGCTTTGACCTTTGAGAAAGGTCCCGCCAGGATCAAAACATCAGGCCCTCAAAAAGTCTCAAAAGTTAGAGGGCCTGACGTTTTTACCCTAGCGGGTATTTACGTATTGCAGGTCATTTTAGTCACTGAGCAGTTTGCAACAGTTTCTGTATTAACTTCAGGCCCTCAAAAGGTTTGAGTTGCATTTGGGTCATTGAAGTCAGTAAGCAGTATGCAGTGCTTTAGTTCAGTTTTCTTCTCTCTTCCAAGTTGCATGCTACACCTTGTATCATGCTTTTATTTCCCATCAGGATGTGGTTGTTAGGAATGACAGTCCCTGTGGTAGCACCATTGGTCCTATCCTGTCCTCCAAGCTTGGTCTACGCACCTTGGATATTGGCTCCCCCCAGCTCAGCATGCACTCCATCCGTGAGATGTGCTGCACCACAGGGGTCAAGCAAGCCTGCACTCTGTACCAGGTACCTAGTGGGGGATCAGAGGCTTCCATTTCTGCCCCTACTGCTGTCATCAACGGCCCTCTACCCCTCTCCCCTCTCTCAACCCAGCCCCTACCCCCCACTATTACCCCCATTCCTAACCCCATCCCTATGGGATTTATCGGACCAAGAAGAGGAAGGGGAAGAGGAAGAGGAAGAGGAAGAGGAAGATTATTCTGTCTTACAGTCTTACCGGTTTACTGAAATAAACACTATTAAAAGCGGTCAGTGATGGCCAAACGCACGCACGTACACGACTGTACATTTACATGACTATCACCTCTTGTTGCATAGGTTCTACGGTTTCAAGCGTGAAAACAAAAATTTATTTTAACTATTTTTGTCTGTAAAACGTGCAAAATCACTTACTTTACACACTGTATTCTAATATATTATTCCTAAATGACTATTCTAATAGTTTAAACTGCTTCAATCGCCGCGATACAAAATATTTTAGCAAAAACGTTTGCCCCTCCACGCTTTACCTCCTATCCGAGGAACCCGGAAGTCAGGAATCTCGCGGTAACACGTACATTCTCGAGGCCAACTGACACGGTCTATTGGCTTTAGGTGCCATTACTACATATGGGTGCATACGTGATGAGAAGTGGTGGTATGAGCACAGGGATGATCATGGGGAACCAAGGCAGAAATGCCATTGGAGCATCGTCCCTGGTAGTACCTGTAGAAAAGGGTCAGTGAGGCCACAGAGTCTTATCTACTTTCAATGAGTAGTGGGGTTGTGAGTTCTAGCACAGTGAAAATTAAAACCGATGTGAGAGGGTTTTATATATACTACCTACATGTACATGTATTGTACTCCTGTATCTTCCAGCCATGTAAACTTTCCCCTGGATTTACTCCAATGCCATTGAAAACTAAAGAACAAAAATAAACGCCCAAAAGTTGAAGATTTCCTGCTTTTCTCCAAGTCCAAACTGCACACCCAATCTATTGAAGCGTCTCTTTGTTTCTCTTCGCTTTCTGCAGGGATTCTACGAGCACTTCCCACAAATTGACGCCACAGTTGAAGTTGATTAGTCTGAGGGATGCCTGCACCAAAGAGACTCCGATGGAATATACCCACATTGGCCGGAGCAACATCGTCAAAAATAGGATCAAACCCTCCAATCTACTGTACCATCAGAAGAAGTGTCAATATTTGCTTGTTAGCAGCAAGACGTAAACCTTTTTGCCAAATTGCCTTTGAGAACAGGGTTAGCCCCTGTTACTCCTGCACTCTAAAGCAGATGCACAAGTACTACCCGTATTTCCAAGATAGCCTGTGTCATATCAGCTATAGATGTTGAATCCGTAGTGGTAATAGGTGTATGCAACAAAACAGAACCTTACTTGATTTACTCTTTGTATCGATGCAAATTCCAAAAAATATGCTTTACATGGATTCTATTATAATGTGAAGTGCGATCAAAGTCTCACTGACATATTTTCATTTGTAGTTTTTGGGTGTTTCTTTTTTCACCCACCTGTGGATTTGAAAAGGTACGGTATTTCTAGGTCATTGGTTTGGGGTAAACATCCAGATCAGGTAATAACACTTCTGAGTGAACACCATGACTGATATATATTGATGGCCAACCAGCTGTGACCCAAGCCCGAGGACAAAAGTTGAAACGTGCTTTGTCTATACACGTGCCTGTGTAGCACATGGCCATACTTTAGGCATGTGTGTAGGTCCTTGTGTGTGTGTTGTTCACACCAGAGTGGTGTTCTTTTTGCCATGCGTGACCCAGTTTCAATGTGCCATAGCAGATTGATCAGATTCGCTCCTGACATGAGGAAACTGCCTCACGTTACGTTTGGTCAAAACCTGAAAGTCTTCTCAGTTTATCCAAAAGCACTGGAAAGCCTGATTTTAATGTCTTTGTGTCAGCTGCAAAACTGCAATGGCCTTCAACTGAAAACTGCCATTGTCGAATTGAATACACTTGGAATGTAGCTGCAGTTTAGAAATACAAGACCTGGGATTTATGGTCACGTACAACAAAATAATTGATTTTGTTGTTAGGCAGAACTTAAAGTCCCTACACAACATTGGTAAGATCGAAAAACAGAAATGTTCACAGATTTACATGGAACTTACCGGTATACAGTTTGAAGATGTTTATAGTAGAAACCTTGCACTGAAATATTTCTGCCTAAAATGTTGTATTTTGGGAGAAAGGAGTAAAAGAAATCGTTTACGTCTCACTGAGATCTAAACTATTTTTCGGAACAGTACGGCGTTGAATGCTTCATTTCTTGAAACAAAATGAAGCGGTTTTCACTATTTTCTTGAGACTCGGTTGCCGGATTGAGCTGAAATTTTCACGGGTGTGCTAGTTCATGCATATGTTGGATCAGACAACGTATGGATGCTATTCTGTGACCTTGACCAATGTTGTGTAGGGGCTTTAAAGGGCCACAATAAGTAGGGCTGATTCCTGAAGATCAACAATCATCTGACCAAAGTTTATGTAAGACACAGGCACATTTGATCACTTGGTCATGATCAGGTCAATCTTTGGGTTCTTTTGTAGTTTCCCCAGAGTCTGATGTCACCAAACTAATCATAACTTACGGTCATCATTGAACAATAGACAGTGCATGAACCACACACTACACACACAAATGGCAATTATGGTGGGTTTCATCATAAATCGAGTTATGTACATTGGATCATAAATGGTAGTGGTTTGTGAAATTAACCCCATGCTGCATACAACAATCCTAACCAGTCAGACATCTGTCACCTGATCTGCAAAAATTAGTAGCTACTTGCAATCTCCAACAGCCCCTTTCCATACACAGGGCGACTGAAAGTTGTGGTGAGAACAAATATCGAAAATCAGTTTTCTGATTTTTCATATTTACTGTTGGAAATTCTAATCTGGTTTGATCTAAATCTTATTAAAGATTTTGTGGAATAAATCCCTGATCATAATTTGACCCCATGTGACTTATTTTCACAGAGCCGTTCACATTGGACAAGAAACAAGTGGGCTCACAGCTGAACAAATAAATTCCCATGAGGATCTCTCCCTGCCATTCTTGCATTAGCGACTTGCATTCCAGCATAATGTGCAGGATACCACAGTTACACCTACATGTACCCAAATATGCTGTTAAAATCTTAAACTAATGTTCATACCATTATTGATAAAAAAAATAAGAAGATACGTGTATTTTTGTTCGTGTATAATTGAACTGATTATCATGCTATCAAATAAACATGATTTAAAGACTACATACACCTGTACATAATTCTACCTGTCTTTTTATTATTATTCTTTGGTTTTGTTATGAGGGAAAGAAACCTGGATGCGATCTGCTGAGAGTACCAGGGAGGTCAACCTTCTATTTATTGTTCCATTCTTTGCATAAGCACTTTTCCATGCAGGCTATTTATACCAGCTGTAGTGCTCCCAGCAACTCCAATGACGAGAGTCAGCTCATGAGATATAATCCTTGAACATATTTAGCGCCCTATGTATATTGAAAGTGAACATGCACAAATGTGCTGGTATTTTACTAAAAAGGGGCCGGATGATTTGATCTTAGCGAGACTTTTCCAAAAAGCCTTTTATTAAGAGTCCTGTTAGTTTTGAAACGTCAGGTCCTCCTAATTTCGAGATTTACATTTTGATCATTTTAATCAATAAGCAGTTTGCAACATGATTGCATATTACTTTAAAAAGAATCTTAAAACAACTGCCTGATGTGTGACTGCATAATGTAGGATTTCACCATTTATAATTCTCTAATTTTTCCTTCTTGGCAAATTTGGGGTTCTTTTTCTTTTTGATGTCTTGATAATTCACATTCATTTCTAGATCCATGAGGTGCCTTCTTTACTTTAAAAAATCCAACAGAACATAACAAGTGCCGAAAAATTAAAATAAATATCAAAAGTTAGAGGGCCTGACGTTTCGATCCTTTGATAAACGCCAGGCCCTCTAAATTTTGAGATTTATGTATTGCAGGTCATTTTAGTCAGTGAGCAGTTTTTGGCAGTTTTTTGTTTATTTACTTCAAAAATCAAAATAGGCAACTACTTATAGTGATAGGCCTACAGTTGGCACGAGTGAGCGTTGTACTGCCTCCTGCAGCATAAATTAATCGAGGTACAAACTCAAATAAATATAAAATCATCGTTGTTTAATTCATATGGAAAAAAGATCATTGAGTAATGTGGCCTTGGACATCGGAGGGCGTTACGAAAGACTACATGTACTGGATCAAGTGGCTGACACGCCCATTTAATTATCAGACCGTGACCTCCGCTGATGGTATTACAGTGCTCAGTGTGTTTTCAGTTTTGCCCATTTGTCAACAGTGCTTTCTTCCTGGTAGCATTTGGGAGATTAATTTCATGATTCTGAGGATATCAACAAAATTATTGTGTTGGCAAATCGTTAGAAGGAAACGTGCTTTGCTTTTGTTTGTTTGCATGTCTGTTGGAGATTGTGTTGGGGTGCTTGTTTCCCCGTTTGTTTGTTTGTTTATTTTTTTTCAGTGGTAACTTGGGGAAGTACATAATGTTATTGTTAAAAAACTGATGAATGAAAATAATGATTTTTCACCTCGGTCATAGTTTATAGCAAAATGTTACATTAGGCCTATACCATTACCAAAATTAATGCCAAAGACAAATTCAGACCAATGTAGAAAACTTCGACGGAGCCGCTATTTTGCCAAGATACTATAAAGGCGACTTTAAACTAAAAACTAGGGTAGACACCAAATGCCGATACATAGAAGCTCCCTCTACACGTCAGGTTAAAAAAGCTAAAATTCTACCTTTTCATTGTCTCAGGATTTGATCTCGTATTTCTGCGAGGACCTCATCAGGGCTACCTGATACTGTGCCATTACACGTAATAAAACTATACATGTAGGCCCACTACACATCATCTCGGTCACTTTGGAAGCCATTCGTTGCGTCCATTTCAGGCCTCCGTACGTTTTCATCCGCCTATTATTTTGCATCGAATTCAATACCAATTACTTTCTGTGCTAGCGAAATAGATGTGTCTCTTGTTAAAGTTTTCAATTTTATTCGTAGAAAAGTGTGCCATCTTTCGTGATATTTATTTTTAGCTATTTTGATATGCGGGTGTCATTTTAAGCCTCCGTAGCGTGTACTGAAGACCGAAGTGTGAGCCGTGTTACTTGAAGTTCCACTGGACTAAAATTTAACCGAGACGATGGTTGAATTTCCAATAGTCAAATTTGACCGTCGTTCCCACTTGGACTTTTGAGTCGGTCAATTTAACCGAGACGATGGTCAAAGTAACCGAGCTGGCAAAAATGATGCGAGCACATTGCATGTACGCCGAGTCGCGTTTTACAGAGTGGTGCGTTTTCACTGTTCTAAACGGCTCGGTTAAACTTACCTGGTCACTTTTACTGGGCAGAGGTTGGCCGGTAAAAGTAACCATTCGGCTCGGTTAAATTAACCTAGAGGAAATTTAACTTGGCCGTTTCCACTGGAAAAGTAACCATCGTCTCGGTAACTTTGACCAAAATAAGTCCAGTGAAAACGCGGCTTAACTGTCGTGCATATTTTGTTGGTGCCTTCCAAAATGTGTAACCGTGTAACTGATGAACTCTCCGATCGTTGTGGAGAACTGATGAAGTTGCATTGGGAGTGGGTTTCACTATAGACCATGGTATCTTCACGCTTTCTGGTATCAAGAAGTCAATTTCAGTGAATTCATCGCCCCAAGACAAGTTCTTTCCTTTCATCGCAGATATGCATCTCGATGTTTGATTGTGCAATCGGCCCCAGGTAGAAAGGTATGCTCGCCGGCTGATTGACAGCCACACGTTTCGACACATGTCCCGCATTCAGTCGGCGAGCACCGCTTGACACGGCCCATAGAGAGGTGTCCGCTGTGATTGGACTTGACAAATTGCAAGGCCCGCGGAACCCCGCCATAAACATCTGGCTGGCCGAATTTCTCCCTACGTCTCACTCCGCATAAACCGGTTGTCTCACCTTACAGGCGAGTTGTCTAGTTTCAGCGCTGCGGTGGAGCGCCGGATAGCCTACCTATACCCAATCGCATTAAAACCTCGAAAGAAAATAGAAATGAAAAACCATTTGACCCAATTCTGTCCAGTGTTCTGCTACCCCGCCGTGTCGCCTGGCTGACCGTCTATCCTATAATGGCATACCATGGCACCAAGAAAAATGACCCCAGAAACTGGAGGCGTACATAAAAATAATGGACATGAATCTAAAATTAAAGCCCCTATAGTACAACTTGGTAAAAGTCAAAAGATTGACACGGTTTGTGTGTTAACCATTAAACATTCCAAAAAAGAAATCCTGTGGAGGTTTTAGCTCAAATGGTAATTTTAAAAAGTAGAAAAAGGCAAAAAACCGTCACGGTTTTCGCACCGTTCTGTAGTGTAAGAAATAGTTTATTAATCTCGAGTAATAATTTAACTATTTGTCGATGTTTGAGTGAAGATTTCTCGAAAACTACAGCATCCCAGACCGTAAGATTTCAACATGAGGATTACGTCATGACCATCTACAAATTGTGTAAATTAGGAGTAAATATGTTGACATCGATGTTTTCCGATCTTCCCAATGTTGTATTAGGCCTTTAATGAGAGCGACCTTTACGGTCGACCTGCGCACGGCCAGCAGAGCAACTTACCCCCCCCGACAGTGTGACAGAGCTCAGTCTAGACCGACATTTTTCTCCGCGTGCCTCGTTGCATGCAGCAGTCGTTCTGCACCGAAGGCGTGTCGGTCCGCCATCCCACCCACCATTCATTAAGAACACCCCAGGCTAGACAGACGTGTGAAGATACGGAACCCGCCACACTCCTCGTGTGGCGCGCCATTCTAATGTTACCCGCCAAGTGACAGGGTATATACGAACCTTAAAGATGCTTTGAAATCCATTACAAAAATTGTAAATCAACTGAAGGCCATACAGGTTCAAATGCGCAAACATCCTTGTAATTTTTTTTTTTTTTAAATTAACACTGTTAATAGGCCTATAGTTGTTCCTGATCCTTCGAAGGGTATAGGGGTTTTCCTTTTATTACAGGCTTTCTTATAAAATATTCATGCTGTTTCTTTAAATAGGCCTAGTCAAATTTGCTACGTGGAACCATTTTTTTTAAACCTCAAATCCGGCACCGTTCCCCGAATACTGCTTAATATTTAATGCGAAAACGCTGATGTTTTGAAGAAAAAAACACAACTGTATTATTTTCCATTGATAGCTATGAAAGACAACAGATTATACACTAAAGTCTTAGGCCTATACCAATTAACCATTTCAACAGTCAAATTCACATGCAATCTTTGTATTAATTAAACCATTAATAGCTTCTCTACTTTGTGGAGAATAATTATATTCCCGTGGTCGTGTCACTCGTGTGAATGACTTCTTCTTCTTCTTCTTTTCAATATGGAAGGTACTTTCGAACATCCGTCGGGAGGGCCCTTAGTGGGTGAAGTTAGTTGCCCGAGCGCATGCATGCAAAGCCCCAATATGCTCGCCAGCCTATGGTTCAAGAGCCTGCGATGGCCACGGGTGAAGCATGCTGGCTAACCCGGCGGGAGTTGCACCCTGTATCGACCTACTTTCAATCCCGTTGACAAACACCGGCTCTATCTTCTCCGAGGAGGAGAGAGAGAGAGAGCCAGAGACGCAGAGAGAAAGTAAGAAAGAAGAGAGGGAGAGGGGCAGGGGGAAATATGTGTCATGCCTTAAAAAAAAAAAGGAACGAGGGAGAGAGAGCAAACACTTTTGCTGGAGCGCTCACCGGCGCAATTTGAACAATAAACACGCGTGGGATTTCATCGGTTCGAACTCTGGCCGAGATAAGATTTCTCGGTGATCGGCCGCGCGCGGCTGCCGATGCCAGGCGTGGTTAGCGGGCGAGGCCCGGTGGCGTCGCCTGAAATGTAAGAGCTGCTCGTTGCACACTCGTATGCGTCGGTCGTGCACCGCTGAAGTGGGGGGACCCGACGGGAGCAGCGCAAACGCTGTTGACCAGTGGGTTTGGGTTTCAGAGGGCTTCCTTCGGTCGGCTGCCAGACCGCCGGAACCAGGCGGGATCGCCAACCATCCCGACCCCCCATTCCCCTTCTTCTCCGTATGGGTCGGACGAATTGTGAAACAGAGGGAGGGAGGCGGAGAGGTAAACGGCCAGTAAAACGGTCAACGGTTTCAGACTTTCAACTGGAAAGAGGGGTGCATTTTATAGTGGCTACAACTACAAGCATGCATAATAATAGAAAGGAAAGGAGAACACTTCCATCGCCAGCGTGCATGGCTGTCGATGACGAGTATATCTTGAACTCTGTATAATACAGTTCGCAGTTCGAAGCCTTTAAAAACCTTAATGCATCACTCACTCCGGTACAGCAAATTTAGGGAAAGCACCATCTAGTTTTCCCTTAGCCTTTTCCCATCGGTGACGATTCATCAACAATTCTGTTGTTCGAAGCTAAAGGCGATGGGTTAAAAGACGGTCTGAAAAGGTTGCGACAACACTCACGCCTGCTTTACGGTATAAGCTATAAATTCAGAGAAAGAAACACCTTTTTCGTTTCAGCCTGATATATATTTTGTCGCCCCAGAAATATGCATATAATTAGTCCTATTTCGCCCACGGTTTTCTCCGCATTCCACCCCCTGGTTTCGATCACGATCATTCGGAATCAATCCTAAAGCTTGGCAGTTTCACACGATAGTCGCCAAAAGTAGGAGTGGTCTTCGCCGCATCATTGCAAGCGGATCCATTTATGTTCTATCACCCCATAGGTGAATATTTCCCGATGTCCTTTTAATCCTTACCCAGTCGTGTCGTCCAGAAAAGAATCGATATGGATGCGTTCCTGGTAAACATATGGTGTTATACATCAATGACTATTGTCATAATTATAATATGATCGAAATTCTACCTTTTTTGGTGGAGGGGTGGGGTGTGTAATTTCATAAAAAAGAACCAACATGCCATTGTCATTGAGCTATTGGCGATTCTTTATAATCTCCTCATCGATGACGTCATCGGCGGTGATATCGCAGAACTGACCCCGTACTCAACTCAACCACCGTCGGTACTATTACTGTCTCGAAATAACGGAACTCACCATTATACACTGGCTATAATACCCGCTATGCACCGCAGATCGGGAGGGGGGGATTCGAGAATAATATTCGGTAAATGTGGGGACGCAGGGTTGTGGGGGTGGGGTGGTGTGGGTTGAGCGATACGATCAGCCAGCCAGCCTCTGGTCCGTTGGAATGTGGCCGACGGGGTAGAAGGGCGTCGGATATCATTTCTTGGTGGATTTAATCACGGCCCGAGCCCTGTTCACACTAACCAATAACCTCCTCTCTCACGAAGCTGTTATCTATTATACCTCACTCCATTTTATCATCAAAGGTGATATGATGGAGGGTTATATAAAGATCAGTCGAACTTGATGGGTTGTACGCTGCACGGAGTGTCAGTGACAGTGTCGACCATTCGCACTGACAGTCGCTATTAATAGACCACCATTTCCCTCGGTCAAAACTTTGTTGGACTTTCCGATTACAAAAACAGGGGTGGCCACACACTCACCGATTCCGTTTTCCTGTCGATGCATCCAGTCTTGGTTTATTATCCCAAAATTTCGTAGAAAGAGTAACTGTGTCTAATATGGATGTAGGACATTTTCCATGTATTTGTAAAATTTACGAAAGGAAAGGTTTTGATACTGTTGCGGGAAGCTCTCGCTTACTATACGACGCGTTTGAGCGTTATGAATCAGTTAATTATATATATGGGCTCCATTGAGCTAAAACTGGTGGTGATTTGTCCGTGAGTTATACTATAGTAAAACAAGAAACATAATGTTTGTGTGAGGATTGGCGAAGCTAAGATAACCGAAAAAGATATTTTCATCATGCACTAGGAGTGTCTATTCTAGCAATAGGCTAGGTGAAAATAGATCGCGGCGGGCTTTCGCCTAAAGCTAAATATTTACCCTTGCTACAGCAGTCACCGTGGCTTTCCTATTGGCTGTATACTACTGCCAAACTGGTCAACCACAGTAACTGTGCAGCTGGATAGGTGGTGTGCTTGCTGGATAGGTGGTTTGAAGGGGCTGCCTTGGTGTGGCCTCGACCTTGTCTCGATGTGGAAAGCAAGGTGGAGCAATTGTGCAGCCACCTTTTATTAAGGCCAGCCCCTGGTGTTATGCAATAACCTAACTAAAATAGTGCATGCCGACTTGGCTCACACAGAAGGGCACAGAACACAAAAGAAAAGCACTCGGGGAGAAACCAGGACAAATACAGGACTATACTACAGTCCTATACAGGCCTATACGAGACCGGCGGAGAGAAACAAAAATGAGACATGAAGCATAACAATAGCCCTGCCCTTCAAGTTGCATGCAGCGATCCGTAATTAAACTGTACCATGGTCAGAGATCTACCCGCAATTGTGACAATGGGGTATATTGTCAAGGTTGCTGCTTTGAACTTCGCCGCCAGCAGCCAGTGTGTTTACCGAGTCGTGTGGCTGACGTTGCAGACTAATGAACAGACGACGTATAGCGATCACGACCAGGAACTGTCTGCCGCGATATGATATTGTCCGTCAGTGACCTACATTTCAAGGCTGGCTGCGCGTCGAAGCTTATGGACGAGGGGACTCATTCAATAACGGGAGGGACGTAAATTCAGAGGGACCGCAAATAAATGACAGGAAATTAATGGGCCAACCAAGGAGTTCCAGGCCGGGAAAGTGGGTTGAAACTTAGTCAGAAAACAAAATTGGTTGCGGTGCCATGCCTGGGTACTTCGTCGAGGGGTCTATTTTTGGTGATGAGACGGAATCAGTCTGTGAATCTGCCAGTGAACCGAATTAATTTCTCTCCGTAAACCGGGGTATTCCCTGATCAAACTTGAACTACAATTTCACCTCAGTGCCGCTGTGAACCATTCATTGGATGCTCGTTTACTCCATTCATTGAATCATGATTGAATGTACAGTATCTCGACCCAAGTGCCTCTAAGTTGTTCATCAATTGCCGAAGGCGGCCGGGCCGTTGATAGCGGCACTGCTCGATGTGGGTTTCCTGACACACCCCCGAGGAGACCAATGGTACGGCCCTGCACTGCACATCACGCGCATGTACGCACATACTGTACAGTGCGTACTTGTACACACACCGTCTGCTCCATAATAATTGTCCCAACGCTGCCTGCATGCAATGTAAGATAGAACTCACTAAGTGCTAGCTGCCTACAATTCGGCAGCCGTCTCATTTTGAGGTCAAGACGAAATTCACCTGCAGTTCGTCGAGTTGCGAAGAATTCCTATCCGAAGCTGTAACTGTGAACAGTACGAGGGCCCTCGTTCTTTGCTGCAATCCGTAAGTATGCTTTATTCCTGACTGTTTTCTCCCGTTTCTGTTTTTTTTCCCCCAAGGGTAAGGCGACTAAGTGAAGGATATTGTGAAAGCCGTACAGCGAAGTTGGCCATGACCGTGTGACTGTGATTACATTGACATTATAATTTATACTCGGCCAGGCACGAAGTGTGCACAGAAAGTGCGTCTCCGTGTTTCATCGGTCGGAAAATTGTAGGATAATTGAAATGCTGTCACTAGTGTCAGTGTGACATACATGTATATCGGTTGTGCAGGTCAGGTTGCACTTCCAGTTTGCAAATTGCATCTGTCTACACCTTTTCAATGTAATAAAACTAAACTAGTAAAAGCAATATCTTCACCACTGCAGTGTTGTTCCTTGTTGTAATCGTTATTACCGCAATTACATTAAAAAAAAATGTCCAGTATTTATTAATAACTATTTTGATATTATGTTTACACATTTTAGTACTACTTAGTACTAGTACTGTAGTAGTAGTATTACTACTAAAGTACTATTGTAGTAGTTCCAATCGTCATGCATGGTGTAACGGTGTATTGTAACACTAACACTAGTAACAGTGTAAGATACGGTAAGAAATAAGAATGGATTCTGTTGGTCAGGCCTGTTGAGTTTAAAAGGCTGACTCCCTTCAACTGGAGTGAAACTTACCATAGACTGTCTATGCCTATGGTCTATGGAGTGGTCATACAATTAATAATGTCCACTTTTGAATGAGTGAAAATTCATCAGATGGAGTTCCATTAAGTTATTACTAGAAATAGATTCAAAAAAAGAGTTGAAATCAATTTTTAATTTAGCTGTAAAATTATATTTCATAAACTAATCATTCACGCCTGTAGTAATCTTTCACTCCAGGTAATAACATGGAACAGCCAAACTGACCAATCAGGTGCTAGAATGCCATTCTGTGACATCAGGTCGACCAAAAATATTTGTCTGTCACTAGAGTCAGATGGCGATTTGAGTTTCCTGCAAGCTTTCTTAAATGCAATTTTCCACTTTGTGTGTTAGTTTGTGATTGTACACACATGTATACATGTATATTGCGTGGGAATGATACTCAAACCGTTCCCATGGAGACCTGACTCTACAAATGTAGCTCTTCTTACAGTCCATGGTCTTACTTGTACATTTTGTAAGTTGTGGCACTTAAAACATGTACTCCAAATACAGTGCTTATATTAATATGGCATAAATGGACAATAGAAAAGTGACAACCATAGCTTCAACAGTACAAAGTGCAGTGATGCCAAAAAGGTTCTGAATGGATGGCACTTTGTGCATAATTATTCAGTGATACTGTATACAAACATGTTAGAAACTGCTTACTGACTAAAATTACCAAAATGCAAATCTCAAAATGTAGTGGGCCTGACGTTTCGATCCTAGCAGGACCTTTCTCTGCCTTTGAGAAAGGTCCTGCTAGGATCGAAATGTCAGGCCCACTAAATGTTGAGATAATTATTCAGTGATTAATACATTGTTATGAAGGTTTGTTGCTACAAAGTGTGGAATGGAGTGGAGGCCTAATTTCAAAATGTAAGCAGGACAATGATGATGGCCTAATTCTAATTCCCTAACCATTCTCAAAAGCATCCTGTCCTTGAGAAGTTCCCGGTATCCTATAACTTGTAAGGACTAGGATTAGGAAGGACATTGACAGTAGTACTGTACATGATACATGTAGGGTTTTTTCCACTGTCCCAAATACACAATGTAAATGTGATTAATTGGATCGCGATTTGATTCAAACACAATTTTGTTTTTTTGTGTGGATACAATAAACAGGATTAGTAGTGGGATTTCAATCATGATTCAGACTCCACAATTAAGACTTTTCCCAAAAGATTTTGTTTGGGGGGAGTGCTCCACGGAATCGCACCGTGTTTAAAAATGTGTTTATCCCTCAATGCACCACTCACGCTATGACTGACAGGAAATGCTGGGCTTGTTTACCTGTATGTCTCCCTGCATGGGCCACCCAAGTTAAAGCCCCTACACAACATTGGTAAGATCAAAAAACATAAAATGTTCACAGATTTACATAACATGAAACATATATACAGCTTGAAGATGGTTATAGTAGAAACCTCGCACTGAAATATTTCTGTCTAAATTGCTCTATTTTTGGAGAAAAGAGTAAAAGAAATCGTTTAGGCCTAGATGTGCTATTTCATGCATATATATGTAGGATCGGACTACTTGAATGTTATTCATTGACCTCAACCAATGTTGTGTAGGGGTTTAAAGGTCACACCCTCCATTTGACCACATCTGCTAATCACAAGTGGCTCTCGTTTTTTTGTGTCACGATTGTTTGGCCTGCATGAACCTTAGTGAAAAAAGGTTTTTGTATCGCGATTCAAATCTTGATTTTTTTGGATAAAATAGTGAAAACGGCCCTTATTTAAGATGTAGCCTATAGATTGGTTATTCTAGTCCATTAACAATTTGCATGATATTTAAATGTAAAATTCATTTTTTAAAGTTATTTTTACATTTTTTAAAATCTTTTAGAATTCTAAACATACATGTAGGGACATCAAGTTAGGATCTGTAAATGTGACTCGCACAGGTGTAGAGAAAATGGCTAGAAATTAATTATTACTCTTCTTGCTCAACACTGAAGGGACCAAATTGAATTTTTCATTGAGTAACAATTTCTTTGTATGGAGTCAGTAGGTAGGCCTTTCTATTTGTTATGGCCAATGGTTTTTCCAAGTAATTCTATTTGACTGAGAATAATTTTATCGAAGATATTGAATTTGATGGAAGGTAAATTGATATACCATCTTTTATGTTAAACAAATTGTGAATGTGTTCTGTATACATGTACCAGTATGTGTATGGGTAATTTGGAATTCTCATGAACTCAGGAATTCAACTGCTGGATGGATGTCCACTCCACTGTGCTTTTGTATATTTTATATGTGGTTGGTTTTTCATATAATTTGGATTGTGTTTTGTGCCTGCTAATGCTATAGTCACGGTGTACACTGTACGTGTACACAGTACTTAAGACAAAACCCTATTTGTATTAGGATTGAATTGAACATTTCTAAATTCAATACTGACTGTTGGTAAAAATTGCATTGAAATGCTGAAAATGCATCCAGGCTCAAATATAAACAAGTCAGAAAAATCAAGGTTACTCGAACGTGTACATGTACATGTATGTACATGTAATAGTAATGTAGCAGGTATACATGTACCAATACTATCCATGCACACTGATCTACAGTAGGCCTACTGCACCACTGTGGTCAGAGATGGAAACCAGTCTGCAGACTTCCAGTCAACGAAGATGCACTCTGTACAATGTAGTAATGTGTACAGTATGTAAATGTACATACTATATTGTGTGGATAACATTTCTCAGATTCATTCAGACCACCCCCTTGCCTGTTGGGGCTCCAGCATTGAATTGTCTGTGTTGACTTTGTAAATAGAGCTCAGCTACATGTACGGTACACTATATAGTTCATTATCAATTATTAGTTAGAGACAATCCCCATAGCTGGAGCCTATATTTGTTCTGATGCACAGCAAAGCCAGCTCTCCTGCTTGTCTTAATGGTCAACCCCAGTTTTACGTACAGGTCAGGAGGAGTGCTGCCTGTTATCAGAGATGGAGAGGATTTCTGCTCCCTTTTATATGGTACTTACTTTCTCTCCTCACATGTGAGTGCATAACTCGCACCTTAAATCTGGCGTGTCCAAATTGCCCGATGAAATGAAGCAGAAGGATGCTTCATAGGTGAGGCTCAATTTGGCAGTCTGCCCATGTGTCTGTCTGCCCCACTCTCTCGGAATACACTCCGGAGTTATTTGTCTTTGTGCTGAGCTGGAGAGTAACCTTCTCCGAGGGGTGGAGGTGGGGGAGAGGAGAGAGGGTGAAAGCTGTCTGCGTCGATTAAGGTATTTTGAACTCTGCAAATCAATTTACCATGCTGTTCAAGTATTTGCTCAGTCATTTCAGCAGCTTTTAAACTAGGTTATCTATGGTCAATTAAAGGTTTGCCGAGGAAGACTTCAGCAAATATTCTGTATTTAACCACTTTTTACGATGGGAGGAAATGAAGAAGTGGATGGCATGGTGTACTTACATAGTTCCCCCTTTTCCTAGTGACATGTTCTGAAGTTGCAAGCATTATAAAGAGGTGTACACATGTACATGTATGTACGTGCATTTTCAAAGTTTCCTTTCCAAACAAAATATACCGGTAACGGTAAGTGAAAAGTTTTGGTGAACTTCTTTTACTAGTTCAGTGCTGCTCATGATATTTGATACTTGTACTGTATACATGTATACGTACAAGTCTCCTAGAACAGCTACTGTACATGTACATGTATACATCTAGTACATACACATGTAGTTAATAGTTCAGTATCTTGAAGGAAATTTGTTAATGCCACAAAATACTGGTAGGGCCTACTGACTACTATCAAATCTGTTCAGGTGTGTCTATCCTATTTGTACAAGTACATGTACATGTACATACATGTATGGTAATGTACATGTACATGTAGGTTAAAAGTCATCCACGCCTGTGGGCAGTGCTCAGTCTTTCTCTGTGTGCTGTGTTTTGTGTTAAATGCCCCATACCGCAAATGTTCAGTAATAATTCTGGGCACTACCGTACAATATACACAATGTACAATGTAAAATAATGTACAGTACTGTACATGTACAGTACATATGTACACAATGAACATGTAAACAATGTACATGTACATGTACATGTACATTATGATTTATAAACCAGTATGCCAAATACAACATGAAGATACATGTACATGAATTATTTTGTCCTTATCAACCAAGGTTGTTAGGAATACATCGCAGTGTTTTTGACAAAAAGAAAGTTCTGTTTTTCAGATGCTTCTAGCAATAGCAAGGACTTCCCAATCCCAACTTCATACTGTACCGTATGTAAACTGTTCAATGCTTTTATCTACCGGTAACTGTAGTATCCAGTTGACATGTATCTCTTGCTCTGGTTATTACAGTCTCTCATTCTCCCTGCCTCCCTCCCCCCTCCCCCCCCCCCAGTAAAGTGCAGATACAACTTGTCCCACAGCCTTGCCTTCATTTGTATGCTAGATGCACTCTTGAACAAATGGCTTGAGAGGGCCGGAAGATTCGGGGACGGATGTTGGGACGTTATGCAAAGTGCTCTGCTGTATTGACTAGCCCAAGCCCCGGTGTCTTAGCGAGCATTCTCAAGTATCCCACCCCCGTATTATGTGGCTCTCTGAGCCCCCTAGTAGTGCGCACTGTGCATGCATACAAAGCCTGTGGACGGCTCCCCTTGTCCCCTGGGTACCCCATGTCTGGAATCTTTGCCAGACAACAAGAACAGGTTGGGGGAAGGGAGGGGGATGGAATCAATAATTTGAATTTTTAACAGGATTGACAGTAATCGGGGCTGATTGTAGCTGGATTGCGACCCTTTATCTTCTGCCTGAACGAGATTACTGGAGTCAAGATTGTCCGAGCAAGGAAAGAAGATCTTGGCCACTCTTTCCCTCTGATAATTCACCAATGCAGACGGAACAAAAGCACCTCTTTGATTCCACTAATGGCCACTTGGATTCTACATGAGCTCCTTCTTCAAAAAACTTTATTTGCATCACGGGAGAGGGAAGCCTTTGATGATGCTGAGTAGTCTGTCAAAACAAACAGGAACGTTTGACAGTATGTATCTTAGAACTGCATTCTGGTTTTCATGTGAATGAAATAGGGCACCGGGATTTTTTCAGATGCCATTGCAATTACAGTTTAGCAGTGAAAATAAAATTAAAGTTTTAATTTTTGTCTTGTTCGTGTTATTAGAATGACTTTGTTATGAAATGTGGACAGGTTGCCATATGCAGGCATTGGATTTAAGTTTTTAGGGGAAGGCCACACTTTTGGGCTTGGAAGCCATGTGAAAATGAGCCCCAACCCTTTAACTGTTTTCAATCCTAAGATAAGTAAAAGATTGCCGACTTTTTAAGTGCTGGGGTCATTCCCTTATCAGGGTTCTCCCTAGATTTTTAAGCAGGTGTGAGGCTTTCAATTAAGCAAGTCCAAATAAAAAACAACCCGGAAATAATCAAAATGATACGAATATATGTATGTACGTCAACTTTAACCAGTAGGATATGACCAATGCCTGGCACAGTCCTATTTTTATCAGATCTGGAGGCAATGAGATTGCTGGCAGTGTGGGCCACATTAAGTGCTGGCCGTAAGTACAGTTCAGCCGGCAATTATCCGTTACCTTTTTTTGGGAAGGAATTAGAGCATATCCAATCATTGCCTGTGCCCAGCCAATCGCCGGTATGCATCAAAGGTGGTGACGCTCATGCAGAATTCCCCTAACGTGTCCGACTTCTGCCACATCTGGGGACACACTTGAAAACTGTACCAACCTCAAATCATGGCTTGAAACATGTACATGTACATGTACATTGCATGCCACCCCCCCCCCATCAGTAAGCCAGTGGTTTAAAAGTGAATGATTTGCCGTATACACATACAGTGTACATAGGCCTATATTCTGAATGAATAGTGCTGCAGCTTGAAACACACTTTCTGCCATATTCGTGCACATTCCTCCTAACAAATAGTCTTTAAGTGATAAAAAAAAGACACCAAGACACAGAGTTCAGAAGGAAGGCAGACTGCCTCTGCCAATTCCCCAGATAGGAATTGTTTTTAATGGGTCTGTCTGGACTCACAATCTTGTGCATTATGCATCCGCACTTTCCTTCAAACTGGGAAACATTAGTGGACTAACCTGATTCACACTAGCAGTTATGAGTCACTTGTCTGTATTACAGAATAGGGCTATTCATGCCAAATTCACTACTTAAAGGGCTTTTATGAATTGCACAAATCCTGGTACACTTATAGAGAACATTTCAATTAACCACCCTGTTTGGTAGGCCCTACACTGTAGATACATGTACATGCATAGATTTTAAAAAGATCACCTCTCGAGGGACAACTTACACTGAGGTACTTCACCTGAAAGCATGATTTGTATTCATTGGTTTGATAATGACATATGTACATGTAATATGTTGACCAATTTTTGGCTTCATCATACACTACTGAAGGTTATGCTGATTAATTTATAAATCACTCCCAAACAGTAGTGTAAGCACATGTACCTGCATGGTAATTATCTGCAGCATCCTAAAAAAACCCAACAAATCTTAGTGAGTAGCCTGTGCCATTGGGGGCAGTGGGTATCCCGGAGATGGGGGGTTGGTGGGGTTGGGCTTTGAAAAAGAGACAGCAAAAGAGAGAGAGAGAGATTTCCGTCGAGCAGGATTGGTTGGGGCCCCTGATGAGGTACTACCGAAGGCTGCTCGGGTTGGCAGAGTATAACTGAGGATGAAGAGGGAGAGGGAGGAAGGAGGGGGGGGGGGGTTAGGAGATGGGGTTGGGCAAACAACTACTGTGTCTGTGGCATGGTTGCCACCAATGAGGTCAGGAGACAAGATGGCGGCAGTCTGTCCAGGCAACAGAATCTCCATTATTGATTGTGCATTCCTGATGAAAAGCCATCTGCCTTGCTGGCTACAGGGCTGAAACCCAACACCATCTCCAACCCACCATACTGAATAGGTAACTAGTTTGAAAGAGGTTCTTTTCTTCCCCTAACCACAGCGACCCCAATTTCACTGGACTTGGATTAATAGAGTGCAATTTTCCCCTTGCTCTCTCCAGGAAATGCACACCGTTTTACCAACAAAATGATTTTAAAAGATTTTTTGCAATATACTGTAAGTACTGTACCTACATGTACAATGTAGTATCCAATCCATTCTGATAGTTATCTGCAAATCTGGTGTGTAGACCTTACGGTACACGGTAATTGTGAAAATTATTTCTTTCCCATGAATGTTTAATTTTCTGGGGAAAGAAGAAAAGTTGTGTTGGCAAGTTGACAGTTGGTCAATGTTTCCTCTTTACACTAACGTACATGTAGAGTGTATTTGATGCTTTCTGATTGTAATGTTTACTGCACACCTGTATGCATGCTCATGTACACTGTAATAGGCTACCGGTACATGTACAATCATACTCAGTAATGGTGAATGATTCCACTGGATATAATCGAATATTTTGATATCAGACTGGTCTTGAAATTCATGCTGTAGAATGGTGTAGAATAGACAGACCCAGTACCATTTTTAGAAGTGATTAAATGAATCACATGATCATTATTTTCCAATGAACTAATGTTGTTTTTGCAGATGCCCCTCTTTTGCATGTGGGTTGTACATTGTGTACAACGTGTACGTGTGTATGACTATGAGATGTGTGCGACCACCGAACAGCCTGTTAGTCTGACCATGCGTGGGCCATTCCGAGCATTTGCAGCAAGTGTTTGGCAGCTTTAACATATGAACTGGCCGATTAGCATTACCGGGTGTAATCAAAACAGACTGCTTGTCAATACACCATCCAGTAGGCCACTCCCCTTGACAAATTGACCAATCACAATGCGTGATTTAAGGTCCGACAAATTGCCGCCGTTGTGTCCGACATAATGTTTTAAATTTTGTATTCTTTACTAGACACTTTTCGTTGTGTTTACTTTTGTTTTGTATACGTACAGTACATGTACAGTACATGTACCAGACAATTCTACAAACCTGAGTTTTATCCTTAACCATGGTCAAGCGGTGTTTACCGGTATTCATGTACAGTACATACGGTACATGGTATGTATTTTCATTGTATTCTGACTCTCGATACCTTGGCAAGAGAGAAAATGTACATTTATGGCCTTTTCCAAAACCAAAGTTTAATGGAGAGAAGCACTTGCAGTGGTTGCGGGCATGCAGTGGACGCGCAAAGCGTGTGGGTAATCGTGAAACGTGCACATGTGTGCAGTTGCTTAGCCATTGCTATGGTGGGTGTGGCCTACTGGATCGGTGTACAACTGTATTATTGTTTAAATACACACATTTATAATCTGCATGCATTGCATCAACAAGTACAAGTTCATGTACCGGTATGTGGAAATGTACAGGTACTGTATGCCCATACAATCATGTACATCACAATATCTGAACTCCACTGTACATGTACATACAATACATGTACTGTACATGCACTGTACGATATTATAATTAATCAGTAATCAGTCAAAAGTCCTGCCTTTTGTGAACAATTTCTGGAATTTCTGGACCCTGTTTTGTTTTCATAGGCCTATAAGTTTAAAAATGTACACAAATGTGTTGTTGTACAAACTACAATACACTGTACATAGTAGCAAGCCCCAATTTAATTCAAGCAGGACTTTCCTCAACTTAAGGCAAAAACAAAATTCAACATGTAGCACTAAACAGTATTCTGGTGTGTGATTTATTGTCATCTTATAATGGTCTTGTTTAAAGATTATTACATAATGTGTTACTAGTTTACACATACATGATACGTGTAGTATATCTCTTTGCTTCAGTGCTTATTCCATTGGACCAATTGTTTGGATAAAATTTTGTTTAACAAAAATGATTTCTCAGAATTCATTGATGATTTCCCAGACTCCTTTAATACAGAGTACTAACCTGATTTCATTTTAAGCTGTACATATATGTATGATATACTGCACATGGATATCATAGTATGTATGTGTATGCAAACGTTGGAGGCCTTTGTCAACAACTTGTCTATGATTCAGACATTTGAAGGTGATGTTTGATAATAATTTTGGGAGAGGACATAATACTTATAGTATTATTATTATTATTATTTATTCGGCCAAGGAAAACAAACAAGAAGTACATTCAGGGTGAGAAAGGTCATACAGTCTATATCATGGAAATTAAAGATGGGAAATAAATTGATGAATAAATACCAAACAAGGAGAAAATTATGCACATGTATCAGAGATGTGATAGGACAGGATGAGAAGGGAAAGAGATGGGGCAAGGACTGGGGATGAGGGGAAGAGATTGGACAGGAGGGTAAGAGGGAAGGAGAAAACAGTAAGGACAATCCAAGGACAAGCAGAGTAGGGACAATCCAATCTTAGATGGCCAGGAGGAACAAAAGTGAAAAACACTGACTCAAAAGCCTGTTCCTCCAGTCCTAGGTTGGTGAATACATGTACATGAAGTGCAAGCACTCAGCACTCAACTCAATGGCACTCTTGTGCCATTTGTAGCTTGATACAATGGAGAAAGCCAGAGGAAGCATCTGTACAACTACAAGTCTCACAGACTGATCAGTTACTTATAGGTCCATACCTTTGCACAGTGTTTCACTGTCTTCCATCAGTCATGCTGCATTACAGTAAGCCCATGGGTAACTAGCACCATGACTCTGGTATGGGGTCATGGAGTGGGGGTCATGGGGTTATCTCTGCTGGGGTCACCAGGTTCAGGGCTGAGCAGTAGGCAGCAGCAAACAGTCTTTGCATCAGCAAGAGATGAGAGGGGAAGACAGGTAGGAATGAGGGAGAGAGAGGGGAGAGAGAGAGAGAGAGAGGGAGAGAGGGAGAGAGAGGGAGAGTATAGAGAGGGGAGGGAGAGAGGGAGAGAGGGAAGGGTAGGTAAAAGGGGATGTACTCTCAGTGTCATCAGTCTCCTCTATAATGTTCAGCTGGAAATTAGCTGCCGGGGCTGTGCCAACCCAGAGGAGTCGCATGCGGGTGAAACATTATCCAACTCTCTGGGAGAGGAGACGAAGCAAACCCCCTTCGAAAAAATATATAAAAGTTCTTGGCCCAGACTCCCCGGAGGAGGAGGAGGAACATAAGTAGGGAACCTTCCAGCTTGGCCCCTATGTACATGTGCATGTTGTAACAATGTGGTCTGTGTCTCTGCAGAGGAAATGAAATGCAACTGTGCTTCCTAACTTGTTTGCAGTGGGAGTGGACTTGGGAGGAATTCTGTGGACTGAGTGCAATCTTTTCTCTGTGGGAGACTTTCCACAACTCACAGCCAATAATCCTGTCAGATTGTACTTACAGTACTGTAGATGTACAGTGTATGCATGTACAATACTGTATACGGTATATATCTGCAAGATCTATCGTGACATGGGCAATATGCTGTAGAAACCAACAGCTGATCAATGATCTTGACTTGGAAAAACTGCTTCATACGATATCACCATCCATTAATTTATGGTACTTCATGTACACATACATATATGTACATACATGTACAAAATACAGTACTTACATGTACAGTACATACATTGTACATTGTACATGTACATGTATGTACCGGTATGTTTATTGTTGGCCTACACATGTACATGTACATGTACGTTCACAATTCTGCACATGTGCAGTATTTGATATTTTTAAAGAACATTCTACAATGGTGACCTCTTGAATACGACTAGGCCATTGTTTACTTTTATCAAATTGCAAAGCAAGATGTACATGTCCATCTTTCTGCAAATGCTTTGCTTCAATAATGTACAGTACCTGTAATTATAAATGAACTTGGCATGTAAATGTACAGTGTACTGTATAGATCTAGGTTATACACGCACACATGTACATGTACATTGTGTACATGTAATGTACCGGTAGGCCTACTGTATGGTTCAACAATGAATTATGAATAAGTACTGGTACAATGTACAGTAATGTAGCTCCTGAATGAGTCTACATATAGTACTGCACGTACATGTACATGACAGAAAGTTTACAATTTCAGTGATAAATTGTTTCTATTGTAAGCAGGTGTTATGAATCAAATGCGTAATGTCAGTCACAGAGGTTAATTTGCATATTTGTTAAAAAAAAGTCTTCAAAGGTTTTTCATCTGACTTCATGCATTTGTTACTGTATGGGCTAAATCCCTTAAGTCAATATTCATATGTACACATATACATGTACTGTACATGTACATGTACACGTTTACAGTGTATGCATATTGCATGATACATGTACATGTACGTACCAGTACATGTACAGTACAATATGCAAAAGAAAAACAAGGTTGAAATATATACATGTATATTTCAACCTTGTTTTAGGCAAAGTCACAGCACTTTGCCATGAACGTACATGTAGCGTGGAGCTGCAGAGAATCACCTGGATCCCCGATTCACCTCGTTCATGCCGGCTTTTTCACGTCGCATGCATAGCTGCATGTACAGTACATGTACATGTACAGTATTTGTCTTGACTTTCAGGAAGTTTCTTTCTGGAAGGGAACTTGACGAAAAAAAACTTCTGACTGCCCCTTTTCAAGTTACAGTTGTCCTAAAACACAGTCTCAAGGGTCTTTTAAGCATTATTTTTTTGGTGAAAAATAAACTGTGATCCGTAGGTACAGTATGCATGACAATGCATAGTGTACAGTATCACCGCCTCGTTTTTTTCACCTCGCTGTGACCATGCTGTGAAGGTTTCCGGATGTAATGCTTTGAGCATGCGTAAAGGCAGCATCGCCAATGAATATCCTTGGGAACGTCTTTTCGCGTGGGTGCATTTACACGACCAATCTGGATGTTTATCGCAAGGATGTCGCATCGATGCAACATTTTTGAGGTCGCGATCCCTGTCAAGAATCGCATGGGACCTTTGTGGTCTGGTGACAGAGATATACACTTTTCCACGACGAGGTATCCGTGTGTTCTTGACATCGATGTGATTTCTTCACACGGGACCCCTGTTCACAGCTCTTGTGTAAAACGGTCATGTTTTTTTTCTTTTGCATATATTGTACATGTACATGTACATGTACATGTACATGTTTATGCACTGAAGTGCTTAACACGTGTACATGTGTACTTGAATTGATTTAAGGGTTCAAGGCACAAGGGTTTACTGTAAGGCACAAATCTATATGGTACATGTACATGTACAGTGTACATGTACATGTGTGTACATGTACATGTGTACAGTGTACTTGAATTGACTTAAGGGTTTAAGGCACAAATCTATAGTACATGTACATGTACAGTGTATATACATGTACATGTGTGCACATGTGTACTTGAATTGACTTACACTGTAAATGTAAGGGTTTAAGGCACAAATCTATGGTACATGTACAGTGTACATGTATCCTCCTGCTTGGATGTAAGCATGTGGTGGCTTGTCATGTGGGGAGTCTTCTAGCAAGACAACTTGGTTTACCTGCTATGAGGTTGGTGCACTTCTAATTCAATTTTTTTTTTGGGGGGGGGGGTGAAAAGTAACAGACAGCCATCTGCCAGCATGTGTGTGCCCCCAAAACTGTTATTGAAAAGTACAGGAAGTGTGCACATGTTTGTAGATCAATTGGAGAATCTTGGTTTGTGAAATAACAGAGAATTGGGATTCTCATTGGGACCTACATGTAGCCTTGCTCTTGCATGGTCTTAGAGACACACATTATTTCAACTTTGTACCCTCTGGCTGTGACAAAAACTCTACATGCCCTCAATCCTGCAAATTCCTACTACGGTAAGCAGCAACTACCAGAACTTACCATATGCCCTCAATCCTACACTAGGACAATATGATTCTTTAGGATTTGGGAAAGTTAAATGATCTCTTTACATTAAATTTCAGGTCTTTTTCAATTTAGGGTCTTTTTCCTGGGTTTTGTAGTACATTGTACATGTATGTACTGTACATTGGCCATGACACACAGCTAATGGTATTTGATTGTAACTAAATCAGCTGTGTCCTTGCTATTAAATGATGCAAGAACACTGCTTGAAACGTGTGTATGTATAGTACATGTACTTCATCCCTTGGTCTGGCACCCACCCCCAGATGCTTACCAGTTACCACACAATATTTACAACCCATGCCCCTTGACTGTTAAATACAACTGTGAAAGGTCCTTACATGTACATGTATGTAAATGTCCACCCTGGAAGTTTCTCACTGAGCAACCTTTGCAGGGGAAAATAATTAAGGTGCCCTTTAAAAATATATGTGATTCAGAATGTTCACCTGATTTAATTTTCTCGTCCATACTTGTATTTAGTGCAAATGGGAGGTGCTCAAAGTATGTAGCACAGTTGTAAAGGTTTTGCAAATTTGATTTTATAATGTTGCCGATACAATAGTTGATAGCACCTGCATGTGTTTACATAAATTTGTATGAAAATGTGCAAAATTTCCCATTGTCAACTAGAAAATGGAATCAAATTTATGGGGTCATCAGAAGTTCAGAACCACCCCATACTCTTTTAATAACTTAAACAGCTGTTATAAGATCAGCATTTAAAATGACATGTCACATAATGTTTAAAAAAGAATTTTAAGAAAAAAATTCCACCCGAATTACAATGTACATGTAGGGGGGGGGGGGTAGGTTGTAAATTACCGGAAACAGTTAAAGGGGAATGAAACCCAGAGAAAAATGTTGGCTTATCTGATTGGGTGTTAAAAACAACCTACAATTACCTACTACATGTATGTGCTACTCACCTACATGTACATGTACGAGTTTCATAAAGAGGAAAAAAATCATGGAATTCGGTGCTCGAATTCGCATTCCCGCAAGCCGCCATCTTTTCGAATGGCCCGCCAGTCACTGCGGGGGTATGACATTGCAACGGAAAAATCCCACATGGGCCCGGACGGATGTACATGTACATTTACCCCTACTACATGTACATCTATGTATATATACAGTGTATACTGTGTGCAGTATACACTCGCGAGCTGAACGATGGTGTACTGCCAGTGCCAGGCTTTTGGATGTCAAAATGCCAGCGGGAAAAAAGCTGGGGAAATGATTCCATGCAGTTCTCAACAAGGACAAGAGACCTGAGTTGTTTAGGAAGTGGGCTGCGGCCATCAAAGTTGAGAAAATTCTCAAACTCGAGACTAGATTGTGACTATACGCAATCACCACGTTACAAATCACTTCTTTTTTACTGTATACTGTATACTGTAAATCCAATCAGATAAGACAACATTTTTCTCTGGGTTTCATTCCCCTTTAAAATCATATAGCAATTCCCATGGGTGCTGTATATATACCGGTTCTTGTTGTGTTTGACTGTCCAATATTTTTTAATAGAAAGTACATTACATTTTGTACATATACACGTACCAGTAGCACATGATGCACCGGTATGTAAACTGTACTTATCATATTTTCCATCTGGATTATGTGTAATTTCCAACCCTCAAAGGCTTGAATGTCATTGGGTAAGTGTGTGTGCATGATGCTACACATGTATGGAGCATTATGTGATGGAAATGGAAAAACAGTTCATTGTAATTTACACTTTTAAGGGAAACAGGTGTAATTGATTGAACCATTGACAAGATTCCATGCATGTTAGCAGTTTGCATATGTACAGTACTGTACACTGTACATGTACTACACTGTACTAGTACTACTACTAGTAGCTGGGCATATCATTGTGTACCGGTACTTGTACAGTACATGTACATGTACAGTGCTCTCTCCTAAAGCCGCGTTTCTACTGGACTTATTTTGGTCAAAGTAGCCGAGACTACATGGTTACTTCTCCCATTTTCAGTCCAGTGGAAAGAGCCCAGTTAAATTTCCTCTTGGTTAATTTAACCAAGCCGAATGGTTACTTTTACCGGCCAACCTCTGCCCAGTAAAAGTGACCAGGTCCGACAGTGGAAATGCACCACTCGGTTAAACGCGACTCGGTAAAAAAACCACATCCGGCCTGTGACATAACACGTACACACACTGGGCACAGCGTCTGCTTCATGTTGCGCGCTAAATACATTGTGTATCCGGCTGACACTTGACCTTCATGAGCCATTATATTGCCAGCCAGCTCAGTTACTTTAACCATGGATCGTCTCGGTTAAATTTGACCGACTCAAAAGTCCAAGTGGGAACGACGGTCAAATTTGACTATTACAAACCATCGTCTCGGTTAAATTTTTAGTACAGTGGAAACGCAGCTTTAGCCTCAAGTTTAACCTACATACATGTACTACCAGTACACATGTTACTGACAACATCTACATGTACACTCTACTGTACGTGTACATGTACATGTACAATGTACAGTACTGTACATGTACATGTACACGTACAGTACACAGTGTACATGTACTTGGCTGTTGAAAAGTACATGTACAATGTACCAGTACAATTCACAGTCTCTTATTTTATGAATGGCATGTACATTGTACATTGTACGTGTTTATAGCTCCTCTGTGTTTATTTCTCGACAGCCATATCAAAGAAATGAATATTGCCGTGAGATTAAGTGCTGTATTCACATACACCTGTACATTGTACATACGACTAGTTATAAAATCAAATCAGTGGTATCGTGCACTGTGCATCCACCCTTCAGGTAATCTTGAATCAGATCGCAGCCCTGCACAATGTATGTATTGACCGTGCCGTAATTCACCTAAGAGACTTTACATGTACGTTGGGCAGGGGTTAGGCTGGGCTGTAGGAATGCATCTTGGAGGCAGGTCTGTTGACGGTGTCTCTCTCCCCTCCCCTCCCCTCCCCTCCCCTCCCCTCCCCTCCCCTTCCCTCCCCTCCCCTCCCCTCCCCTCCCCTCCCCTCCCCTCCCCTCCCCTCCCCTCCCCTCCCCTCCCCTCCCCTCCCCTCCCCTCCCCTCCCCTCACTTTGTCCACACTCCACACCACATACTATTAGAATAATCATCTAGAAGGTTGATCAAGCCTGTCACTTCCGTAAGATTACCCGGTTTTGTTAATGTCCACGGCACACCGTGCAGTAAGCATCGTCACCTATTTTCGATGGTGGTGTTTACACACACACACAATGTAGTACTTAGGTGTTGCAGTGATATACATGTACTGTACATGTATGTATATGATATACACTGTATGATATCATGATACATGTATATGTATGATATATGCGTGATATATATTTTTTCTATGTATGTTGGGGTTTGTTGTGGTACATTCAGATTTTTTTTAGGACCAACAATAAAGAAAACTGGAGCTTTGAAGCAACTGCCAATTTTGTACCTAGGAAAATAGACCCCAAAAGAGCAACTTTTTGAATCACACGAGTTTGGACTTCTTAAAGAGCCTTAACTTTCAAAAATTCCGGTGACGGACAAAGAGCAGGAAACAAACCGAAGTCTGAGATCGTTATACGGAGTTGTTTTCATCGTGCGATGTGAGTTAGAAAGCCAAGCGTCGAAAACGCTTACCGTCAAAAACTGGGGTTCCCACGATACATGTACATGATGTACATGTAGGCAGGTGCTTAGAACTACACTGTACATGTACATGTACACGTACATGTACGTGTATACATGTACAGTGTGTACATGTACATGTACATGTATATCGATTTTTTACATTGTGAGGGAGCCATGCATGTACCGGTATTTCTTTACATGAACTGCAGACATAAGAAAAATATTGATGTTGGTGTGGTGTCTGGGGCAGTTAATTTGCATACCTTACATTTTGATTTTAATGTCTTATTTTCATGGCCATGTACAGTGTATGTACCTGTAATTCATTGAGGGTTTGCCCTACTACCGTAATACATGTATAATGTTAGCAATGTGCGTGCTTAGTGCTTTGCCTGGTTGCCTGCTGAAAATAATACTGGCAGCTCAGTGCGGATTTAAACCAGCGACTCCATACAGTGTGTGGACACAATGAATCGTGATTCGGACTTCACTATACTGTAAGTGCGACTTTCCTAAATAATATGGTTTATTTGCCATGCAGTGCGTCTGGGAATACTCCCTACATATCACACTTTTTTTTGGTTTTTAAATTACACAATGGCTGCTCACGCTCTGATTGATAGCAAGTGCTGTGCTTGTTTTATATCTCCCTGCATGGGCCACCCATAAGGACACGCACCATGTGTGGATGTAAGCAAAATAAAAAGGTTTTTGATGAATCGCGATTATTTGCACAGTGGGAATAGCCCTACTGTGGCCTCATTAGCATTGCCATTGTTTTTATTGTTTTTATTGTTAACATTGAATGCCTTGGTGATTGCCTGATTGCAATCTCAGCTTCCCCAAACCCCAATGACATTTCGGTGGTGAATGGGAGAATTTGAGACAGATTAATGGAGACATGTACTGCGTACTGTAATGTACTGTACACGTACATGTATGTGTCAATCAAGTTTTGCACAATCTTGTGTCTCCCAAGTACATGTACATGTACAAACTGCCTGAAACATTGAGTACATGTACTTGAGTTACCAGCTCTTCTCTGAGCCACACTCCATCTCGAAAGAGATGACTTACAACATGGTACATGTATGTGGGGTCCCTGCCTCCCTGCCAACTTTCAAACATGTTTTATATACATGTACCGGTAAGTATAAAACCTGTGCAAGCCAGATCTAACGACCCACACAAATGAGCAAAAAGGTCAACATATTTTCTGCCAACCTGTCACCATGCGGCTCATGGTGTGGGCCCCTAAAAGATGTACCGGTATACAGTACACATGTACCGGGGTACTACTGTACGGTACGTACACATTGTACATGTGTACAATTCTGTGTACATGTACATGTGCTTGTGGCAACCTGAAAATTTGTATGGTAGCCCACCAAGGAAAAACAGATGCTTCATGCTTGTGACACAACCACCCCCTTTTTCTCCTCTGAGCATTTTGTACTGTGTACTAACAGCCCCATCTCCCATCTGAGGGAGTAGAAACTTCTTCTTTTCCAGTCATGCAATCAATTTGATGCAAACTTTGTTTGTCAAATTCTGAGTGTTATGCTGAGTTCAACAGATTTGGAGAAGGGGGTTACAGTACATTATAGGGTAGGAATGCTTGTTATTGAGGTGATTCACTGGTTGAGTTTGATCGATTTGAACACAACCAGTACTTGAGAGAAACAGTGGGAGTGACCCACATTACTCTTGTCAGAAGCTGGTTAACTCCAAAGTACCGGTAATCACCCTGTCGCCTGTGTCTACACTCTACAGTACATGTACAGTGTACATGTACCGGTACTTCTGTTTTATCATTGTCTGGGGAAGAAATGGTTAATACATGTACCTGCTGGTCCAGACCCTGTCAACCGTGTACAGTATGTGGCTGCCCCAAGTCCTCTAAGATTGTGTACAGGTACAGTACATGTACAGTATACAAATGACACAAAAGCATTACAACTGAACAAGATACCGTAAGTTATGCACGATAGTGTGAATATTATTACAAGATTTGTTCCACTTTATACTACAGTATTGAAGTCACATTTTGCAATTTATTGTCAATGCAGTGCTGAACCACAAATAAGTGACCACCACATAAAATGGTTCATTTCAGGAAAGGCTAGTTTCATAGTCAATTGATGCTGTACCTGTACCTGTACATGAACCGTACATGTACAGGTACTGTACGGTATGTACATGTACTGTACATACATGTACATGTACACATGTACAGTACGTGTGTACTGTGTACTGGTACATGTACATGTACATGTACATGTGTACATTAAGTTTACAAGCACAATAGACAATTTTCCTTTTTATTAAGGCACCCCCCCCCCCGCTATGCAAGTGCACAGTACAAGGTTGTTTGGCTCTGCAAGACTGAAAACAAAAACCTATGAGGAAAGGGTGTGGTCGGCACAAGTTCAAGGTTAGGAGTCCATGTGGGGCCTTCGCAGTAGGAATAAAAGTTAATCTCCGGAAGTTGGTTTTGAGACAGCAGGACTTTAACTGCCTGGGCTACCCCCGTATACCGGTGTGTACACAAGTACGTACACTGTACATGTACGTGTACATGTACATGTACATGTACACGTACATGTACACTGTACATGTACATGTACATGTACTGTACACTGTACATGTGCATGTGCATGTACAGTACATGCCACGGGGAAGCTCAAGTGCCATTTCATAGACCATCACCTTTGAACAATATCATTTCCACATGAGACAAACTGCGAGAACTACAGTACAGTAATTACAAGGGAATGGAGGCAAAGATTGAGAAAGACCGCAAGATACATTTTAGCCCTCTATTTAACATGTTGAATCAAAATGGAAACTTAAAAAAAAATACAACAAAAAAATTAAAATGGAAAGAAAATATACATGTACATGTACATTGTATACATGTACAGTATACTTACATGTACATGTACAGTACTAGTACATACATGTAGCAGGGCCCATACATGTACATGTACACTTACCGTGTTAGTATGTACATGTATACGTGTTAGTACATGTATGTATGTACACGTGTGTACATACCGGTAGGCCTAATGCATACATACATACATGTACACTGTAATTTGTGCATCATTCATTGATTTTTATATGCATCGATAAATAATGTAAGTGGAAGAGTGTCTGAGATGTAACACTTACATGTACAGTGTACAGTTCATGTACATGTAGTGGTGTTAGAGGACCTGCGGTTGATTTCACCGAGCCCATCGTAACTTACAATACGATCAATCGCAAGACAATGAGAGATGTATTGCACAGAAACCATACGGCCTATCACAACTTACGTAAGATGGGTTATCCATCGTAAATTGAGTTACGATGCATCGTAAGGCTTCATGAAATTCACCCCTGGTTGTCTAGAATCTTGATTTTACATGTTTTTGATGGCACAATCATGCATGATGTATAGTTGTATCATGGAGGAATAAGATCTCTTATTATTACTCCATGGTTGTATCATCAATTACATGTATACATACATGTACATTTCCAGTACATCTGTACGTCTATTGCAAACCGTCGCTGCAAACTACATACATGTACATGTACGTTTACCGGTACATGTAGGGTGTACACAATGTACCGGTACGTTGTAAGTTTATATGTGGGACTTTATAACGATTTACTGGATCTCAACATTGTCAAATTATCCACTTTACATGTATAGTGTACATGTACATGTTTGTGTGTGCCTGCGCTTTGTCAGATTTAATGCATCGTTGTAAAGCGGTTAAGTTTTGAAAGTATACCGTAGTCAGAAGAGTAGTACATGTACATTGTACGTCAGTGTAACCTTTGTTTGCAATTAACGTTATTTTACAATGTACATGTACAGTGTACATGTGTTTACATAATGAAATATAACCACAAAGTACTGGTAATTCACTTGAGTATACAACAATTCATTCAGCAAGCAGGCCTGCCTATCACCCCCCCCCCCCCCCGACAAATTTACATGTTAAATTTCACTTTGTTCTGACAACTGTATTGTGTGTACAAAGTGCGTCCTTGGTATACACCGAGCAGTGTTTTATTCTCTCTTTCTTCTCTAATTCCCTAGTAACTCAATTTCCACTGGCCACGTCTCCATTTGTTGGCTTTATTTCATGCATGGTCATTCCAAGGAGGCATACTGTACAGTTCATGTACATGCATGTACATGTACTGTACATGTACATTGTACAATGTACATGTAGTTGTACTGTACATGTACTGGTACATGTACATGTACGTGCACTTCAGCGAAGTGAATTGAAGGACCTTGCAAAGAGAGGGCAGATGGTAATTGTGTAATTCTACAAGTACATGTACATGTACATGTTGATGTAGGGTGTACATGTACTGTAGCTGCCACTGTACATGTACATGTACTGTAGATCTACAGTGACTACACTGTCATGCCTCCTTGGTCATACCCTAAGCCTAAGTTCGTGACCAAGTACTGTAGAGGGACCATGTGATTGACACAGAAATTGATGGAGATTGCAACAAGTCAGCTGTACAATGAATGCTAATTGTGCTGAACTTCTGAGTCTGTCAGGACTTGTACTACTTCAGTCTACATGTGCATGTCTCTAGCTGAAGTTATTTTTGACATTGACATTGATATTGACATTGGTTATAATACGAAACTGAAAAACTAGATCTATGTACAGTAATTAGTGCAGCATTGCTGTTCAGCAGACATGCCAAAGCTGTTTTTTTCAATGGGTTACATAACAAATGTCTAATGAATTTTAATTTACGGTATTTCATTTCTGTAACCCATACAAACTTCATCAGCATCTGACGTTTAGGGTCTTAGGCCTATTCCTCAATAATCACTTTAAAAAAATACTGTACACACATGTACATGTACTGTACATGTATACATGTACACGTACATGTACAATGTACAGTATGTGCATGTATGTGTACATGTACATGTATGTACATGTACATGGTCTTAAATTGAGCATGAACTATCCCCTTACAAGATGAACTGAAAACAGAAATGCAGAAGCCGGAAGGGTTTGTCAAAAATGAGCCAATTTATTTAATGTGTTAATTTAATGTGTTATCTCAGATTACTGATAATTGATAGGATGTATAATGTACTTTTGTTGTACGACTGACTAATTCTTTGTTTGTATTGTGTTGTTGTTTTTGTTTTGGACAATAAACTGAAGGAAACTGGGCTCCTTACTGTACATATTTTGATTGTGATTGATATGGTTCTAAGACCTTTCTGTGCTCAGAGGTTCAGCCTACATGTAGATGGTTCTGTTGCATAATTTGGGTGAACTCTGTGCGCTGGGGAAGTGCGTGTGCCCGATGGAAAGTGTCCAATTCCCATGCTTGAATGAACCTGCTTGATGGGGCTTGATTCTACATGTACATGTAGGTGTTCCTCACCAGGCCAGTGTATGATTTGCCCTGGTCACAGCCAGTCTGCTGAGTACTCTCCTCCAGAATTTTAGGAAGTCCTCTTTTCAGCTGAGGTGATGGCAAGCATGTGTGCACACTGCACACTGTGAGCACTTACTGATACTACTGTACAGCACATGCCAGCACTTGTAGTGTTACAATGTAGACAATGTGACCCGAACTTAAAAACTGTAGGTGTTCCACTTCCAGGCAGTTTTGAAGACAATCTTACTCCATTTTGTCATGCCCCAAGGATTCATTTTTAAATGCTTGCACATGTACAGTATGAATATGATGGTCTTGATATTTCAAAACGTAATCTTATTCTTACCGATATTCTTATTGAATAATCTCATCCAACAGCAAAGAAAATGCCAGTTACAGGGAGATACACACTGTAAATACATGTACATGTACATGTACATGTACATGTATATAATAAATAAAACATTAATTTGATAAATTAATTTACAATGAAATAGTTAAATAAATAATGGATATCATTCATTGAACCAACATACATTAAAACAAAAGAAGAGAAGTACAGTCTTACAAACAAAGGCCATACAAACAACAAACAAACAGAAAACAAGCAAACAAGTACAACAATGCAAGAAGCAGAGATTCAAACCACAATCAATCAAAACAATTCAGCACATACTGTACAGTAGTCAAAGACTGAAACACAAACAGCACATTAAGTATTATATTAATGCAGTGCATACCATATAAAGTACATTGTATGTGTATGCATCTGCGAGGTTCTAAACATGCTTGAGCGCTCCTTTCAGCGTCTCAAGTTTTTTGTCCCCTCTAGTCTTATTTATAATCTCTATGCATGTAATGTACACGTGTATACGTACATGTACATGTACTGTACCGGTACATGTACCGTACATGTATGCTGTAAGGACCACCTGCTCCCTGTGCTACTTACATGTGCATTAATTTGGATACACACTTTAAGAAATGTGAAAAGCCCAACGTGTTAGGATGTACATGTACAGTAGAGGCATTTGCATACGTGTACACATCATACACATGTACATGTATGTGCGTACATGTACGTACGTGTTGAATGTTGATGAACCATCTCCCCCTTCCCAATAGGATGCCCCGCCCCTCTCCTCACCCGGTTGTGACTCATTTACACTTAACACAGTACATGTGTTTCTATGTGTGTGCCTTCACCTCTGCATAGGCATGGATAGCAACTACCCCTTCCCATCCCCAAAACCCCCTCCCTCCCAATCCCATCAGTGACCGGCCTGCCCTCAATATCCGCTGTACACATCCCAACCTGTACGACTGATTTATGTGCGTACAGCCTATTAGTTATTTTCTATCGTTTACGGCATGCCTGCATGGTGTTGCATTAATAACGCAGGCTTGTTCCCGATTCGCAACTTTGTCTCGTGCACCTGGAACTGATTTGCTGGAGAATTTCTGGCATCTGCCCTTCATTCTCATCCCAGCTGAAGGATTTATCCGATCAAATCAGTTTATTTATAGCCACGTCGACTTCTACAACCAGAGTGGTCTTATTAACAATTTCTCTTGCTATCCCAGAATTTGAGTGTTTCTGTTTCTTAATCAAGAGTTACACATGTACATGTAGCAAAGTGGCGTTTTCAACTGGCTTCCAAATAAAAATGATTTGTTTAAAATTTTCATTAGATTTTGTACAGTGCTATAAAGCACACACGATCAAGAAGATGCTACATGTACAGTACATACACGTACCTGTACCAGTACTTTTTCAGTAGATATCCTGAAAAAGTACATATTGTATTATACACTGTACAGCCCCTTAAATAAAATGTTTTCATTTGTGCCTACTGGTACAGTACATACTTGTACATTGTGCATTTAGAAGTACAGGCTACCAGTAGGCCCTACATGTATGCCTACATGTACATGTACTGATAAGATATTACAAGTAAATGATAACATTCCTGTATATAGGTACATGTATGTTTACAAAAAGCCACACAAATTTGTTATAATAGACTGCTTGACCTGTAGAGGTCATTATCCTGGGGTTATTTGCTTGACCCACTTGTCTGCCTTGTACCTTTTGCTGTCAGTGTTTATAATGGGTCTTACTTGTCTGCCTTGTACCTTTTGCTGTCAGTGTTTATAATGGGTCTTACTTTTCTGCCTTGTACCTTTTGCTGTCAGTGTTTATAATGGGTCTTACTTGTCTGCCTTGTACCTTTTGCTGTCAGTGTTTATAATGGGTCTTACTGGTCTGCAGTGCCTTGTACATGTACCTTTTGCTGTCAGTGTTTATAATGGGTCTTACTTGTCTGCAGTGCCTTGTACATGTACCTTTTGCTGTCAGTGTTTATAATGGGTCTTACTTGTCTGCCTTGTACATGTACCTTTTGCTGTCAGTGTTTATAATGGTTCTTACTTGTCTGCCTTGTACCTTTTGCTGTCAGTGTTTATAATGGGTCTTACTTGTCTGCCTTGTACCCTGTACCTTTTGCTGTCAGTGTTTATAATGGGTCTTACTTGTCTGCAGTGCCTTGTACATGTACCTTTTGCTGTCAGTGTTTATAATGGGTCTTACTTGTCTGCCTTGTACATGTACCTTTTGCTGTCAGTGTTTATAATGGTTCTTACTTGTCTGCCTTGTACCTTTTGCTGTCAGTGTTTATAATGGGTCTTACTTGTCTGCCTTGTACATGTACCTTTTGCTGTCAGTGTTTATAATGGGTCTTACTTGTCTGCAGTGCCTTGTACATGTACCTTTTGCTGTCAGTGTTTATAATGGGTCTTACTTGTCTGCCTTGTACATGTACCTTTTGCTGTCAGTGTTTATAATGGTTCTTACTTGTCTGCCTTGTACCTTTTGCTGTCAGTGTTTATAATGGGTCTTACTTGTCTGCCTTGTACCCTGTACCTTTTGCTGTCAGTGTTTATAATTGGTGTTACTTGTCTGCCTTGTACCTTTTGCTGTCAGTGTTTATAATGGACATTACTTGTCTGCAGTGCCTTGTACATGTACATGTACAAGTACCTTTTGCTGTCAGTGTTTATAATGGGTCTTACTTGTCTGCCTTGTACCCTGTACCTTTTGCTGTCAGTGTTTATAATTGGTGTTACTTGTCTGCCTTGTACCTTTTGCTGTCAGTGTTTATAATGGACATTACTTGTCTGCAGTGCCTTGTACATGTACATGTACAAGTACCTTTTGCTGTCAGTGTTTATAATGGGTCTTATTTGTCTGCCTTGTACCTTTTGCTGTCAGTGTTTATAATGGGTCTTACTTGTCTGCCTTGTACCTTTTGCTGTCAGTGTTTATAATTGGTGTGACTTGTCTGCCTTGTACCTTTTGCTGTCAGTGTTTATGATGGGTCTTACTTTTCTGCCTTGTACCTTTTGCTGTCAGTGTTTATAATGGGTCTTACTTGTCTGCCTTGTACCTTTTGCTGTCAGTGTTTATAATGGGTCTTACTTGTCTGCCTTGTACCTTTTGCTGTCAGTGTTTATAATGGGTCTTACTTGTCTGCCTTGTACCTTTTGCTGTCAGTGTTTATAATGGGTCTTACTTGTCTGCCTTGTACACATGTACCTTTTGCTGTCAGTGTTTATAATGGGTCTTACTTGTCTGCCTTGTACCTTTTGCTGTCAGTGTTTATAATGGGTCTTACTTGTCTGCCTTGTACCTTTTGCTGTCAGTGTTTATAATGGGTCTTACTTGTCTGCCTTGTACCTTTTGCTGTCAGTGTTTATAATGGGTCTTACTTGTCTGCCTTGTACACATGTACCTTTTGCTGTCAGTGTTTATAATGGGTCTTACTTGTCTGCAGTGCCTTGTACATGTTCCTTTTGCTGTCAGTGTTTATAATGGGTCTTACTTGTCTGCCTTGTACAATGTACCTTTTGCTGTCAGTGTTTATAATGGGTGCTTGCTTTTTTCTTCATTTCACTATCAGGAGTTCGGTCTAGTGACATTGTCACCACACTGCACAATTCAACTACAGTTGTAATTGAGGCATGGTACACAAACATGTAGGTGTTGTTCCATTTCCGTCCCATTTTGTTTTGTGAAGGAGCCCACATTGCCTGCTTTGCCAGATTTCAGGCATCTCCGCAATCCTGGCCTAGTGGTTAATGCACAAACAATGACTGCTTGAAGATTAGTACTGTATGCCAAGAGTGTTCATATTAAGTCCATGGTGGTATGGTACAGTATCTCGTCATGGGTGCAAAATGAATTTCCCCTCAGTCTGGACCATCATGGAAAAGTAGTGTACTGTCCAATGTTCTTTCATGAATACATACACAATGTACATGTACATTGTACATTAATACATTGTACATTAATACATGTGTACATTGTACATTAATACATGTGTACATTGTACATTAATACATGTGTACATTGTACATTAATACATGTACATGTACATTGTACATTAATACATGTGTACATGTACATTGTACATTAATACATGTACATTGTACATTAATACATGTGTACATTGTACATTAATACATGTACATTGTACATTAATACATGTACATTGTACATTAATACATGTACATTGTACATTAATACATGTACATTGTACATTAATACATGTACATGTACATTGTACATTAATACATGTACATTGTACATTAATACAACATGTACTGTACATTAATAAATGTACATTGTACATTAATACATGTACTGTACATGTACATTGTACATTAATACACGTGTACATTGTACATGTACATACATGTACATGTACTGTTTACATGTACATACATGTACAAAGTACACAGGCTTCCATATTTGGGTGAAATTAGGCATTTTCCCTCTAGAGTGTATATTCTCACAGTCTTCATATAGTGTAGGAGCACCCTTTTCCAATGTTTGCATTTCAATGTTCTGCAGTATACCCAGTACATACATGTATTACATGTACATTGTACAGGTACATGTACAAACATGTAACATGTCATTTTCTGTGTGGTGTAAAGTCATCTGATTGATACATGACTGTACTGTACAATGTACATGTGTACATTGTTGTTATTTCAGAAATTGTTTGCTTTGCAGGAAAGTGCCCGTGTTTCACTTGAATTATTGTCTGATCAGAAGCAGATGGAAGCAGCCAACGACTGTACAGTGCAGACTATGCATATTGTGTAGTACATGTACACTGTACATGTACATGTACATTTGTACAGTACTGTTATTTGGCTGAGTGGTTGAAATTTATGTTTGGTGCATTCAGTTGCTGTCTGTTTCCAATCTGCAAAGGGTGATTAAGAATGAGTGTAAAACACTTGAGGTTATATTGCATTGACTTGCATTGCGAGCTGCTGAGTTTGGGCTGGGCCACTGCTGCATGGCACGTACAGTGTATATGTACGTCCCCCTTGCCCCGTGCAGTGGAACGCTCCACACCAGACAGGGCTGAGTCCAGCCAGCAGACCTGATTACATGATTACACATATGACCTCAAACCTTAATAAGACTGAACAAATACAAGTGCACGGCCACCAGAGAGAGGGAAAACATTAGACGGAATGCCAATGTACGGTACCCTGTACATGTCGATGCACAGGCATTTTGCTTTCGTTGCTTGCTGCTGATGGCTTTCAGCGTTGCACAGGATATGTCTCCCATGCAGATATGGTGTAATCGAAGTCAAGGCAGGGACCAGAAAGCCTGACTGGGTAAACATGCTGCGCCTGGATTTTTAAGTCCTGCTGACGTACATATACCCAGCCTGCAGTACGTGTAGACAGTGGAATATTGGCCCAGGGTGAGGTTATTGCTTTAACTCTGTGTCTCCATATTTTCCTCCCATGTCTTAAGGAGGTGTAGCATGTAGGGATGTGTGCGTTTGTGGGTGACTATGTTTACTAGTAACGTGAGTGTGCATTCTTGTGCTTGGTAATGAATATGAATGTTTAATGACAATTTGTACAAAGTCATTGTTAACTGCCTACAGAAGATATGAGTCTGTAATCAGTGAGTATAGAACTTAGAAGCAGAGGGTACATACTGTACATGTAGGCCTAGGCCCTACCGGCACACGTGTACATGTACATGTACACTGTACATGTACATGTACACATGTACATGTACATGTTTACATGTAGGAAGGGAAATGGCAGTGAGATAAAATTCATCTACATGTACATGTACATGTACATGTACATGTACATGTACGTGTAAGTACATACATGTACGTGTATGTACATGTACATGTACATGTATGTATTGTACATGTACGTACATGTACACTGTACATGTACATGTACAGTACATTACATGTGGAGTACACATGTACATTCAAATTTAGAACACCGTAGGACCAGAAATATGTACGATATCATTTGTTTTTCGTTGGTAAGAATGTAATGTGCTAAATGATATTTTTGGAAGGCAAACCCTCATTTAACCGTAGTGACCAGGTGTGATTAGTCCACTTGCCGGTAGTCTTGTCTTGAACAGCTTCTTTACAAGGACTGTACATGTAATGAGCTTGCTCATAAATTTATGGTGGTGTATGCAATGGAAGATTTACATGTACACTGTACATACATGTACATGTACATGTACATGTACAGTGTACATGTAGCACCACCCAACAAGAGACCAGACATTGAACGCAAACAAACATGTACAGTACACACATACACATGTACAATGTACAAGGACCTCCCTGGTTGAGTACATGTGTATTTTAGACATTTTAGAGATAGGGAAATAAAAACAAAAACCTTTTGAACTGATTGTTTAGTGTCTTACGGTAAGCTGCATCAACAAAGCTGTCTGTGCTGGAAGACAAACATACTCTACATGTGTACGTATGCACATGTACATGTACATGTATACACAGGTACATGTACATGTACATGTACACAGGTACATGTACATGTACACATGTACATGAACTGTACATGGCGTGTGCATACATGTATACATGTACATGTACTTTATCAAAGCACCCATCATCTAGCAGCATCTGGTTAAATACATGTACACATACAGTACATGTAGATGAGGATGGGGTGAGAGGACTACAGCACATACATGTATACATGTGTGAACTTGAAGCACATGTACATGTACATGATCCAGGAGTTGAACTTTGAAAAGGGAATTGTTTAGACTGGATCCAGTGAGGAGGATCAGATCCTGCGAGGGTGATCAAGACTTGTATGATCAGGATCAGATCCTGCGAAGGTGATCAAGACTTGTATGATCAGGATCTGATCCTGCGAGGGTGATCAAGACTTGTATGATCAGGATCTGATCCTGTGAGGGTGATCAAGACTTGTATGATCAGGATCTGATCCTGTGAGGGTGATCAAGACTTGTATGATCAGGATCTGATCCTGCGAGGGTGATCAAGACTTGTATGATCAGGATCAGATCCTGCGAGGGTGATCAAGACTTGTATGATCAGGATCTGATCCTGCGAGGGTGATCAAGACTTGTATGATCAGGATCTGATCCTGCGAGGGTGATCAAGACTTGTATGATCAGGATCTGATCCTGCGAGGGTGATCAAGACTTGTATGATCAGGATCAGATCCTGCGACGGTGATCAAGACTTGTATGATCAGGATCTGATCCTGCAAGGGTGATCAAGACTTGTATGATCAGGATCAGATCCTGCGAGGGTGATCAAGACTTGTATGATCAGGATCTGATCCTGCGACGGTGATCAAGACTTGTATGATCAGGATCTGATCCTGCAAGGGTGGGCAAGACTTGTATGATCAGGATCTGATCCTGCGAGGGTGATCAAGACTTGTATGATCAGGATCTGATCCTGCAAGGGTGATCAAGACTTGTATGATCAGGATCAGATCCTGCGAGGGTGATCAAGACTTGTATGATCAGGATCTGATCCTGCGAGGGTGATCAAGACTTGTATGATCAGGATCTGATCCTGCGAGGGTGATCAAGACTTGTATGATCAGGATCTGATCCTGCAAGGGTGATCAAGACTTGTATGATCAGGATCTGATCCTGCAAGGGTGGGCAAGACTTGTATGATAAGGATCTGATCCTGCGAGGGTGATCAAGACTTGTATGATCAGGATCTGATCCTGCAAGGGTGATCAAGACTTGTATGATCAGGATCAGATCCTGCGAGGGTGATCAAGACTTGTATGATCAGGATCTGATCCTGCGAGGGTGATCAAGACTTGTATGATCAGGATCAGATCCTGCGAAGGTGATCAAGACTTGTATGATCAGGATCTGATCCTGTGAGGGTGATCAAGACTTGTATGATCAGGATCAGATCCTGCGAGGGTGATCAAGACTTGTATGATCAGGATCTGATCCTGCGAGGGTGATCAAGACTTGTATGATCAGGATCTGATCCTGCGAGGGTGATCAAGACTTGTATGATCAGGATCAGATCCTGCGAGGGTGATCAAGACTTGTATGATCAGGATCAGATCCTGCGAGGGTGATCAAGACTTGTATGATCAGGATCTGATCCTGCGAGGGTGATCAAGACTTGTATGATCAGGATCAGATCCTGCGAGGTTGATCAAGACTTGTATGGTCAGGATCTGATCCTGCGAGGGTGATCAAGACTTGTATGATCAGGATCTGATCCTGCGAGGGTCATCAAGACTTGTATGGTCAGGATCTGATCCTGCAAGGGTGGGCAAGACTTGTATGATCAGGATCTGATCCTGCGAGGGTGATCAAGACTTGTATGATCAGGATCAGATCCTGCGAGGGTGATCAAGACTTGTATGATCAGGATCAGATCCTGCGAGGGTGATCAAGACTTGTATGATCAGGATCAGATCCTGTGAGGGTGATCAAGACTTGTATGATCAGGATCTGATCCTGCGAGGGTGATCAAGACTTGTATGATCAGGATCTGATCCTGCGAGGGTGATCAAGACTTGTATGATCAGGATCTGATCCTGTGAGGGTGATCAAGACTTGTATGATCAGGATCAGATCCTGCGAGGGTGATCAAGACTTGTATGATCAGGATCTGATCCTGCAAGGGTGATCAAGACTTGTATGATCAGGATCAGATCCTGCGAGGGTGATCAAGACTTGTATGATCAGGATCTGATCCTGCGACGGTGATCAAGACTTGTATGATCAGGATCTGATCCTGCAAGGGTGGGCAAGACTTGTATGATCAGGATCTGATCCTGCGAGGGTGATCAAGACTTGTATGATCAGGATCTGATCCTGCAAGGGTGATCAAGACTTGTATGATCAGGATCAGATCCTGCGAGGGTGATCAAGACTTGTATGATCAGGATCTGATCCTGCGAGGGTGATCAAGACTTGTATGATCAGGATCTGATCCTGCGAGGGTGATCAAGACTTGTATGATCAGGATCTGATCCTGCAAGGGTGATCAAGACTTGTATGATCAGGATCTGATCCTGCAAGGGTGGGCAAGACTTGTATGATCAGGATCTGATCCTGCGAGGGTGATCAAGACTTGTATGATCAGGATCTGATCCTGCAAGGGTGATCAAGACTTGTATGATCAGGATCAGATCCTGCGAGGGTGATCAAGACTTGTATGATCAGGATCTGATCCTGCGAGGGTGATCAAGACTTGTATGATCAGGATCAGATCCTGCGAGGGTGATCAAGACTTGTATGATCAGGATCAGATCCTGCGAAGGTGATCAAGACTTGTATGATCAGGATCTGATCCTGCAAGGGTGGGCAAGACTTGTATGATAAGGATCTGATCCTGCGAGGGTGATCAAGACTTGTATGATCAGGATCTGATCCTGCAAGGGTGATCAAGACTTGTATGATCAGGATCAGATCCTGTGAGGGTGATCAAGACTTGTATGATCAGGATCTGATCCTGCAAGGGTGGGCAAGACTTGTATGATCAGGATCTGATCCTGCGAGGGTGATCAAGACTTGTATGATCAGGATCTGATCCTGCAAGGGTGATCAAGACTTGTATGATCAGGATCAGATCCTGCGAGGGTGATCAAGACTTGTATGATCAGGATCTGATCCTGCGAGGGTGATCAAGACTTGTATGATCAGGATCTGATCCTGCGAGGGTGATCAAGACTTGTATGATCAGGATCTGATCCTGCAAGGGTGATCAAGACTTGTATGATCAGGATCTGATCCTGCAAGGGTGGGCAAGACTTGTATGATCAGGATCTGATCCTGCGAGGGTGATCAAGACTTGTATGATCAGGATCTGATCCTGCAAGGGTGATCAAGACTTGTATGATCAGGATCAGATCCTGCGAGGGTGATCAAGACTTGTATGATCAGGATCTGATCCTGCGAGGGTGATCAAGACTTGTATGATCAGGATCAGATCCTGCGAGGGTGATCAAGACTTGTATGATCAGGATCAGATCCTGCGAAGGTGATCAAGACTTGTATGATCAGGATCTGATCCTGTGAGGGTGATCAAGACTTGTATGATCAGGATCAGATCCTGCGAGGGTGATCAAGACTTGTATGATCAGGATCAGATCCTGCGAGGGTGATCAAGACTTGTATGATCAGGATCTGATCCTGCGAGGGTGATCAAGACTTGTATGATCAGGATCTGATCCTGCGAGGGTGATCAAGACTTGTATGATCAGGATCAGATCCTGCGAGGGTGATCAAGACTTGTATGATCAGGATCTGATCCTGCGAGGGTGATCAAGACTTGTATGATCAGGATCAGATCCTGCGAGGTTGATCAAGACTTGTATGGTCAGGATCTGATCCTGCGAGGGTGATCAAGACTTGTATGATCAGGATCTGATCCTGCGAGGGTGATCAAGACTTGTATGATCAGGATCTGATCCTGCGAGGGTGATCAAGACTTGTATGATCAGGATCTGATCCTGCGAGGGTGATCAAGACTTGTATGATCAGGATCAGATCCTGCGAGGGTGATCAAGACTTGTATGATCAGGATCTGATCCTGCGAGGGTGATCAAGACTTGTATGATCAGGATCAGATCCTGCGAGGGTGATCAAGACTTGTATGATCAGGATCTGATCCTGCGAAGGTGATCAAGACTTGTATGATCAGGATCTGATCCTGCGAGGGTGATCAAGACTTGTATGATTAGGATCTGATCCTGCGAAGGTGATCAAGACTTGTATGATCAGGATCAGATCCTGCGAGGGTGATCAAGACTTGTATGATCAGGATCTGATCCTGCGAGGGTGATCAAGACTTGTATGATCAGGATCAGATCCTGCGAGGGTCATCAAGACTTGTATGATCAGGATCTGATCCTGCGAGGGTGATCAAGACTTGTATGATCAGGATCTGATCCTGTGAGGGTGATCAAGACTTGTATGATCAGGATCAGATCCTGCGAGGGTGATCAAGACTTGTATGATCAGGATCTGATCCTGCGAGGGTGATCAAGACTTGTATGATCAGGATCTGATCCTGCGAGGGTGATCAAGACTTGTATGATCAGGATCAGATCCTGCAAGGGTGATCAAGACCTGTATGATCAGGATCTGATCCTGCGAGGGTGATCAAGACTTGTATGATCAGGATCTGATCCTGCGAGGGTGATCAAGACTTGTATGATCAGGATCTGATCCTGCGAGGGTGATCAAGACTTGTATGATCAGGATCTGATCCTGCAAGGGTGATCAAGACTTGTATGATCAGGATCTGATCCTGCGAGGGTGATCAAGACTTGTATGATCAGGATCTGATCCTGCGAGGGTGATCAAAACTTGTATGGTCAGGATCTGATCCTGCGAGGGTGATCAAGACTTGTATGATCAGGATCTGATCCTGCGAGGGTGATCAAGACTTGTATGATCAGGATCTGATCCTGCGAGGGTCATCAAGACTTGTATGATCAGGATCAGATCCTGCGAGGGTGATCAAGACTTGTATGATCAGGATCAGATCCTGCGAGGGTCATCAAGACTTGTATGATCAGGATCTGATACCAGGATCTGAGCCACCTCATGGGTAGGATCAGACCCAGGTCTGATCCTGAGTGATGAGGGATGAATATTTGAGTGTAGACGCAACACGGGATCTGATCCTGCAATTACTGTACAGTGACAACATCTGGTGCAAGCCTGCCCAAGCTTGCAAAAACAAGTCCATTTTTAATCACGAATAAAGCGTCTACAAACATACTGAACTGTACTAATGTGTATGTATAGGGCCATGTAATATACAAACTTGTATAGCTTATTACAGCGCAATGCCCAAACAATTGGTCCAACCATCTTAAACAGCATTATGCTGTTGACCATTCTGTGGGGGGCCGATACATGTGTGTGCCTATTCAGGAGAGAAATTGGTTCTTGCATAGTGGCATCACTTCTAAGCAGTCCATTTCAAAGTTTTCCAAAATACTCCTTTGATTTTGTTTTGTCTGTGTTCTTTCTGGGTTTTTTTTGACATACTTGATGATTGATACAGTACACATGTATGTAATCAGTTTGTATTCAATATTATTTCTCCCCCCCCCCCTCGCCAGTTACATGTAGCCCGGAAAATACGTTTTCAGCAGTGAGTGTACTCTGTTCGTCTTCAGGAAAAAGTCTTCAAGTCTCCTGAAGATAAACAGAGTACACTGTTTGAAACGTCGAGTTCCTCCAGTTCTTTTCAGAACCACACATAGTCACATACTCACAAAGGAGAATTTGCATGGTGTCACTGGCCGCAAACCTATTACTCCTGCTATTCTTACCATGAAAACCTTCAAATGTCATTTAACATCTGGCTTGGTGAATCGCCAAACAAAAGTGCTCTCTATAATTAACCAGATGTGTGCCTTTTCTGGGAGAATTTTTCTTTGTTTTCTCCTGAACCCAATGCCCTGGACTGTTTACCCCAGGATACATATTTACAGTGTACACATGTACCATAAACTGGTTAGTCCAGTCACGGAGTCCATCCCCTATGGTTTGACTGCTGTAAAACTGCTGTTCCTTTCACACTCTAGTAATTATTCCAGTGATTTGCATGACACTCATTTTCTCATTCCCGGGAATAAAATTTGTCAGTAATATACCGGTAGCATACTCTGTCCATTCACACCTCTGGTAATTTATTTTTTTCACAGCTACATGTACAATGTACTGTGTACATGTATATTGTGTCACGGTTTGCACTTCTCTGTTTGGAGTCGCACTTTTACACACAACCTGCCTTTCTTAAAACAAAATTATTCACAGGATAAGCAACTGTGCTGTCAAAAAGCCCACCTCTAATTCCTGGGAATCTGTTGTATTATGCAAAGGCCTTAATTTTCATGGGGCTCTGCAGAGGTTACTAATTTCCTAGAGGAAGACACTTGGAGAGATGCATTATGCATGTACATGTACATGTACTGTACATGTATGCTTGAAACCCCTTGACTAATTTACTGTTTTCAGAGGACTATTGAAACCACTAATTGCTGCCCATTGTTAGTGTCAGTTTCCTATAAATAGTTACGGTAATTATCTTTTTGAGCTCTACATTTCAGTTTGGAGTGCTTTTCTTGGCCAGTCAAAGCGAGTTGTTTCTTGTACGGTACCTGCAACAAAAAGGATGAGATCTTATACAATGTATGATGCAATCCAAGTTATTAGTTTTTTATGGCAGGGTGTTCTTTAGGAAAGAATTTCTATGCTTATTGTCTTGACTGGCAATGGCAGTCAATACTTCACTAATGCCTACAGTGCGGTACATCCATGTACATGTACATGTATGTGCATGTTCAATATAATGTACATATGTACATGTACATATACGCACAAGTACCGGTACATACATGTACATGTACATGTACATGACAAGATATTCATGTATGTATGTACATGTACCGGTACAGTACCAGTACCGGTACATGTACATGTATGTAATGATTGTATGGAATGTTTGTACATGTGTCAGATTTCCACATACCGGTAATTTTGTGCCACACAACTCAACACGGATCAACTCAATTCGAACCGGTTCACACTATCATTTGTGAACCGGTTCAAGCTGAAAAATGCAATTTCGAGATTTTCAACCCTGGTCCTTGCCAGGGTAGGTTTCGATCTGGCTAGAGCATGCTGCTCGGGTCGAAACCGGGTTGAAATTTTGGCTGTGGGAAAAGGGTTGACAAAAATCTCGGGTTCGGAACCGGTTCTGACCTCGAGATTACGGACAGTGTGAAAAGGCCTTACTTTTGGGAAGGCCACCATCTAAGGGCTGAATACATGTACAGAAGCTGGATAGTACATTTGAATGATTTGATTGTCTTATAAAAACAAAAAAAGGAAAGAAGACTTGTGTACATGTACATGTGATTGAGACTTGTGATGTCAGTACATGTACCGTACATGTACATACATGCACAGTTTGTAAAAGTACATGTACAATGTACATTATACATACTGTACGGTACAGTACATGTATACTGTACCTACATGTACATTGTGTACGTACAAGGGTTAGTCTCACCTCAGAGGCTCAGACAAGAGCAAAGTTTGATTAATTTGTCCCCCTTTTTCCCCGAATTCTGATAGCCTTTCACTCCTCCTGGACTGTGCTGAGACTGTTACAGTACTTGGTCATTTTTAATAGGCTGTTTGTTCAGCTTTTGTTTGCTGTCTCTGCCTCTCACTTTGCACTTGTCAATTTGAAGTGCTGATGTACTGAAGCAAATACATGTTGGGAGACAAAACTGGAATTGAACATGTGTTTGTGCATCACAGACATTTCCCCTGAGTGTTGCATTCCGTTGAGGTTTGATAGGATCAGACACCATTTCCTAAACTACTGCAAGACTAGTGAGCCTGTTTGTTCATGTACGTACATATTGTACTGTACATGTATGTTTCTCTACATGTGTGTACACTGATGATGTTCATGGTCGTCCAGTTAAATTAAAAGTACACACTTGTTCTTGTACACAGTCATTAATATTACACGCTCATGCATTTTACATGCCTCTGTGCATGGAGTGTCAGATTCTGTATGGGGCATGCTGCCAAAAAGAGGCAGTTCTTTGCTGTACATGTGTATAGGGCCTAGGCTACATGTGTATACACGCACATGTACATGTAGATGTACATGTACACGTACAGGTACTGTACGTGTACATGTGGACAGAATGTGGAATTGCTGTGTATTTTGAGTGTCTGGTGCGAACAAGATTTGCATTTTGCAAGTTATTTTTCCAGCTCAGGTTAAAGAAGAATGAAACCCAGAGAAAATAGTTGGCTTATCTCTTTGGTTGATAAAACCAACCTACAATTACCCATGTGCAACTCACCTACGAGTTTCAGAAAGAGGGAAAAATCATGGAATTCGGTGGTCGAATTCGCGTTCCCTGTACCCGCCATGTTTTCGAAATTCCCGGCAGGTCACTGCGGGGGGTATGACATAATGACGGGCTACCCCCGCATGGGCCAGGACGGACGTATCCCTACAAGTAACATGTGTGTACACAACACATGTATACTGCGTGCAGTTTGTATACACTCGCGAGCATGAACGATATAAGTGTACTGCCAGGCTTTTGGTTGTAACAATGCCAGCGGAAAAAAGCTAGGGAAATCTGTCCATGCAGTTCCTAACAAGGCCAAGAGATCTGAGTTGTTTGGGAAGTGGGCTGCGGCCATAAAAGTAGAAACATTTCTCAATGTCGGCTACAAATATAGTCGAAATGACGTGATTTGTAGCGATCACTTCACGGAGGAGTTGGGATCGAGGTTGACTTGCGGGCCAAACTCACCGGCTCGAAGCCGAGCAATATACTGAAAGAACATGCCGTTCCTTCAGTATTTTCACATCGACCAGCGGTGGCATCACGTTCATCGACAGCTTCACGAATTGCCGCATTGGAATCCAGAAAGCTGAGTTAATTTTGATGTTTTTCCTGTATGATACGATCGACTTTTGATGTATGTTTTCGTTTCGGTCCTAGCGTGATTTTTCTCACATGCACGTTCTGCCTAGTCTTTCTCGCAGACCGCTTATCTGTAACTCATGGAGGGTAAACTCCATGGATATACATGTATTGAACCAATTACCATGGAGGAAGAAGGGGGGATATAAGTACCGTGCCGTATTTTTATTTGTGCTGCAACAAGAACATGGAGCTAGGCCTAATTTACACGTTATCGGAACGCGACTCCAGTCGCCCACACTGTTTATTCCCTGGTCGCTGACCGCAACTCCTGTCACCCAGCGCTATTGTGTGCATAGCATACGCTGGGAAGTGCATGACCCCTGACCCCCACTAAGCTCCACACAGCTTCGCTAACGTGTACAACTGAAATCTCTCCAAAACATCGACCATCTCTTGAATCATTTCTCGTATTTTCCTATTAAAATTACGCGAGCTGAAACAAAAGCCGGACACAGTGGGCTCCCAGTCATAGTTGTCGGACCTTTATTAAACTCAGCCCCTGGTGTATAAGTTATTTTAGGCCTACTTGTTTAGCTGTTATAACAGGGCGCCATTCGGCGAAGATCAAGAAAACAGAGAACCAAAATTGCGCAGCGTTTATTTTGTTACAGATACCAACGTAATGTACACGTGTACAGTAGTACATTACAAGTAGGACAACGTGTACATTGTACACGTGTACAGTACAGTAGTAGTGTGTACATGTACTGTACATTATGTAGTACACAACGTGTACATTGTACGTGCACTGTACATGTACATGTACAGTCCGTGCAACGTATGCAATCAGGAAGCCGTGAAAGTGTTTGTAGATCAAGACTATACGCAATCCCCAAGAATAATTCAAATAATGACCAAAGCGAAAAACAATAAATCTGCAAAGGATTATAAGATTATTTTCTCACACATTGAGGTATAATTCTTTTTTAAATGTTGATTAATATTTGTAGTTTAAATTAAAATGATTGAACAAGCCTAACTGACCAATCAGACAGGGTCGTCTCCGCCGTGATGTCATACCCCCGCAGTGACCTTCCGGGAATTTCGAAAGCGTGGCGGGTTGAGGGAACGCGAATTCGACCACCGAATTCCATGATTTTTCCCTCTTTATGAAACTCGTAGGTGAGTTGCACATGGGTAATTGTAGGTTGGTTTTATCAACCAAAGAGATAAGCCAACTATTTTCTCTGGGTTTCATTCTTCTTTAAGCTTTTGTTTTCACAAATTAAACTTTTCCCTATAGATGAGAAAAAAATGCTTGCAGAATTTGTGTGGAAAAAAATTGAGGTCACGGCTTCAAGTCCTGGGCTAGGATTTCGCAAAGACTTACATGTACGATGAATTGTAACTCAATTTCATCGTACTGTACCGGTACATGTACATCTGTACATGTGTGTAAGTTGTGACAGGCTGTATGGTTTCTGTGCATCGCTCAAGGCTTTTTGCCATAGGTCATCAGATGCTCAAGTCAGATTTCCTGTCCTTTCTTTGAATGTGAAGTATGATTTGCCAAAAAATGTGTCTTTCTTCACCTTCTCCAATAGTTCAAGTTACATGCCTGCCTTATCATGTAATGAGCTACACATGTACGGTAACTTGCCTCCTTGTGAACCCCCCCCCCCCATGAACAAAGTTGCATGTTATCTGATGACCAGTGGCCAGGTAGGTTTTGAGATACATGTACACGTACATGTACATATATGTATATATGGATCAACAAATGTTTGACTTTGGCAGGCCTCCGCATCTGAACTGCTCATCATTAGAGAGGTTTCATTGTGCTCGGGTAGTCTGTATGGACTCTGGATAAAGTACATTTAGCAGTTTAATTGTGGTGCGTACCAATTAAACTGATCTTATCCGTACCACTAACCATCTGCAATGAAGCCACCCTACATGTACCCTGCGAGAGCCCCGTTGCACTGAGTTTTTCCACTGGCAGGGCCATTGGATCAGTTGTTGCACATGTACACGTTGTTGGAAGCATTGAGCTACGCAATGTACATGGGAAGTCTCTGGTTTATAAACAAGGCTTGGAATGGATGCCCACAGTCCCAGCTAGCCTGCCAGTTTGTATCTGACAGGGGCAATAAGTGATGCAGTTGGCAGACTACCATAAATCACCTGGGCCACTGACAACCCAGCAACGCAGGGGGGATGTCTGCTGCCTGGTCTGGTTGCCCCAACTTGTGCTTTTCTTTTTACGCACCATGCGGCCGCCTGTAAATTTCACAGCGGATACTCCTGGTCATTGAACTGCCTACATGTACATGTAAGTATAGCACTAAGGAACAACAGCTCCTTCTTTGGAGCTATTCTTGAACATTGACTAGTGCCTGGTTGTGGAACTGGGCGGGCAGCTGCTATTTGAAGGGGAGGACAAGGACAGGGTGACTTGAAACAGAGCGCACTTGACAAAGACCATGGAGAGTTTGTCTGTTGAGTTTGATCAGTCAGTTTGGATTTGTGTTTCCACGCATTTCACTATGGTTGATCCCTTTGAGAGTTCTTGCCCTTGCTACAGCATACATGTACATTGTACATGTAAGTTGCTGCACATGTTTTACAGTTAAGTAATAGAGCTACATGTACTTAACTATGAAAAAATGTACTAAGCAGGAAAACCCTTCCCCTTTTGTCTTTTTGGTTTCACGAAACTGATATTTGAAAAAAAAAAATCCAAAATCGGAAATTTGTGAGGGGTAAGAATCTGTCGCAAATTGAAGTGTTATATAAAAGGGACATACATGTACATGTATGGTCCAAATTTCTACCCAGGAAAGTGAATGTGGTTGAAATGGGAGCATTTTTAAAACATCGTTTCTCACATGGTTATAACTTATATACTGCACAAGAACAAAGCAATGTCTCCACAAGGATACAGATTCAGGTACATGTACATGTATGTGTGTACATGTATGGTACATGTACCTCATACTACCGGTATATGCAGCTGCCTGCAATGAGAATACAAAGTCCTCAGTCCATTATCCTAACAAGAGGGATTCAAGACGCATCCTTTGATTTATTTGTCACTTAGCCATTGAACAAGACATGGATTCGCTCTATTGGCCACATTATGGGTTTCCTGGATCACCTATTAATTTGCGCAAAAAGCCTACAAATTGTGCAGCTTACAATCAATTTCCTTTGGAAATCTCCGGAGGAAACACCTGTCAGTAGCGGTCAGTTAAAGGTGCATGTCATCCACAGGCTGTAGAAAAAGGGCGCCCATGTAGCTTGGGCCGGCGGGGAACTGCCAAATGGTGCCACCAGACCAATAGACATCATCATTGTGGCCCCTTGGCAGGGGACAAAATACCCCACCACCACTGACCCATTCACTCATTAGTAAGATAGAGTGGCCCCTCCTTCTGTACATGAACAGTACGACTCCACGTTTGGTCGGCGCAGCTACAGTATGTGACCTGGCATAGAACTGTGCTGTTAACTGTATTGGAACGTGCGGCTCGGGAAATGCACTCATATCCGATGGGAACACGTAGCTCTGGTTAAAAGGATTTTTGGGTAATCCCGTGGGAGTAGTAAGCTTGCTGACTTGCAGCTCAGGATTAGTCTACGGTAATCCAATATCACAGTGAAAGTTCTGGGATGAGCTTAACGCACAGCAGAATGGTCATACTGTAAAAAATACAGCACTTGCCCATGTATAAATATAATTAATAATTACAAATAAAATGTATGTATTACAATGTACATGTATACATACACGATGTACTGTACACTGTACATGTACAGTACATGTACATGTACACCTGTACATGTACAGTACAGTGTACACCATGTACAGTGTACATGTACCGTACCCTGTACATGTACAGTACATGTATGTATACTTGTTCATGTACGCGGTATGCATGTACTGTACATGTACTGTACATGTACATGATACACTTACAGTGTAATACCGGTACTGTACATGTACATGTAATGTACATGTGATGTATAGGAATTAAGGATTCTCAGTGTACATTGTACATGTACATTACACTATACCGGGGTATACCGATACAATGTGTGTACATGTACAATGTACCTGTATGTACATGTATACATACTGTACTTGTACAATGTGATAATGATTTTGTGTGTAAAGTGCTGCGTGGGAAGATGGGGTCCCACTATCCTGGGAGGACCTTCACCTCCATTCTTCCCACAACCCAGCATCAGGTTTCCCATTTCCTCCAGCTATGCCGATGCCAGTCTATAGGATTTGATCATGTCCAATACAATGTGTGCTACATTGTACACCTCCTGCACTTACTGCACTACATGTACATGTAGTTTCCAGGAAAGCATCCTTCTCTCCATCAATTTCTTGCATTCAGTCACATCTAAATGTATAGGCCTACAGGGTTCAGTGTCTTCATTCAGTTTTGCTGTAAGGACGTCCATTACATACAGTACTTCACATGTACATGTTACTACAGTTGCACTTGAAGAGTGTATCTGATGTACTGTACTCCTTCAAGCTTTCCTTTCTACAGACTGCTCATGTACATGTACATGTAGGCCTACAGTGACAGTAATTCTGGTACAGCACCACCATGGACACTAGTCCTACGCGGTTCTGAATCACGTGCAATACCCTAGTCCTACGCGGTCCCGAATCCCGTGCAATACCCTAGTCCCACACAGTCCCGAATCCCCTGCAATACCCTAGTCCTACACGGTCCCGAATCCCGTACAATACCCTAGTCCCACGCGGTCCCGAATCCCCTGCAATACCCTAGTCCCACACAGTCCTGAATCACTTCCCGATTCCCAGCCCCGGAATCCTCCCAATGTGAACGTACATATGTAAGTCCCCCCCCCATAAAGGGTTTTTGAATCCCAATTCAAATCGTGATTATTTGCACAGAGGGAACGGCCCTATTGAGTATGGCACAACGCTGATCAAAATGTGCCTGAAAGCAAATGTACATGCTGTACTGTACATGTACATGTGTACACTGCATGAATGGCCAATTTATGAAATGCATATCATAATATGCATACCTGTTTGTCCACATACTACATGTACATGTAGACCTTAAGCCAATGTTTTCTGCTACAGTAAGTAGAAAACTAGGACACTCAACATGTGTACTGGTACACGTGTACAAAACAGCTGTGAAAATGGGCTGTGGATTTTCTACACGGAACTTGAACACTCACATGCTTTGACCTGATTTACACGTCTCTGGTCAAGCATCTCAGAGTTCTCAATGGCCTATTTGGCTTCAGCATGGCTTGTTGTGGTGTTTCATTGGTTCAGTACACCAGATAAATGTACACATAATATTCCTGGCATACTACTGTACATGTGTACATGTACACTAGTCATAGATGAAGTGAGATCAATGTACGTTGAGGGTGAATATGATACAGTTGTAGCATCCATTTTGCCTGACTCTCTCGTTGCCGTAGCCAGGTTGCATCTGAATGAAAAATGGGGTGTGATTGGTACCCTCTTGTGCCCCAGCAAATATGGTAGAAATTTGCTTGGGCAGAAGAAAACTGTTCTACAAAACAGAGAGCCGTGGACTAAGACTGGCTGAACAAACATTGATGTAGGGCCTATACTGCCTCCTTGTGTCACTGAGTCCCCTTCTCTGAAGGCTTTCCGATGATGTCGGCGGGAAGCCTATTCCAGACAGTAACAGCTACTGGTAAAACTAAAAACTCCTGTCATAGTCCAGCAAGGTCTTGGCTCTTCCAATGCCAGGAGGAAGAGGATCCTGTAGGCAGGAGGGATGCACAGCGATGGAGGAGGGCAGTGATTGGGGAAGGGTGTTGGTAACAACAGGCTGTGCCGACTGCCAGTAGAAGATTTCTCAGAAGCAGCGGGCAAGAGGGTAGTGAATTGCAGGCTACATGTACATTGACCAGATGCTGGTGCCAAAGAGGCTGAACGTTATTGGGATTTGGGTAGGCTGCCACCTAAGGGCCGGATAGCTCAGGGGGTTAGAGTGCTGGTACCGGGTACATGTACATATAACAGTTGAGGTCTTTGGTTTAACTCCCGCTCCAGTTAAATTTTAGTTCAAGTATTCCTTTTCTTACAGGTACCGGTACATGTACATGTGCGTGTTATTGTACTATTGCAAAATCATTCATCTACAAAATCATTCATAGCAATGCCTTGGACTATTTGATTACACTCATTCACCCATACAGCATTCACCCATACAGCATTCACCCATGCAGCTTTCACCGTACACATGTACTTCGCTCCAGTAAACTCATGAGGGTACAACATGTAGTGTACATTGTGTACATGAGCCCAGAACATCTGACAGGACCTTTTCAGCAGCATCAGCCTGGCTCTGAAATAACTCCCACTCAGGATAAATAGGTTTGCGGAGACACCATGTAAATTATCTTTTGTGAGTAAGTGTGGGTCTGAAAAGAACCGGAGGAACTTGACGTTTCGAACAGTATACTCTGCTCGTCTTCAGGAGCAGAGTATACTGTTCGAAACGTCAAGTTCTAACTACTGGTACATGTACATGTACAGTATCTTGCATTGTATGAGCGTCAGGGGCACCTTTGCTGCAAATACCAGTGCTTTTAATGCTCTTCTTCTTCTGATTATTAGGCTATTATTATTATTAAAATCACCTAATTTTGCTGATTGTAGGCTTTCTCCCAGAGCCAGTTCCACCCTTTTTAATTGACAACAGGCTCCTCCCAAACTCCCTCTCTGTCTAGAACTCAGTCTAGAGCACAGCCAGTTACCTGGGGACATCTCTCACATCATGGGCTCACTCAGTTATGCTCTTGACTACTTCATACTGTCAATTTGAAACAGAAAAATGGGATTAGGGTGGCCCAAAGGAAGTGAAACAATCACAAGAATTACCTCTTTATTAAATGTGGGGTCGTTATTAATCAGGGCAAATTTGGGAGAGTAACGGTTCCAGAGTGAGGTAACTCTCTCTCTCCCTCTCTCTCTCTTTTCCCCCCTCTCTCTCTCTTTTCCCCCCTCTCTCTCTCCCCCCCCCTCTCTCTCTCTCTCTCCCTCCCCCCTCTCTCTCTCTCTCTCTCTCTCTCTCTCCTCCCCCCTCTCTCTCTCTCTCCTCCCCCCCTCTCTCTCTCTCTCTCTCTCTCTCTCTCTCTCTCTCTCTCCCTCCCTCTCTCTCTCTCTCTCTCTCTCTCTCTCCTCCCCCCTCTCTCTCTCTCTTCCCCCCTCTCTCTCTCTCCTCCCCCCCTCTCTCTCTCTCTTCCCCCCTCTCTCTCTCTCTCTCCCTCCCCCCTCTCTCTCTCTCTCTCTCTCTCCTCCCCCCTCTCTCTCTCTCTCCTCCCCCCCTCTCTCTCTCTCTCTCTCTCTCTCTCTCTCTCTCTCCTCCCCCTCTCTCTCTCTCTCTCTCTCTCTCGCTCTCTCTCTCTCTCGCTCTCTCTCTCTCTCTCTCGCTCTCTCTCTCTCTCTCCCCCTCTCTCTCTCTCCCTCTCTCTCTCTCGCTCTCTCTCGCTCTCTCTCTCTCTCTCGCTCGCTCTCTCTCTCTCTCTCTCTCTCTCGCTCTCTCTCTCGCTCTCTCTCTCTCTCTCTCTCTCTCCCTCTCTCTCGCTCTCTCTCTCTCTCTCTCTCTCTCTCTCTCTCAAAAGTACATTCACACTAACCTGGTATACATTTTATTTATGTTTTCCAGAGAAAATCCACACTGTTGTAAATCAGCTTGTCAATCAATTTTCAGGTTGGGTAACTTTCTCAACGTACAGTACTGTACCCTTTCATCTCTGCCTTTGCTGTACATGTACATGTGTGTACAATGTGCGGGTAGACAAGGGATAATGGATTTCACAGAAAAATCCTGAATGGAAGTACTGTACATGTAGTTGGCAGGTCAGAGCAATAAGCACTGCCCCAATAATATGTAGGTCAGATTGTACACACCTGTATGTGTGCTAAAGAAAACAACTATTGCAGGTATGCATGGATTTTGTATGGCACTTGACTGCCTTTTACAGTACAGTGTACATGTACATGTATTTATTGTGGTCAAGTTATCACGTCCACTACAAATAGTGCATACACGTACACGTAAACATTGTAGCACAGAAGCTGTAGATGTGTGTATTATATAAACAGAAGATTCATAATGAAGTACTGTACATACATGTACAGTGTACATGTACATCTACATGTACAATGTACATGGTTGTGTGTACTTAAATCTATACATGTGTACTGTACATGTACACATATGTTGCAGAAGATTCATAATGAAGTACTTAAATCTATATGTATGTGTACATGGGTTGGCGCTGTGTTAAATTTTGAACAGTGAGCAAGTTACATGATATGTATGTACATGGCTGGAACCCTTGTACAACCTAAATATACTGCACATGTACATATACATTGTACATGTACATGTATGTACATGTATAGTACAGCTGTACATCACAGTACTGTACATGTACATGTACTGTACAGTGTACATGTACATGTATTTGTAGTGTGAAAACTCTTACTTTCTCAAGATGGGCATGAGGGGAAAAATCCAGATGCAGAGAGCATTAAATTTTCCCGTTTTTCTGACAGTGCGAACATGGCAGGTACACATCGTATGAATGGCTTGTGTACATGTACATGTATTGCTGACTACATTGTGTACATGTACATGTATGTGTACCATACATGTAGCTACTAGCTCTATAAATATGTATACTACAGTTAGAGTGCGCACTCATCACGTGACGCGTGCCGACAAGGGGACTGCGACGCCATTACCAAAGAGGTGCAAATGCATGAATCTCTATAGGGCAAACTAATCCCATATTGAAAAAAAAAAGTGTAGGATATTAAAATTCGCCAATCCCTTGAGGTATTGAAGGCCTTTCCTTTCATTACTAAAAACCATTTCTATAACATTTTAGTTTCTGCACTCACAACCTTTCGGATTTACCTTCCCCATTCATATTACGCGCGATTGCTACTGACATCCGGGCACTTTGAGCTGAAGTTGACTTCTTTGGTAATGGCGGATGCGTGTCAATGTCTGCACACGTTCGTATCACGTGTTGATAGGGGAGTGCACACTCTACATGTAGTTGATTTACACACACAATGTACTATGATGTACATTAGTACTGTACATGTACATGTACAGTACATGTACATGTACTTACTTCACACACGTGTACAATTGTACATGTACCAGTACTGTACATGTATGTGTATTTTTTAGCAGCACCGGGCATCTCAGTCCCTTTGTGTAACCCACATGTCCATGCCCCTTTTCCCACCTGTCTGAAGTCTGGGCAAACATGAACAGTACAGGTACCGGTACATGTGGCCTTGCCTAGTTTCTCTTAGCCATGCAGTGTGCACAGTGTAGATTATTAATGCTGTACAGTTTCTATGACCTTGACAATGACAAAAGGCTTTAATAGTGCATGTACTGTACAGTGTACATGTACATGTACATGTACGTATACATGTAATGCACTTAACTAGGCATGAAGGGTAGGGAGTTGAAACGCAGTTTGTGTCTAGATGCAGTGTACCTGTAATGGTAAGGCATTTTGGCGTGTTTATCAGTCTTGAAAGGGAGGCATCCTTAACACAATAACCTACATGTAATGCCAGAGCATAAAGGGGTTTTCATTATACAAATAGGGGCCTACATACATGTAAATTTTACATGTACTGTACATGTTTGTTTGATTGATTCAAATAAATAAAGGACGAATCAGTATTCAGTACGTACATGTACATACTGTACTGGTATGCACACATTCAGTTCAGTGGGATTTGATGGCAGTTTGGGTGATATATTTGTTTTACCTGTTTACCGTGGCAACACAAGGCTGGTTATTGGTGCATGATATACAATGTACCAGCACATGTAAGTACATAATATAATTCACATGTATGTATACACGTTTGTATACATGTATATGTGCACCTTATGACATTGTGTGATTTGAAATGGTACAGTACAGTAAGTGCTTGCTATTTGTACACTATACCGGTACATGTACATGTACATGTACTGTACATGTACATGAATCAGATGCTCCTAATTTGCCTTGGTTGAATTGGGTATGTACTACATGTATACTGTACATGTACACACAAAACATGTACATGTATGTTTTGTGAAATGCGAAGTGACCCATAGTGATCAAGACCACCACTGCACCAGTTGCCTATTACTGCAGTACGATACAAACTGTACTTCCATTCATTGTACATGTACAGTACATGTACATCTATAGGTACAATGCTTCTGGTAGTACCGTATGTACATGTATGTATTACACACCAAAATGTGTAAATGTACTGTACATTGTATGTTGTCTATATTCTTCTTCCATAGTACACGTACACGTCTTGCATGTGTGAGGACAATTTGATCCATCTACTGTACATGTACATGTGTAGTACAATTGCCTGGGTGTTAATTTAAGCACTTGTTCTGTGAGTTGGACATCATGTCAATATTGCAGTCTGGATTCTGCCTGTGCTGTACTTCAATACGTATTCCCAATGTCTTCCGTTTCTTCCTTTCCTCATCCTGCCTCTAACTTTCTCAGGCATTTGCAGGTGCCACCTTGTAATGAGTGACTGCTGTGACTCATGGACCAGTATATTTTGAAATGATATAGTATGTATGTATGTATGTATTGTAAGTATGTACAGTGTACATGTACATGTATATTTCATGTAAGAACAACATAATTTGGATATTGAGAGGGTTTGGCCGTTGATGTATTCTGCATAAAGTGGCCTGCTGGCAATCCAAACTGAATTCTGGCTTTATTACCGGTAAGTGTTTGTTTTTGATACCTCTACTGGGTATTATTCCACCCTTTCTCCATTGTATTCCCCACTTTAAAAGAGGTTAGGTTTTCAAGGGGCTGTTCTGGTATACAGGTACCAGTACATACACATGTTTCTCATCTTATTCATGTACATGTTCACGTGTGCATGATGGGTGTGAACTTGCCAGTCAACACCCACCGTACATATGCAACCAGTGATATATCCTGGCCTTGTGGGCAGATTGTAATGGGCAAAGGGGTCAGGAGACGTGGTGCTTATTGAATATTGATGTATTGGGCTGCAGCACACCAAGTTAATCTCCTTAGACCCTCTTGCAAAAGAGGTGAATTCACTTCCGAGGAAATCATATTCAGCAGCATCCTATCGGTACATGTACACATGTAGCTTGTATTGAAATTGTGTACATGTAGTGCATGTTTTAACTTTTTTAATAGCTGGAATCTTTATAGCTTTCAGATCCCATTTGATATTCGTGCCCGTGGTGTATGATTTTTATTTTGTTTCCAGTTTTTGGAACACATCACTCCGGATTCAAATCCTAATTACAATGTATTTAACTTAAAGCTCTATCAATGTTCCTCCAGAGGCTTATTTCAACAACTGTTGCCACAGAACCTCTGCATTGTGTTAAGCAGCATTCATTGTACAGTGTGTACGACATCAATTTATTGGCCTGCAGAGAGTTTTCATGAGTTTTCATGAGTATTGAATAGTGTTAATTCTGAGCTGTATGGTTTCAGTGTGGTCTATGCCGTAAGGTCGACAATGGTGTAGCACACTACAAATCAGCATCCATTTCATATCTGTGTTCATGGGTGCAGCACACTAAATCAGCATCCATTCCATATCACTGTTCATGGGTGCAGCACACTAAATCAGCATCCATTCCATATCACTGCTCATGGGTGCAGCACACTAAATCAGCATCCATTCCATATCTCTGTTCATGGGTGCAGCACACTAAATCAGCATCCATTCCATATCACTGTTCATGGGTGCAGCTCACTAAATCAGCATCCATTCCATATCTCTATTCATGGGTGCAGCACACTAAATCAGCATCCATTCCATATCACTGTTCATGGGTGCAGCACACTAAATCAGCATCCATTCCATATCACTGTTCATGGGTGCAGCACACTAAATCAGCATCCATTCCATATCTCTGTTCATGGGTGCAGCACACTAAATCAGCATCCATTCCATATCACTGTTCATGGGTGCAGCACACTAAATCAGCATCCATTCCATATCTCTATTCATGGGTGCAGCACACTAAATCAGCATCCATTCCATATCACTGTTCATGGGTGCAGCACACTAAATCAGCATCTATTCCATATCACTGTTCATGGGTGCAGCACACTAAATCAGCATCCATTCCATATCTCTGTTCATGGGTGCAGCACACTAAATCAGCATCCATTCCATATCACTGTTCATGGGTGCAGCACACTAAATCAGCATCCATTCCATATCTGTGTTCATGGGTGCAGCACACTAAATCAGCATCCATTCCATATCTGTGTTCATGGGTGCAGCACACTAAATCAGCATCCATTCCATATCTGTGTTCATGGGTGCAGCACACTAAATCAGCATCCATTCCATATCTGTGTTCATGGGTGCAGCACACTAAATCAGCATCCATTCCATATCTCTGTTTATGGGTGCAGCACACTAAATCAGCATCCATTCCATACATGGGTGCAGCACACTAAATCAGCATCCATTCCATATACACTCTGTTCATGGGTGCAGCACACTAAATCAGCATCCATTCCATATCTCTGTTTATGGGTGCAGCACACTAAATCAGCATCCATTCCATACATGGGTGCAGCACACTAAATCAGCATCCATTCCATATACACTCTGTTCATGGGTGCAGCACACTAAATCAGCATCCATTCCATATCTGTGTTCATGGGTGCAGCACACTAAATCAGCATCCATTCCATATCTCGATTCATGGGTGCAGCACACTAAATCAGCATCGATTCCATATCTCTATTCATGGGTGCAGCACACTAAATCAGCATCCATTCCATATCTCTATTCATGGGTGCAGCACACTAAATCAGCATCGATTCCATATCTCTATTCATGGGTGCAGCACACTAAATCAGCATCGATTCCATATCTCTATTCATGGGTGCAGCACACTAAATCAGCATCCATTCCATATCTGTGTTCATGGGTGCAGCACACTAAATCAGCATCCATTTCATATCACTGTTCATTGGTGCAGCACACTAAATCAGCATCCATTCCATATCACTGTTCATTGGTGCAGCACACTAAATCAGCATCCATTCCATATCTCTATTCATGGGTGCAGCACACTAAATCAGCATCCATTCCATATCACTGTTCATGGGTGCAGCACACTAAATCAGCATCCATTCCATATCTCTATTCATGGGTGCAGCACACTAAATCAGCATCCATTCCATATCACTGTTCATGGGTGCAGCACACTAAATCAGCATCCATTCCATATCACTGCTCATGGGTGCAGCACACTAAATCAGCATCCATTCCATATCTCTATTCATGGGTGCAGCACACTAAATCAGCATCCATTCCATATCTGTGTTCATGGGTGCAGCACACTAAATCAGCATCCATTCCATATCACTGTTCATTGGTGCAGCACACTAAATCAGCATCCATTCCATATCACTGTTCATTGGTGCAGCACACTAAATCAGCATCCATTCCATATCACTGTTCATGGGTGCAGCACACTAAATCAGCATCCATTCCATATCACTGTTCATGGGTGCAGCACACTAAATCAGCATCCATTCCATATCTGTGTTCATGGGTGCAGCACACTAAATCAGCATCGATTCCATATCTGTGTTCATGGGTGCAGCACACTAAATTAGCATCCATTCCATATCACTGTTCATGGGTGCAGCACACTAAATCAGCATCCATTCCATATCTGTGTTCATGGGTGCAGCACACTAAATCAGCATCCATTCCATATCTCTATTCATGGGTGCAGCACACTAAATCAGCATCCATTCCATATCTGTGTTCATGGGTGCAGCACACTAAATTAGCATCCATTCCATATCACTGTTCATGGGTGCAGCACACTAAATCAGCATCCATTCCATATCACTGTTCATGGGTGCAGCACACTAAATCAGCATCCATTCCATATCACTGTTCATGGGTGCAGCACACTAAATCAGCATCCATTCCATATCACTGTTCATTGGTGCAGCACACTAAATCAGCATCCATTCCATATCACTGTTCATGGGTGCAGCACACTAAATCAGCATCCATTCCATATCACTGTTCATTGGTGCAGCACACTAAATCAGCATCCATTCCATATCACTGTTCATTGGTGCAGCACACTAAATCAGCATCCATTCCATATCTCTGTTCATGGGTGCAGCACACTAAATCAGCATCCATTCCATATCTCTATTCATGGGTGCAGCACACTAAATCAGCATCCATTCCATATCACTGTTCATGGGTGCAGCACACTAAATCAGCATCCATTCCATATCTCTATTCATGGGTGCAGCACACTAAATCAGCATCCATTCCATACATGGGTGCAGCACACTAAATCAGCATCCATTCCATATCACTGTTCATGGGTGCAGCACACTAAATCAGCATCCATTCCATATCTGTGTTCATGGGTGCAGCACACTAAATTAGCATCCATTCCATATCACTGTTCATGGGTGCAGCACACTAAATCAGCATCCATTCCATATCTGTGTTCATGGGTGCAGCACACTAAATCAGCATCCATTCCATATCTGTGTTCATGGGTGCAGCACACTAAATCAGCATCCATTCCATATCACTGTTCATTGGTGCAGCACACTAAATCAGCATCCATTCCATATCTGTGTTCATGGGTGCAGCACACTAAATCAGCATCCATTCCATATCTGTGTTCATGGGTGCAGCACACTAAATCAGCATCCATTCCATATCACTGTTCATGGGTGCAGCACACTAAATCAGTGTCCATTCCATCTCTGTTCCTACATGGGTGGAATAATAACAAGAGTTGTGAGTACACATTTACATGTACATGTAATGATAATCAGCATCCTTGGCCCGATTTGATGTGCTGCACCTCCATCATGCACATGTACAACTGTATTGGTGAAAGAAGGAAACAGCGCCCTCAATGAGTGGCCTCAGCCGCGACTGTTGGCGGCGGGGACTTCCTGGTACAATAATTGTGAATGGATGTCAGGAACTTGGTCCTGCCATGACTGACAGTAATTTATTGTGTCAATGATTGGCAGGTGACGTACATACATGTACAGGCAGTGCTCATTCTCTGTTGCTTGGCCATCCTAAATGACTGTTTTATACAGCACGTCACCCCTCAAGTTTCAAACCGATGTCTAATTAATTGTGTAGGGGTTGGCATGCCCTGATTTCATGCGATTTGTTTAATCACGGTATGAAGTAATAAACTCAGTACACCAGAGTTCTTTCGGTGAGGGCATACATGTATACATGTACCAGTACATGCAGAAAGTCCACATGGAGTGGACCCCAAAAAACTAAAGAGCATCTTATGAGAGACAATGTACATGTATACATGTAATACACCAGTAACCGCCAATATCTAGGAAACTAGCACAATTAAAAGATTGCAAGAGATAATGTTCATACAAAAGGGCAATAAGTTTAGTTGCAAGTTCTCTATTTGTTTTGAGCTTGTCCCAGTGTACAATTTTCCTAGTTCTTTGCCCACTCAGAGGACGTGCTGGCAAAAGACATTACCAGTCTGATAGCTCTAGAAGCCTACATTAGTTTACAGTCCTGAGGTTCTATATTTCTGTGAGAAATTTTCTCCAGTTGAGGCAATACAACTGTACGTGTATATATGTATATGGTGCGCCCACGCTCAGAAAATGATCAAAAAGCGGATCGTGACCCAACCGGAAGCACTGTCTGTGACCTACAAGATTGCTTCAGCATATCTCTCTGGTGTCTGTAGCACTAACCAGTTCAAGCATACAGAACTGTACATCAGAGAATCCTGCGAGTGCGTTCCAGATGATTCGGTAATTTTTTTCAGAGAATGGCAATTTTCAAACTGCAATTTTTGGAGCTACATGTACTTTCTTGGTTACACTCGGTTCCAACTTGGTTGGCACGTACATGTACAATGTACAATGTACAATGTACAATGTACGTTTGTGCACAACCAGCTGGTTGTGGCGACACCGGATATTTACATGTATCTGCACGCACTGAATTGTGGGATATACATGTGCAGTACATGTACATGTACTTATTAGTTTTCTATTTTCAGCATCTTACATGTAGCTTTCAATGGTACATGTACAATGTATACATATGTAGTCTTTTGCTTTGATTCTGTATAATGTTATTAAGCACCTTGAGCGTCTTTGCAGACTGATTCTGGTGCACTAGAAATGTCCATTATTATTATTATAGCACTGGCAAATAATTGTGCTGTTTCCAAAAAAACAACAACAATAAACAACAACAATAACTGGGATAAAAATGTGAAATGTGAATGGCAATTTTTCATTCTACATAGTGTTACTGTTAGTCAATTCCTTTGTGGGGGTCTGTGGGAGGTGTACCGGTAGTCCCTTTTCCCACCAGACTTCCCATCTTTAACAAAAATACATACAAACTTAAAAACAAAAAATTCCTGTGTAGTTATTGTGTATGTGATACAGATAGAAGTGTTACCATTTCAGCAGTACCGGTAGGTTGGATACTGGGAAAAGGATGGGCGTAAGTGAGTACATGACCATTACAGTACATGTACATGTACATGTACGAACATTACAGTGTAGCTTTAAAATCTCTCAAGATTGAACATCTGATCTCCACGTACATTATACACATGTACAGTATATGTAGTTCATATTTTCTAGTTTGTATGGTCAAGCTACCGCTCACATGTACAGTATGCATACATGTAGTACTGTAAAATACTGAAGGGACATGAAGTATAGTTGTAGACCTTTTCAGCACCCCTAATCTCAAGGGATGTTCCCACCACAGTTCCCAAATCCCATATCTCATTCTGTTTACATTCATGAATGTGAATAAGGGCCTCTTCTATTATTCATACATTGAAATAGTTCAAACCCAATCAGGAGTGTAGGAGGAAAAAAATGAGTAGCTTAAAAAATAAGGAGAGACAAGCTCATCACCTGTCATTCTCTTGAGACTAAAACGCCCAGGATACTGGAATGTTTGAGTTGCAACTGAGGACACATGGGACTGTCTGCAGACCCTGTGAAGAGAGTGCAAGTGTTTATTTTGCTATAGCCATAATGGAAACACTTGCACTGACCCAGGCTGCTGATGGGGACTGGTCTGTAAGGCTGGCCGCTTAGAAAAATGACAGGGCTCCACTTGTCTGTGTTGACTGAAACAACATGCTGGCTGCATAGAGTGGCTCTTCAGAAGGAGCCGGACTGGCTGTTGTTGTGAGTGGGCGGTGTCATCTGTAGCCCCACATCATCCAGTTTTTATGTTTGTGAGTTTTCACATGCAATTGCCTCATACTGTACTATACAGTACCCGGTACATGTAATGTCCATGTACATGTACATGTACATGCACATGCACATGTACATGCACATGTACATGTACATGTACATGTGCATGCACAGTTACATATTGTATCAAGATACATGTACATTGTACATGTTTAGTGGTGTGAATACCACAAATAACTCATTTGGCATCGAAGCATACATGTACATGTACTATACAATGTATGTACTATATGTACTATATGTATACATTTGTTTTCACATGTCTGGCATCGTATTGATTCTTACCCAGTTCAAATACCAATACAAACAATGACTGGAATGGGCCTTGAACCCAAGACCTCTGAATTATGCACGGACATGTCAGCTCTCTACCACCTGAGCCAGATCTATCGCATAGGCTCTAGGCCTAACAGACTACAGTATATATACTGTAGACACAGGGCTGAAAATGTGTACCGGTTCATGTGCATCATTTGTGCAGTACATATACATGTTACGGTAGATACTGTAACTCTCCTCCCAAGCAATAAAGTCAGCAACAGCACTCTTTCAATTTCATCAACAGTCTCCATGAGCACCGCCATTTTGGAAACTGTCACGTGAACAGAGCGTGCGCTTTCATTGGCCAGTTGTTATTTTTTTGCTCAGCACGTACAGTACATGTACATGTACGTGTAGCTCAAGGCGCTGCACGTAATGACCTGCCATACACGAGAGGCTAAAAAAATCAAACAGGGTAGATATTGGTCTCAAGGCCTCTTGAGGCAGAAATCTCAGCAAAGGTTCAGAGCACACGTTGAGCAGACCCACTGTCCATGCTGAGCTAACGGCCACAGGAGACTTTGCTCAGCATGTACATTACATGTACGTGTACATGTACACGTACAGTACGTGTACGTGTACGTGTACATGTACATGTATACTGTACACGTACATCATGCACACTGTTCATGTACATGTACACTGTACATGTACATGAACATGTACATGTATGTAGTCTGGCAGCCTTTAGTGGTGGTCTCATGTGGTCACCTGCCTTCATAGGGACTGAGGATGTTCAGGAGAAGCTGCAATAAATATATTGACCAATTAAAAAAACACCAAAGGGAGAAGACCTGGGCCTGATGTACAAAGTACCGGTACATTACTGTAAATTTGATTGAACCCAAATGCTCATTCTGTAGAGCACCTTTCAATGTACGCGTACATGGTGCTGAGCACATGTACATTTTTGTATACATGTACATGCACACGTGCACAGTTTAAATTACATGCACTTTATGAACATTGTACAATACCGGTACACCAGACCAGACAGCCATGAAGTGCCTCAATGAGTAAAGTGCTATACCATACTGTATACAATAATTTTGAGTATTGATTTTATGACTTTGTTCTTTATGAGAAGCCCCATTGCAAGACTGACTGGCACAATACCACAGCAGACAACCTATGTTTTTTATCATTCTGCATATATATTGCCTATCAATGCATACAAGTACAAGTACACACATGTACAGACCATTCAGTACACTGTACTTGTACACTGTATCTGTTCAATAAGTACATTTTGTACATGTACAGTAGTAGCACTGTACATGTAGCATCATTTTAGGTCCATGTACATGTAATGTACATCACTACTGTACACTGTACATGTACATGTACATCTACATGTACATGTACCGGCTACCGGTACATGTACATGTACAGTATTTTGCAGTATTGCACCATATGAAAAAAATCGAAAAGTGGATCTCGATTGAAAAACCTATTTTTTTTCGCAAATGTCCACACACGGCAAAAACAAAATTTGAAAAGTGAATCGCGATTTAAAAACCAATCAGATTCAGTCAGAATTGCACATGCCAGAAATGTGAGCATGGAATTGTGGGATGTAACTTTTCAATTTTCTCTTTTCGATAGCGACCACACACAGCGCCCGGCAAATAATTGCGCTGTTTCCAACAAATCGCAAGCAGAACTGCGATTTGGGTCACGATTCGAATCGCACTTATTAGTAAGCTTTTTGAAATTTATTTGTGAATCGCGATTAAAAAAACGAAAAGTGAATCGCGCTGTTTTTGTTCTACCGGTAGTGGGAACGCACCTACTGACTAATATGGACAAACCTGGACTTATCCAGGTTTGGGACTTTTTTCATCTCAGTGTCTGAGTGTCAGTTGTGGTCAGAGCTACAATGTAATTGCTTAAAATATAAAAAAAGAAGAAAAAAAGATAAACACTGAGTCACAGACCATTTATCTGGTTCCATGGAAATCTATAATCTCTGCCCTTTTCCCATCCATTGGGTACAGTACACAGTCATAGACCATCTCCCACCAGGCCCCATTTACTATCAACCCGATCCTGAAAACACAGGATGTAGCCTTCCCCTGCAGTTGGAGTGTAGTGCAGAGTGTTTTCTTTGGAACTACTGTACCCAGAGAAAAGAAGTAGTGCATCTACATGTACTTTGCTGCTGAGATCTGTGACCCAGTAAATGTATACATCAGAGCTTGAGCCAGATCTGAGTCTGGGATTGGTTGGGAAGGACTTCATTCTGCTTGTTTTACTTCCTAGTTCCATCAAACTTAATCCAGAGGGATTATTTTGTTTGCAGTTTGAAAGTTATGTTTTTCAAACTGCGAGTTCCTGACATGACCTTAAAATAGCACCCTTATTTTTATAAGGATATTTCAAGGATATTTTTAAAGGTAAAAAAGAATGGCCAATTTCTGACTCCACTATTCTTGCCGATATATTTGTTCACTTCAGATCCCTAGATGAGAACAGAAAATGAGCTTGACTGTGATATTTATTGCAGAGACCCTTTGACGATTGGAGAGTTTGTGTGGCACTGGCAGTCTGTTATCAGGGCTTGCTACACGTACATGATGTACATGTACAGTGTACATGTACTGTACATGTGCACATTTCTCAAATAATTTACTTGTACAGTAGGTGCAATTTGGGGGAATTTTGTTGCAGTTGATAATGGCAGATTTAGAAAGTGCACTACTGTGCCCTGGGTATACAGTGCATGTAAATTGTAATGTGTGTAATGAATGAAATAAACGTGTAGATGCCCAACAGGAATGGTTGCGTTGTGACAGAACACAGCAAAAGAAGTTGGCATCAAATAAACTGTGAAGATTGGGGGGAAAACGCAGTCTTTCCTAAACCAGATGATATGCCCTTGTGGTACACATGCATGTGTGCATCTTGCAAAGTGCTAATGAAACTTATTGGAGTTTGAAATACTCGGTTTTAGTATTCCACCGTGAGTTAGTATTCCCCTCACTGAGTGTTTCTTTCCCACCTGTATCAGCAGTAATGGCCAATGGTGTTGCACGCACATGTGTCCATGCACATTTGATCCATTTTGCAGTGACCGCTAGCTAGCGCTGGTATTATGAAAATTGAAAAATGGGGTGGGGGGGGGGGGGGAGAGAAGAAGCTTTTTCCGAAATGTCGCTGTAGCCAATACTAGCCATTCATGTATGACATGCCTTGTTGTTGACCAGATGCATGAACGTGATGGTGCATGAAATCTCAAGACTAAAAAATTGTTTGCTCGGCAAGTGCAGGTCTGTACGGTACAGTGTCTGCACTATCTGATGTACCCTGTACATGTACATGTACATACATGTACATGTAAACTACCGGTACCTGTGGATGTACACATGTACATGTACATGTACACATGTACATGTACATGTACATGTAGCTGCATGTGTGTATACATACACATTCGGCTTGCCTTGCCTTGTTGTCGGTCAAAAATATGAAAAAGGGTTCTTATGCCATCCATTGCCTGTTACCATACAAATCATGTGGCTGGCCAAAATGTACAGTGTACATTGTACATGAACAGCCCGGCACGTCTTTCTGTGCACTTACACGTGTACATATGTACAGTGTACCCGTGTACATGTACATGTACATGTACATGTATGTACATGTACATGTACATGTATACGTGTACATGTGTGTACATGAGTCATGGTCATGGATACATACAGTTGTACATGTGTACATTGTACACACATGTACATGTACACTACCTACAGGTACATGTACATGTACATGTACATGTACATGTACATGTACATGTACTGTACATTGTACATACTGTACCTACATTTACATGTATACATGTACATGTATCCTCCAGTAACCGGTTTTCAACGATATAAGGACTTTTCTTCAAACTGAACAATGTGGACAAAAGTATCACACTAAAAGAGCTCTCAGTCACTTTCTCCACACCACAGACTATTAAAATAATCATAGAGAAGGTTGATCAAGCCTGTCACTTCCGTAAGATTACCCGGTTTTGTTAACGTCCGCGGCGCACCGCAGTAAGCACCGTGACCTATTTTCGTCGGTGGTGTCTAGTAAGGTGTCCCAGTGCAGCCAAACGCAAAATAAATTCTTAAAATAACTCAAAATGCTGTGTGGCACTGTAAAATTCTTCCCTGTATGTTTTTTTTGTTCATCTTTTTTTTTTTTTTTCGACACTGCTTCTAACACTTTCCTCATATCATTCATAATTTATGCTTAAAAAGTTTTGGTCTGGTTGATGTCTTCTTTTGTGACGTTTAAAAAAACTCCACAATCCTCTTTCTCACTGCTTCTTCAGTTACATGTATGACCTTTCCCAATGTCACTCCTCCTTCTTGGTACTTTCTCTAGCTGCCCTTTTATTCTTTTCATTTTTTATAAAGCTATTGGGCCATGTTACTTTTTGTCTTTAAATAATAATAAAATAAAGTATTAAAAAAAATTATATAAGCGAGACGCCCTATAGGAACCTCCATAGTTTTTACCCAGAACAGACTGCCTCAAGGTGCGTGATATATTTTTTTTCTACGGATTTTGGGGTTTATTATGGTACATGTACGCTCAGATTTTTTTTAGGACCAACAATAAAGAAAACTGGAGCTTCAAACCAACTGCCAATTTTGTACCTAGGAAAATAGACCCCAAAAGAGCAACTTTTTTAATCACACGAGTTTGGCCTACTGGAAAAGTCTTAACTTTCCACATTTTCGGTGACGGGAAAGAGCAGGAAACCAACTGTATGATACGAAGTCTGAGATCGCTATACGGAGTTGTTTTCATCGTGCGATGTGAGTTAAAAGGCTAAGTGTCGAAAACGTGTAGCGTCGAAAACGGGGGTTCCCACGATACATGTATACAGTATGTGCAGGTGGCCTCATTGTTGCAAGTGGTTCTGTACATGTACCGGTACAGTGTGCATGCATACTGTACCGGTATGTACATGTATACGGTACATGTATGGGCAGCCTGGTGTTGAGACAACTTGAGAGTTGTCCATGTGCATGTTAAATGCAATGGGATGGTCCTTTTCCTCCAATTTGGAATGCAGTGCACTACACTCAGCACTGAGATGCTTCCTGTTTTCCCCACACTGCCCAACTCTGTGATGTTTGTCCTGACTGATTGTTTTATAATCACCCTAGCCCTTTTCTCTCCACTTTGCAAGACCCTTGTTGACCAATGTAGACACTCCCTTTTCCTCCTCCAAGTTCACCTCGTCCCCCTTCTCCCCCCTCTCCTCCTCCCTCTCCTCCCCCTCTCCTCCTCTCTCTCCTCCTTTTCCCCCTCCCTCTCCTCCTCCCTCTCCTCTCCTCCTCCCTCTCCTCCTCCCTCTCCTCCTCCCTCTCCTCCTCCCTCTCCTCCTCCCTCTCCTCCCTCTCCTCCTCCCTCTCCTCCTCCCTCTCCTCCCTCTCCTCCTCCCTCTCCTCCTCCCTCTCCTCCTCCCTCTCCTCCTCCCTCTCCTCCTCCCTCTCCTCCTCCCTCTCCTCCTCCCTCTCCTCTCCTCCTCCCTCTCCTCCTCCCTCTCCTCTCCTCCTCCCTCTCCTCCTCCCTCTCCTCCTCCCTCTCCTCCTCCCTCTACTCCTCCCTCTCCTCCTCCCTCTCCTCCTCCCTCTCCTCCTCCCTCCCCTTCTCCCTCTCCTCCTCCCTCTCCTCCTCCCTCTACTCTCCTCCCTCTCCTCCTCCCTCTCCTCCTCCCTCTCCTCCTCCCTCTCCTCCTCCCTCTCCTCCTCCCTCTCCTCCTCCCTCTACTCCTCCCTCTCCTCCTCCCTCTCCTCCTCCCTCTCCCCTCCCTCTCCTCCTCCCTCTCCTCCCTTTTCTCCCTCCCTCTCCCCCTCCCTCTCCCCCTCCCTCACCTCCCTCTCCTCCCTCTCCTCCTCCCTCTCCTCCTCCCCCTCCCTCTCCCCCTCCCTCTCCCCCTCCCTCTCCTCCCTCTCCTCCCTCTCCTCCCTCTCCTCCCTCTCCTACTCCCTCTCCTCCTCCCTCTCCTCCTCCCTCTCCTCCTCCCTCTCCTCCTCCCTCTCCTCCTCCCTCTCCTCCTCCCTCTCCCCCTCCCTCCCCTCCTCCCTCTCCTCCTCCCTCTCCTCCTCCCTCCCCTCCTCCCTCTCCTCCTCCCTCACTCCCTTCCCTCCCTTCCCCCACCCCTTCCCTCCCCTCCCCTTCCCGCTCCCCTTCCCTACTCTCTCCTTGCCGTGTAGTGTAATACTGTACATGTAGGCGTCTGCTGTTGAAGTTGGTAGGTTGGTTGCAAAGCTGAAGAGGCTATTGAACTGAATGAAGATGAGTAGATATTGCCATCTCACCATTGCCCAGTGGACCCCCTACCCTCGACTCAGAGCTACTGGTACAGTATATCTTCAGCTGTTTTTTTTTCCTTTTTCTTTTTCCCTTTTTCTTTTTCCCTTCGTCTTGGTGTTCTTCGATCAAGCATCCATGAATTTCACAAGCAGGGTTATCTTCAGTCATTTACCTTTCTTGAACTGACTGGCAGTGGGCAGTGTGGTTCAGTTTTGCTGACTGGGTTGGTGGTTAGTTGGCTATTCGTCCAGCCAGCCATCCGGCTGGGTGGTTGGCTGGCTGGCTGGCTGGAGGGTGGGCAGGCCACAGATAAGATGATAATGAAGCTGCATGCCTAGCATCAGGACTGTACTCCCATTACTACTTGTGCATGTAGCAGCACCATTCTTTTGTGCACGGTGGAGATTGGGTTACCCTTTTGAAGTAATGAAGCGCCAGTGTGTCTGTGCATTATTATTCCCTTTGCTCTGTCTCGTGCTTGGGAAAACTCCCTCTCACCCATCTCAACTAGAGGCACTAATGGATTATATTTCCCCCCTTCCATAAAAAGGGGTCTCCGTCTCCCCCCCCCCCCTAGACTTTTTATCATAATCCTATTCTGTCTGGTAATAAGACGTACATGTACATGTACAGTATGTATAGTAGTACGCATGGCAGAATGTGATGCAGTTAATGTGTTAAGAAATCATGCCATTGTTTGCTGCCCTTTTCTCCATCAGATAAGTAGGCTACAGTACGGTACATGTACATGTACATGTATTTGTATGTGTATCGTACCTGTTTTCAGTTCTAAAAATACAATTTCCCATGTTTATTTGATACCCATGTACATGTACATGTACATGTACGGTATGTACATGTATGTACCGTACATGTACGTGTGTACAGTGTACATGTACATATTGTATACTGTACATGTACACGCATGTACATGTACTGTACATGATTATTCAAGAGCTCCATTTATATCTGAAACATGTCCAATCTGAGCATTGACACGTGTACATACGGTATGTACACACATTACGCGTACGTACATATACACTGTAAGTTACATGTAAGACCTCGTACATGTACGGTACACACTGTACATGTACAGGTGTATGTATACATTGTACATATCGGTACTATACATGTACAAACTGTACATGTACAATATTTACTGTAGGATGATATTCAAATCGAAACACTCATGGTCTAATGAGTACTGTAACTTATTGTACATGTGCATTCAATGTTAGTTGAAAAAGCAAATATAGGCAGAAAAACATGCACAGGTACAGGTACTGTACAGTACATGTACATGTAGTATGCATGTACATGTACATGTATACACACATGTGTACACACAAAAAACATGTACATGTGTGCACAAGACAGTGATTCATGTACTGTACATGTACTGTACATGTATGTTATACTGTAGGATCAAATTTAATTTCATGTAAGTTATTGTAACAAATCAGGGTTTTCAAGTGATTTATGCTTGTTAAGTTTTAATCAGTTTGCAAATGAAAAAGAAAGACCTTTTTTTTAATCGGTCCTTGTATACATCTACCGGTAGTTTCACTGAGTTTGATGCAGTTTTCATAGATTTTCCTTTTCCTTAACATTTTGGATTTTACCAGATGAATGAAATTAATGCCATTCTTCAGAAAACTCAAGGCAAGGCTTTATTTTCTTTTACAGCAAGTCATTGGACCCATACCAGTGGTTGGGAAGAGAGCGCCCTCTATTGACTGACATTGTATGTATGTACATGGAATATTCCGAATAGCCCCACAATTATGCTTTATCTCAGTGGATTGGCAGTGGAGGTGATTCCCATGATTTTACGCTACGTACTGCACGTACATGTGTACATGTACATGTATCGGTATACATGTACATGTACATGTACTTTACACTATACTGTACATTTACATGTACATGTACTGTACCAGTACATTACATAAAAGTAAACACATGAAAAAGTCTGTGTCTACAGTCTACACCCATACATGTACTGTACACGTGTACATGTACATGTACATGTACATGTACAGGTACTGTACCGTACACTGTACACTAATGCTTCTTTCTGTCATACCGGTATGTACATGTACAACTGTACCAGGTATACATGTACAAGTACAGGTACATGTATATATATCCCAATACAATTATACACCATTACCAGTAATGTACATGTATTTGTACATGTACATATAGGCCTATCGTACATGTACATGTATTTGTGGGTTAGGCAGTACACTGCTTGTAATATTCAAGTGTGAGTTCTCGTTGGTGGGCTCCTGATTATATTGGTCAAACTGAATTGGATCATGCAGGTCTGCCTCTACATGTACATGTACATGTATCATAAATGTACATATGTGTACACTGTGCATGTGTACATGTACATGTACATGTACATGTACAGTACTTCACGTGGGAGATACAATAACTTGATGAACACTGTCTGCAAGACTGCCATTATTAGTTTTATGAGCCTGTAGTGGTTGTAGTTGTTGTAGTCTTATCTTATCCTGATGGTGGTGATGGTTGTTGCTGCCGTGGTTGCTGTAGTGTATAGTTGGGTTTGTGCACTCTCATGATACTCCCAAGTGACTGCTGTTTCAGCAGCGCTCACTGCTAACTCTAAGAGGATTCTGCAACCTCTGGAGGGGGTTGCCTTCAGTATGTCCCAGGCATGAATTGGCAAAGACACTCTGATCACACAGCCACTGATGGGACCCACTCCTCCCTTCCAGGAAGCCAGACTTGAAGATCTGCTCGCCCCCCCCCCTCCTCCTCCTCAGGCTTGTGTGCATCCTCACTAGTTCTGGTTGAGGGCTGTCAAATGCTGGCCAGTACTCTTTGTGCCCGGAGGGTAGCAGAACTGAATTGAACAACAGCAATCTCACCCACAAATCTCTTGGACACTGATGCTCCATGATAGTGAAACTGAAAGCATATGAGCATAACATTGAAGACTCTCCTGCTTATTTCATGATATGCATTGATTTTACAAGCCTTTGTACAGTGTACACACATGTACATGTACCGGTACATACATGTATTTCCAATGCATGGCACAATTAAGTAGACACATTAGCTTCATTACCTGTACAAACATGTAGTGAGAGAACAGTGTTTTGGGCATACATGTACCGGGTATCCTGTACATGTACATGTAATATACTGGGGTACACGTGTACATGTGTGTACATGTACACTTGTACAGTGTGTACATTCTTTAATTATTTAAGAGTTAATACAATGTAAATTGATATTAATGTAATGTAAATAAAAAGTTAATTAATACAATGTAAATAAATTAATACAATGTAAATAAAAAGTCAAGCTCATTTTCTGCTGTCATCAAGGGATCTGAACAGACATACATGTACAGTACATGTATTCAAACTTCTTTTTCTAAGTGGAGTCACCCTTTTTACCTTTATATTATATCTAAAATTTAGTGGGCCTGACGTTTCGATCCTAGCAGGACCTTTCTCAAAGGCAGAGTGACAAGGACAAAACAGATACATGTACACGAAGGAAGGGGGGAGAGTGAATAGGACACGGATGAGAAACAAAGGACAAAGAGTGAAGCTGGTAGGGAGAGAACAAAGGGAAGGGCAGGGGGTAGGGTAGGGATTAATGAGAGGAGGGGGAAAGATCAAAGAGAAGGGCAAGGAGTGGGGTAGGGATTAGTGACAATAGGGGGAAAGATCAAAGAGAGAAGTGTGAAGGACTGAACACAAAAGAAGGATTATCAGAAAGCTGCATGGTGTTAGTCATTACCCTCCTGGATGTTGAGACCATGTGGTTGAATAGTCCGAAGACGCTTCATCCACATTTTCTCACGGCTAAGACGGACAGCATTATTACGGTGACCAAGTGATTCTATGCCCAGTACACTCATATCTGATATCGAATGATCAGGGAGATTGAAGTGATACCCAACAGGGGTGTCCATTTTACCAGTTTTGATAGTAGACCTATGGCCATAGATACGTTTTTTGAGGGTGTTTTTGGTCTCGCCAACATACTGAATATTACAAACTCTACAAGAGATGAGGTATATGATGTTAGAGGTAGTGCACGTGATACAGCCATAGGTCGTGTGGGTAGTTCCAGAAGAATGTCCATTGAAAGAGTCTATTTCCTTGACATGTGTCTTGCAAACAATGCATTTAGAGGTACACTTAAATGTACCAAATTTGGTTGGAGGTGAAGAGTCCAAAGGGGGAACCTCTGCTCGGACAATTAAGTCACGCAGGTTACGGGGGCGCCTGAAAGCCAAAACAGGCGAATTAGGAATGGCTTCAGCCAGACGATCCGAAGTGTGGAGAATATGGTGGTTTTCCTTAGTTATCTTCCTGAGAGGAGGAAGAGAGGGGTGGTAGGAAGTAACTAAGGGAACCTTGGGCTTGTCCTTGGGACCTGGTGGCTTTTGTTTTAGTGCCGAACTTCTGGGAATGGAATAGACTTTAGCAATGGAGTTCTTCACTTGGCGAGAACTATAGCCTCTAGCAACCAAGTTACTGGCCAATACACGTGTATGGCGGCGAAAGTCAGACTCATTGGAACATATACGCCTCAATCTGAGGGCCTGGCTGTAAGCTATACAGGTCCTCTCTGAGCAATGTGAAATCACCCTTCAGGCTGTCCACCAGGACATTGCTAATCTGGACTCAAAACTACGCTCCAGCTGTTCTGAAAGCCAGTACAAGGATCTCAGTGATGAGATTGAGAAAGGTCTCTCTAACCTCAATTCTGTTCTCACCGACAGGAGAAACAAGAAGATTGGTGGCCTTGTTGCCAAACAACGCAGACACAACCGCTTCAGACGCAGTCCCCAGTCTACACCTTTACCCCCCACTAACACTGTTGTCAACCTTTCCTCTTCTTCTCTAACTGACGCAGAGCATACGTTACTTTCCAAGGGCTTGAACTTTTGTCCTACTCCCCCCAAAGTTGACCAAGTAATGCTCAGTCAAGATCTCACTGAGTATTACCGCAGACTTCGTCTGACTGAGTTCTTCTTCGATTCTGGCTCCCGTAAAGAAGAACCTTTCCGTGTAAAAAGCACCTGGGTCCCCCCCAAGAACCGTGTTCCAGCCCTTGAAACGTATGTGCAAGCAGTCAGTTCTCAAGTTTCCAACTCCTCTCATCTTACCCGTAAGCCCCACGACAATCTCCCTAGGGAAGAACGTCTTGCTCTCAACACTCTACGTTCCCGCGGTGACATCATTATCAAGCCAGCAGATAAAGGGTCAGCCGTAGTAATCATGGATCGCCAAAAATATATTGATGAAGCCAATCGCCAACTCAACAATCCCCAGCACTACAAGTGTCTGGACTCTAACCCCACTGGCAAATTTTCAGAGCAAATTCAGGAAGTTTTGGATGACATGCGATCACGTGATCATTTGAGTAAAAAAGCTCACAGATTTCTATCACCGATCAATTGTACAACTGCCAGATTCTACCTTCTCCCGAAAATTCACAAGGCCAACAACCCAGGCAGACCCATCATCTCTGGCAATGGTTCACCGACGGAACACATATCTCTTTTCATTGACTCTTTTCTCAAACCCTTGGTTCCCCAAATCCCCTCATACGTCCATGACACTCCCGATTTTCTGCGAAAGTTGGAAAGTGTCAAGGATCAAATTCCTGCCACTGCCATAATTGGTACTATTGACGTTTCCTCTCTGTACACTAACATCCCCCAGGAAGAAGGCATTCAAGCTTGCTCCTCGGCCCTGGCCAAAGGAAAACAGTCTTCTCCACCCATCTCCGACATAACCACCCTCATGAGGTTAGTGCTGGCCAAGAATAATTTCTCCTTTCTTGGCAAGCACTATCTTCAAGTGCATGGCACTGCCATGGGTACGCGCATGGCTCCTTCCTTTGCATGCCTCTTCATGGGTGACCTTGAGGAACGCATGCTCAGTGAGGCTCCATGCCGTCCCTGGATTTGGTGGAGATACATAGATGACGTTTTCTTCATTTGGACTAGGGACGGCAGCAGCCTGAATGCTTTCTTTGACCACATCAATTCCTTCCATAGGACCATCAAATTCACATGGGAGCAGTCTCTTCAACAGACCCACTTTCTGGACGTCACCGTCCGGAAAGACCTCAATACACTCACTACTGACTTGTATTCTAAGCCCACCGACACTCATCAATATCTCCATTCCTCCAGTTGTCACCCTAGACACTGTAAGACTGGTATAGCTTACAGCCAGGCCCTCAGATTGAGGCGTATATGTTCCAATGAGTCTGACTTTCGCCGCCATACACGTGTATTGGCCAGTAACTTGGTTGCTAGAGGCTATAGTTCTCGCCAAGTGAAGAACTCCATTGCTAAAGTCTATTCCATTCCCAGAAGTTCGGCACTAAAACAAAAGCCACCAGGTCCCAAGGACAAGCCCAAGGTTCCCTTAGTTACTTCCTACCACCCCTCTCTTCCTCCTCTCAGGAAGATAACTAAGGAAAACCACCATATTCTCCACACTTCGGATCGTCTGGCTGAAGCCATTCCTAATTCGCCTGTTTTGGCTTTCAGGCGCCCCCGTAACCTGCGTGACTTAATTGTCCGAGCAGAGGTTCCCCCTTTGGACTCTTCACCTCCAACCAAATTTGGTACATTTAAGTGTACCTCTAAATGCATTGTTTGCAAGACACATGTCAAGGAAATAGACTCTTTCAATGGACATTCTTCTGGAACTACCCACACGACCTATGGCTGTATCACGTGCACTACCTCTAACATCATATACCTCATCTCTTGTAGAGTTTGTAATATTCAGTATGTTGGCGAGACCAAAAACACCCTCAAAAAACGTATCTATGGCCATAGGTCTACTATCAAAACTGGTAAAATGGACACCCCTGTTGGGTATCACTTCAATCTCCCTGATCATTCGATATCAGATATGAGTGTACTGGGCATAGAATCACTTGGTCACCGTAATAATGCTGTCCGTCTTAGCCGTGAGAAAATGTGGATGAAGCGTCTTCGGACTATTCAACCACATGGTCTCAACATCCAGGAGGGTAATGACTAACACCATGCAGCTTTCTGATAATCCTTCTTTTGTGTTCAGTCCTTCACACTTCTCTCTTTGATCTTTCCCCCTATTGTCACTAATCCCTACCCCACTCCTTGCCCTTCTCTTTGATCTTTCCCCCTCCTCTCATTAATCCCTACCCTACCCCCTGCCCTTCCCTTTGTTCTCTCCCTACCAGCTTCACTCTTTGTCCTTTGTTTCTCATCCGTGTCCTATTCACTCTCCCCCCTTCCTTCGTGTACATGTATCTGTTTTGTCCTTGTCACTCTGCCTTTGAGAAAGGTCCTGCTAGGATCGAAACGTCAGGCCCACTAAATTTTAGATTTACTTTTTGGTAATTTTAGTCAGTAAGCAGTTTGCTACATTTTTGTATATCACCTTTATATTATATCCTTATAAAAATGAGGGTGTTATTGTAAGGTCATGCAAGGGTTATGTCAGGAACTCACAGTTTAATAACTACTTTAACATTCAAAATCACATTAACCACATTAACTTTCAAACTGCAAATTGATCCCTCTGGATTAGGTTGATGAAAAATTCCTTCAAGCATACATTTTGGCAGGACATAAATCAACAGATTTAGGGATAGGTCTGCAGGAAAAATCAGAAAATTTTCAGAAAATATGTACACAAACAATTGGGTTGGGTTGCATGATCCTGTGATGACATCACAATTTTGCTCATGAATATTAGAACTTCTCATTCTGATGCATAAGAACTGAAAACTTGCAAAATGCAAATACACCCCCAGAACGAGTGTGAAAAACAGTTTGATGTTTATAAAATTTCAAAACAGTTCTGTCGCACCGTGCACAGATTTAAGTGATACTTTGAGATTGCAGCAGCCCTTTAAAGACTCTGGTTTGGTGCATCTGGAGGCTTGTAACATGAACAGAACAAACCAAGCAACCCTCCTCCCTTCTCCACCCCAAACTTGAAGTGAATAAATAACCTCTGAGGCAGGAAATTGATGTAGCCATGATATATGGCTGCACAAGTCACCATAATAATGAAAGGATTCCTTTTGACCCCTGGGAAGGTCACTGGAGCCCTGAAGGTCAGGACTGCCTCTGACCTCCATTTGTTGTGAACTTGGAGGGTTCCCCCAGTGGCAGATTAAGAGGTGGATGGGTTGGAGGAGGAGTGGGTGGGGGAGGAAGAAGAAAGGGGTGGTTGGTTGGATGGTTTTTGTTTCTCTCCTTCAGGGCAAAACCCTGTCTTTCAAAGCTTGCAATGAATTGATATTGGCCAGTCCCCAGAGGGGCTGGCAATAGACCCTGAGGCTGTCCCCTGCACACCCATGCACATGCACATATCCACATACATGTACACCCACACAGTCCACACACATACACACCCAGCTCACATTTCAAGACCAGTGCCTGGCCTGGCTCCAGCCATTTCCACCCATTACTGGTCAGTGAACTGTTGTGGAGGGTCATTCCAGGTCACACATCCTTCTTTGGCAGAGGGATGGGGAGGGGAATCCTGTTTCTAGTTACATATACCGGTACATTGTATTCCTGGGTCTTTGTTTAAGCCGGGCTGTCAAGCCTTAAAGCTTCAGTGTGCATAAAGTGCCCAGTAATGGACATGTGCAGTACATAAAAACGTCTACCGTGTAGGCCAACATGTCAGGGCTTTATTTTTTACACGCCACGCATTTGAGAGTAGAGACTTCAAATAGATGTTGGACATTCCTGCAGAGGGATTTTGTTTGCATGGTGAGTGCTTTTTTTTGGGGGGGGGGGGCCCGGTAGCACCCAATGGGGCTTGATTCTTAGGACATACACATTCTTTCCGTGTACAGTGTACATACATGTACATGTACAATGTACACACATGTACATTTACCGTACATGTGTCGTGTGTACTCAATGTTATTATTATTATTATTATTATTTATTCGGCCAAGGAAAACAAACAAGAAGTACAAACATACAAATGTACATGTATATGTACAAGAAGAGATATACATGTACATACATGTACATTTTGCTAACTGCTTACTGACTAAAATTACCAAAATGCAAATATCAAAATTTAGTGGACCTGATGTTTTGATCCTATATGTACAGTGTACATGTAGCAGGATCCTAGCAGGACCACTCACTTAATGAAATGCAGAATGTACACGTGCACATACATGTACATAATGTACACGTGCACATACATAATGTACATGCACATACATGTACATATACTGTATGTACATTGTACATGTACATGTGTACATGTACAGTGCATGTGTACATGTATAATTCTATACCAAATGAACACATGAACTAACTATGAACTACACTGTACATGTACCGGTAACCAAGAGAATGTATTGACATTGTTTAATGCCCACTAGTACCAAGGTAATGCATGAACATGCACAGTAATATAATTATTGCCACATTACCCTGGTACTGTACAAGGTTTACCAAGTATTTCCTAATTCAATCTCATTAAACCGTAATGCATACAAATGTTGCATACACGTACAACATACATGTACATTGTACAATGTACATGCACAGTACATTGTACATGTACAGGTACATGTAGATGTGTACTGTACATGTACATGTGTACTGTACATGTACACTAAGTGTTCACAACCCTCTTATCCAGTACTGTATGATCAACGGTTCAACCCAAATTTTTCATCAATTCATAAACAAGCACCTCGCATTATTACCAAATTAAACCCTCCCATCAATTACAGCTCCTTCTCCCTCTTCACCTCTTTCAGTCATGTATTGGCCCCGAGAGAGACTCAATTCAAATTCAGTCTAAATCCTGACCAGCTTGGCATTTTGAACAGCCGGCTGCAAATGGACTGCTTAAGCTAATGTCAGATATATCATGCATTGCATCTGTACGATCAGTCCACACCAATCTTTCTCCTACTGTACCACGAACCCCCTCTGCCCTTGTTCAATGAGAAGCATCAGACCCAGGTTAATTTGCCTCACCGTGTCTGGCTCGACGTCTACAGTCAAGCATTAATATAACGGGGCCACAGCTTGCGCGCCGTTGGACAATTGATGCATGTGGGTGCATTAGCAAGTCAGCTAGTTCGCCAGCGTGGCCTGTGTGTACGGACCCACTGTAGCCTGCCCTGCCTGGGTCATAAGAAAGAGCGGTCATTACAATGTGAAGATTTGCGCTGCGGCGCATGGATGTGCCGTGTATGCGGATGTACTCTGGTGTGCATGCACTTCTGCACGGAAGGCCCTGCGGCTAAGACTGACCGAGGATTGAACTTGGAATGGTATGCAAGCCAAGTGCACCGCTCAGCGCAAAGTGTCAATGAAGAAGGCAGAGACGTCCTGGATAACAAACACCAACGATGCCAATTTGTCGGAACACCAAGGGTCATGCTGCATTTCAAACAAGCCGCCTTGCATTGAGTATGCACACTGCTGCAGATGCCCAAAGAATACCCAGAATCATGCCTTTGTTAGCAAGGCAGCAGCTCAATTTGATATTCACTTACATGTAGCTTAAGCAAACATTCATGTCCCTTAGAATCATCGAGTGCTTCTGTACCGGTAGCAGTTGAGGGAGGATACTGCACAGTGCATACAGTCTACACACTCATACACAGAACAAATTTTAATTGAAGTGATTTTCGGACAATAATAATACTGTAACTTGCCAGTGCCATGAAGGCATGAGTGTGTCTCCCCACAAATCTGCTGTTCGGCAACTTCGGCTAGTGGCCCCAGTCTAATCCGATTTCCAGCCATTCCACACACTGAACCAAATTTATTTCATTTGGGTTTGAATGGCCAATTTGTGAGAACTCAGACTTCATGGCAACTATGATGCTCTGTAATCCTAGCATACATGGTATGCATGGTACAAATGCAGTATGGGGTAGAGGAAGAGTGAATATTTGTAAGTCTGTGATGGACAACTGGACTGTTTTACGGATGATTCTAATCAATCTAATGTGGGTACAAGATGTGCATACATGTGTGTAATGTACATGTACATGTACAGTGTATGTATGATTGGATACTTGACTCTGTTTAGTAACTTACGTAGGGTACATGTTCATGTACACTTATAATCAATATCACTCATTGACTGGGGTTTTTCCATTAAATGCTTAACAGTCCTGAAATTGGGCTGCAAGCCATTTGACTTTCATTTACTCCATTCCATGTGTTTGGAAGAAGCTCCCCCTTCCCTCAACAGCTTCCAGCCAAGAATAGTGGCATCAATGCCCTGCATACTAACCCTGTCTCCCCCAAGGTCAGAGTCTCTTTAGAACATTTTAAATATCAAATCCACCACCACCGATAATTATTGGAAAATGCACAAGCACGCACCCCCCTCCAACTGTCTGTCTGTCTGTCTGTCTAGACATGATGTGGAATGGTAAGCAGGTTGCCAATGCAAATGCTGATAGTGGGGGGTGGGAGGGGGTGGCTGGCATTGTTGTCAGCATTGGCCCAGATCCAAGACTACGTGCGTAGGTTGGCCGCCATTGCATCCAGCTTTGCAGGGTATGTGTCTGAGATCGTCTGGCAGCCACTGGTTCAGCTGCAAATTCACCGTGCCCATTTTTCATGCTTGCCCCTCCCCTTCCAGATGTTTCGTATGGGTAAAAAAAATATGCTTGCCTATTCAAAAAAAACAAAATCTAAAAAATCAGTTCTGTGCCATTCTGCTTAATGTGGCCAGCCCACTTAAAACAGCCCACTTCAAATTCTGACCAAAAGGATCAGTTGTCATTTTTATGTTGTTACTGTACAGTGTAACTTCAACATAAAGACCCATAGTACATGCAATTAAAGATGGTGCTGTTGCTGGTTATGATATTGATTGTTACCATGATGCATCAATGCACAGTATACCAATAAACAAAAAGCACCCACTTCTCCCAATACAGATGTAGGTAAATGCAAATTGATTTTCATTATAATGGTAGGCTATGTATATGTGCCAGCAAAGTGATTTAAATTCAGTCCATGCAAAGTCAATAATTTGCCCTCTGTAAGGTAGTTGGTCAAGGACACATCACAATTGCCTACCAGCTGGCAGCATTATTTACCAAATTTAAAATTGCCCACCAAAATGGAAGACGGCCAGTATGAATTTGCCTTTGCCTGTTTAGGATGAAATGTTAATCTTGTGGCCCTATCTCCTATGTTAATTGTGCCTGTGTGTGCTTTCATGACATGTTTAGAAGTTGGAGAGAAAGCTTCTTGCTGTTGGTCTTTTGTTACAGACCTGTGCTTGAGAACATTGTCTGCACATGCATCAGACAAAGCCAAATGGACTTGGCCAAAAGAAGACTGTTCATGAATTAGTAGTGAAGGGACAAAGATGAAAAATGCTGGAACAATGCAACATCTTGTAAAATTCTACATGTCTGCACAAGTGCACATGCCCTTTGGGAGTTGATTTCAAAATTGAGATGAATGCAACCATTTTCTGTACATTTCTGTTTACTGGTAGTACCATATTGCATTTTTAGCATGGTGTGTAAATCCTAGAGGGTTGCCCATGCAGGGAGACCTTAGAAACAAGCATACTGTAGCTCTTCCTGCTTCCATCAGAGTGCGAGCAGTGCATCGTGGGATGTGTGATTAAAAAAATATATATAATTTTCTGTTGAGCATCCACACACCTCGCGGCAAATAAATGAGAGTATTACAAAAAAATGGAAGCATAAAATTTACCGATTGTGCCCTACACATACATGTAGGTCAGGTGACCTACTGTACATGTACATGTAAATGTACATGTACATGTACATGTACAGTATTGTGTACATGTATCAAACAATCATCAAACATGGTGGCCCCCAGATCATGGTGCCACTGTAAAGTATATGATGATTAATTGTTGCACTAGTTTGTTTGATCGAGGCTTTTCTTTCTCAAAATCTGTGCAGAATATTCCTTGTACATGTACCAGAGACCTTATCGGAATACCATCCACTAAGTCACTTGATGATTTTGGTCTATTGCGATTCAATGCCAACTAAAAATTATGTCAATTGTGTCCACACACATACAAAGGAAATGGAGCTTAAAATACAATTCAAATCACGATCCTTTTTTTTGGGGGGGGGGGAGGGCAGCCCTATAGAGGCAGACAGGGGCTACCCAGGGCTCTGCAATATGTAGGTCAAAGACTAGACTCAAAGAGTAGGAACTTCACCAGCAGCTGAAAACGTAAACAGATGCGCTGCACTTGGGTGTGTGCCTCTGACATGATTGGAATGGATTACTCAGGCTCTCTGTCAAGGACGTGGAAGATATAGAACTCTGGAGACATAGCGAGAGAGAGAGGGGAGGGATGGGAAAAACAAGAAATTTAAAATGGAAGACATGTGTAGTACAAGAGGCTCTTCCCTCCCCCAACAACAACTCTTTTGGAAGCCCCTATTTTCTGAAGTGAGGCCCCCAATCTTGTTTTGATTCATAATTATTTCTGCAGAATTTTGAGGGGTGGAGAGTCTGCAGGAAATATGCAGGACCTTCAAAGGGAGGTCTTGTAGTTTGCTTGTCTGTCAGGCCGGATAGAGGAGGGGAGGGGGAACTAGAGCAAAACAAAGTGGCTGTAATGTCTCTCCCAATGTAACCGGCCCTAGTTAAATACGGTAGTACCCTGTAGTACATGTCAATTATAATGAATATAATGTTTTGATTTGACTGAAAGGGCCCTCTATCATGTCTATTATCAGATGACAAAAGCTTCTGTTTTCCAGAAATGTTGGGTTTCTTTGTTCTCTTCACAACCACATGAACTCGCACAGACAGCATTTCTTGGCAACTGCAAACAAGGCTTGTCTTGGCAAGCGGCCCTTTGATTAAGAATAGCTCCAGCGATTCTACTGTCACTTGACCGCTTACCTGTTTACAAACCCCAGTAAAGCCATAATTGTTTTCAGTCTCACTCGGGATAGCTATAAGTATAAGGGCAGTTCACGCTGGAAATAATCCCGATTTGAATCATGATTGAAAAACAAAATTCCCCCTTGCATCCACACATGCCAACAAATTGCAATGCAAAAACAACCTTCACCCAATTCTGGTGTGCAATTGTGGTGAAATGGTACTGTACTGTACATGTGACCTTCAGGATGGCCATGGAGGAATACATTTGTACATAAACAAGTAGGGCACCTCCTGTTGTCAGAGTGTGAGCGGTGCATTGTGGGATAAAAAGGGTTACGTTTTCTGTGGTGCATTCACCACTCACACTTTACATGTACTTGCCAAATAAACGTGATTATCTAGAAGAGTTGCACTAATACTAGTGGGTTCCGAATCGCAATTCAAATCCCACTAATAATCACAATTATTGGGTCCACACACACCCAAAATGTTGAGCTTGAATCTCAGTTCAACTAGCGATTCAAATATTTGCATTTTGAGGGGACAGTGCGAACGGTCCTATTAAAACTGCTGTACATACCACAAACTTCTGATATTCTACATAATACTGTAGAATGCTAGTCCAATTGAGAGTTGGTCACAGATACATTGTACATGTACATTTATGTACAGAAATTTAAAAAGCACCTTCTAAAAATCAAATAAGCCCCCCCCCAAAGAAAAAAATAATAAAAATAAATAAATAAATAAAAATAATAATAATAATAATAAATACTGTACATGTGTAATAACAATGATAATCATACTACCAAAACTAATAAAATAAAAATTAAGAACTGTAACCAATTATGAATTGTCCAATTTTAGCTAGACTTTTGAAGTTTCTGAAAGTGTGCATGCCTGGTGTGTTTAGCCAACCCTACACAATGTACATGTACATGTAGTTTGTGTAGGAGCAGCCTTGTCAAAGGCGATCTCTCCAGTACGGCTCCGGGTGGCTGGGCCAAATGCATGCAAACCACGGTACCCACATGCCGGATTCAAGCTGTTTTCGGCAATGCAGACCAATCCACTGCCATCCCACACACGTGCATACATGTACATGTACATGTGTACGAGTGTTTACGCAGTTCTGTCCACAGACCTGCACGCATGCATTCCTGGGCGGGATATGGTGCATGGCATGCGCATTTGGGCAAGCTATGAGTGGAGAACGGGGCAGCACGTTGGGTAACTGTACTCACAACGATATTACCAATTATTCGATCAAGGCTATCTTAGAAGTGGAACCAAACCTGCAAAAGGTCAATCTGTCATTGACTTTCCTATGCCAGCACTGCTGGTGTGAATTCACAGGACACTCCCAGGAAATGAAATTTCCGGGAATGAGAAACTTTTTGTGTTGGGGTCTGACATTTCATTTCTTGGGAAACTCAGGAAAAGACATTCCTAGGGAGTGTACAAATGTAGGTGTGCATTATATGTACATTTGTACTGCCATAGTGCTGTACATGTACATGTACAGGTACAGTACATATGTCGTGTACCGGTACATGTACACATGTAATGTACATGTACTGCAGCACTTTGTAGAAATCATTGTACTGTAGAAATCCAAGGCAGAACATTACATTGTAGATCCTTCATGGTGTATTACAAGCACATTCCGGTATTCGGTAGTCTGCTACTGCACACTTTACATTAAACTGTAAATGTCTGGCTTGGACAGTTTTTGCCTTGTTTGGAAACTTTAGACAGTCCTAGTACATGTACAAGTACATTTGTACATGTACATTGTACTGTAGTTCCGTCAATGGGCCTTGTGAGAGTAATAATATTTTGATGCTGGCGCCCTCTCTTGATAGATTTGGGCATTTACATATGTATACATGTGGTACATTTGTGTACATGTACAGTATATCTAAGCAGAAGCACAACTTCTTGTTTCTACATTGTACAATGTACCCCGTACATGTACGTATAGTACATGTAGGTACTGTACATCAGGGGCATATTGCTGTTCCCACAGGCAGCAATATATGAAATAGTCTTTGGCCGTGCCAGTTCTCTTTGTCTGTGAAAGTTCCAGCCTGACATACAGTGTGTAGTACATGTACTGTACATGTACAGTGTACATGTACAGTGTACATGTACAGTGTACATGTACAGTGTACATGTACATGTACATGTACATGTGTATGTACATGTACTCTGTAGTTCTCCCCTGGGAAAGTGCCCACTAGAAGTTGGGCTTTCTCAAGTTGCATAGATTTTTATCAAGTCTTTGCTGGGTGTCTGTGCACACACCATTTCAGACACCAGCATTATGGGATGGCAGGAAAACCTTACATGTATCTAAACTTCTTGGAAATATGGCCCTAAGACAAGCTACAAGAACCAGGCAGTGGACATACATTGTACATACTGTGTACATGTACATGTACCCGCATTCATTTGGGCCTTCAAAGTGATGAGACATGACTTGCAGGGTTTTCAGTTCTGTAGTTGCCATGATTTTTTTTTTCGCTCTCTCTCTCTCTCTCTCTTCTTTTAAAATCCTACCCCAGCCACATTGTCCCAGATGATTGCCATTTCAGTTGAGTCTGGGCCAAGGGAAAATTGTGGCTAGAATTGAAAAGGGCAAAAGGGTATTTGCTGGCACTGCTTGACGTGAGAACTTAGGCATGGAGACATTGGGACAAGTCAGCCATTCTTCATCCATCTTGGCAAGGCTGGTGAGTGACAACTGGGTTGTACGTGTAGAACCGCAGTGCAGTGTAAAATTTCAGATTACCGTCTTTTGAGAAGGGCACATGTATGTCCAAGCTCTAAATCTTTCCCCCTCCCCTCCGTTCTTCTTCCTTTTCTGACAACTCTGATCCTACTTTTCCATTTTTTTTCTTCCCCTGCTTGTTTTCTTGAAATCCTGGAAGGTTGATTGGGAGGCAATAACTGACATTTTTAGCAAGAGTCACGCTGTCCAGTTGTCAAATGTTTGAAGGTTTTTTACTCTTGCTGCACAGGCTTAGATTATTTTTAACACTGTTTAACATGAAGCCTCTATCCAACTTTCCCAGTGAAAAAAAGATTTGTTTCTGTGAAATTGGTCAAAAAGTTAACATTGAATATGAAAATGCAGAATAGGATTACTTGAAATGAAGCTGGTTTTTTTTTTTTTTCACCTTAGGCCTACAGTGAAATTTCTTCAGAGCAGAATGTGTCCCAACCATGACCCCTTTTTTGGCCTTTTATTTTTCCATCTTCCTCATGGAATCTGGCAGACCGATTCAAGACTAGAGATTAGAAAAGCTGATGCAAGCAAGATGGACCTTGACGACATGTTTGGAGTGATTTGATCAGAAAAATAAAGTATAGTGTACATGTACATGTACATGTAGTACTACAGCAAGGGTAATTGCTCAGAAGGCAAAATGTGGATGGCATTGAGTCTAAAGATGAGGCTAGTCTAGAGCATATCAAAACAGCTTTGCGTTTGGACCTCTGCCCCTAAATTGTTTTTGTTCTCAAGTTGTTGTCTTTGAAAAAGTTTGTGGAAGTGCCTGAGAAACTGCTCTTTTGCCTCAATTTGTGCTGGGAACATACTCATCGCCAAGTGATTCCAATTCACAAAAGTGACAAATTTTCCTCTATCTTCAGATCAGCTAAGAATGCAAACATTCCTGCAAGCTGTAATTGTTGACACATACATGTAGGCCTATAACTTATAAGGCCTTTTCACACTAGATATCCAACCCTGGGGCCTACTCGCCCCGGGGGCAACACGCAATTTTTAACCCCTTGGCTCAACCCCACTCCGATTCCCACTAGGATCTTCATATCGCGCCCCGGGGTGAATTCGCCCAGGGGACTGCAAACTCGTTTCTCACTTCACAAGGCAATCCCTGGGATAAGCGCTTATTGTGTGTTGCACATTCATGTACATGTGTACATGTCCGTGTTTTTTCTAAGCTGTGCATGTTGAGCCACTAATTCCTTTTGACCATCAATGATTATACCGGTGGGCCTTCAATTCAATGATTATAAAGATACATGTAAACCATGGGACGCAATTACAAGGGGATTTGCCCCATCCAATGCTAGACTTAGGCAATAGTTAGTTGATGAAAGGAGAACTACTGTAGTGTAGCCCTTGTTATCCATGCACTTGGGCATATTTTCAGCTCTCAACTGAACATAGGCACTGCCATTGTGTAGATGAGCCCTTTTTGTCCCAAATCCGATAAAGAAAAGTGGTAACAGAAGATGGGCCTCATGGATGGTCCATAAATCAGACAGGTATCCACAAAGAACTTGTCCTTCCACTACAGGGGGGATCATTTTAGAGTCCTGACAGGTGTAGATGATTTATTGGGATTTTGTTTGGGCCTTCTGTTTGTGTGGAAGGGGGATAGGGGGCGGGATAGAGCCAAATTCTTCCCACCTTTGCTGTAAACAGCTCCCACACTATTTTGATGGGAAGCTAGTGGGCCAGTAATTAGCAACTTTGGCTGGAGAATGGAGGGATGTGCATTGGATGTGTAAGACCTATTACATGCAGGTGGGTTCAGGGGAGAATTTTGATGTTGTGTTATTAATCAGTGGTAATGGTGTTTGGTGGAGAGTGATGTGTTTGGGCGCAATTAGAAGGGTTTGGGGGAGAGACAGAGCCAGGCAGATGGCTGGTATGCCAACACTGTGATAAGTTCATTCGCACGTCTGCCAGCTGATGGTGTGACACATTCATCACTCTGGCCAGCGTACACAAGTCACCAAAGTCCCCCCCCCCTCCTTCCTCCCTCAGCACCAGTCTCTGAGCATTGCCCAGCTTTTCCACCTTGTAGAACCATGCCGGGGTGGAAATGGGGGCATCCTAAATATTTGGATTACAGAAGCTCAAAGAGTGGGTAGGGGGGAGGGTTAACCGGATCTGTGTTTGTCTGATGGAGCAGTCGGCTAGACAGTTACTCCTCCCAGTTCATTTGACCAGCCATCCATTACTTTGAAGAGAACATCGTCTGGACAGCTTGTGTGAAGTTGTGAACGTAAAAGCACCAATTCATTGTTCTACTAATTCTTTTCAGAGTATCCAGTGGGCTGACAATTGACTGATGTGATAGGCCTATATATTTTTTTTTATATTTCTACACTAAAAAGAATTGTTGTTTGTCTTGTGCAATACCCAATTACCCATGTCACACATTTCAGCTCTTTAAAGTTAATCTGATAATCTGATTGATTTAGATCATACAAATAAAGGAAAAACTGACCGGGAACTTTTGAACAATTTTGAAAAATGGCAAATAAAATTTATTAGACTGGAACATGACTTAATTAAGCCTGAGACCTCTTGTTTTGCATACCAGCAGCCAGCTCCGGTTATAACGAGGTTCTGCAGGTTATAATGACAGACCTCGTTATTTCAGCTGTCGACTGTACAGGATAGCTTTAGCAGCATTTCCACTGGTCTTATTTTGGTCAAAGTAACCGAGACTAATATGGTTACTTTTCCCATTTTAACTAAGTCCAGTGGAAACGGCCCAGTTAAATTTCCTCTTTGTTAATTTAACCGAGCCGAATGGTTACTTTTACCAGTCAACCTCTGCCCAGTTAAAGTGACCAGGTAAGTTTAAGCGAGCCGATTAGTCCAGTGGAAATGCACCACTTGGTAAAACGCGACTCAGCGTGCATGCACCGTACACAAATAATTTTTGCCAGCTTGGTTACATGTACTTTAACCATCATCTTGGTTAAATTGACCGACTCAAAAGTCCAAATGGGAACGGCGGTCAAATTTGACCATTGGAAATTTAACCATCGTCTCAGTTAAATTTTAGTCCTGTGGAAACGCGGCTTTTGTGTGCATTCATGAGTTCTAGTTCAGCCAAGAGAAGTGGTTGTGGTGCATGTGTCCCTGGGTATGGTGCGTGCCCTTCACTGTCAAACTTTAGGCCTTGGACACGCAGCACACTCCAAATAACCATCATTTGATTTTTATATAGGCCTACTGTCCTACACATTTGATTATTTCTTTCACTGGAATCAATGAATGTTTTTTAGGTGTTTGAATAAAACCAGACTTTGTGAGCGCACACGAATCTTGGTCTGCCCACTTTGTTTCCTTTGCAGAAGGGATTGACACTCAAATTGGTTCCTGCATGTGGAGACGAACCACGGGTAGGTACATGTACCTGTGTATTGTGAAAAATTGCCTCTCTCTGCCTGCCACTGCATGAGTGAATAGTTACCAACATTTACATGTACTGTACATGTACATGTATTTGACTGATTTTCTGTGTTTGATCTGATTTCACCTACAATTATAGTAACACAGGTTGACAAATAGAGTTCAAATATATTGACCCAGTGGCCAAGGAATAGTGGCCTCTATTTTATTTGGATTGCCTGTGAATTTCACTTGAAGGCTTTTGAGCCCTGCCTAACGGTATTTATCAGTATTACCACTAATTGCATCATAGACTCGTTTGAGGTATTAGGGAGACTTTCCCAAATGAGGAGAAATTAAAGGCTCCTGATTGGATTAGGTCAGAGATTGCAGAATGCCCATGTCCAAAGTGAATTATTTAGTTTGAGAGTAAAATATGGATATTTATAAGTCTACAGGAAGTACATGTAATTTGAGTTAAGGACCATTACAATTTTTAATTTCTCTGCAGTAAAGGCCTATGGAGATGTCTCCCATTTATACCAGTTTTTACAGATATAATTATTGATTTATGGGTTAGTAATTTGAGTTACGACCATTACATTTTTATTTTCTGTGTAGTATGGAGATGTTCATGTGTACCTGTACATGTACATGTATGGATAAATTGGTACAGATAAATTTCCAAATTATAACTACATGTATTTACATTGTACATGTAGGTATACTGGTAATTTTTGATTTATAGGTCAGTGGATAGACTGGCACAGATGCATGTAAAACAACATTACTAGATGCACATACATGTACTGTATGTATTTGACTTAATGTACGTGTATCTGCATGCATTATCAACCAGTATCTACAGTACAGTAAGTCGATTGTGGAGATTCTATATTCTCATACATTATACAATGTACTGGCATGCACATGTGTACATGTACATAAACGTACGCAATTTGTTTAGCACACTTGCACATTCAATTTATGCAGTTTACATGTACATGTACGTACAGTTGTAGTACTGTACAGTATGTTCTGTGGGTAAGTCTAAATTGACCTTTTCTTAAAGGATGCAGGGGTTATAATGAAATATAACAAACAGACGGAATGTACACACTCACGGTACATGTAATGTACATGTACATGTACATGTAACTGGCAGAATCTGAGGGTAGATAAAGAGCACCACAGCCAAAGTCAAGGGTACCAGTGGTAATGGGAACTGGGAAGTGTAGTATGATTCCTAGCCTGCCTGTTTGTAGATCAAAACAAAACTTTCTTTTCTGAGGACAGGATGAGACCATTGTGCTTCCTTCATCTTTTACGGAACTCTTTGAAGAATGGCAATGCTGTGTCTGTTTGAAATGGGTACCACTAGTTTCTGCCAGAGAGGGTGCTGTGTCTGTTTGAAATGGGTACCACTAGTTTCTGCCAGAGAGGGTGCTGTGTCTGTTTGAAATGGGTACCACTAGTTTCTGCCAGAGAGGGTGCTGTGTCTGTTTGAAATGGGTGCCACTAGTTTCTGCCAGAGAGGGTGCTGTGTCTGTTTGAAATGGGTACCACTAGTTTCTGCCAGAGAGGGTGCTGTGTCTGTTTGAAATGGGTGCCACTAGTTTCTGCCAGAGAGGGTGCTGTGTCTGTTTGAAAGGGGTGCCACTAGTTTCTGCCAGAGAGGGTGCTGTGTCTGTTTGAAATGGGTGCCACTAGTTTCTGCCAGAGAGGGTGCTGTGTCTGTTTGATATTGGTGCCACTAGTTTCTGCCAGAGAGGGTGCTGTGTCTGTTTGATATTGGTGCCACTAGTTTCTGCCAGAGAGGGTGCTGTGTCTGTTTGAAATGAGTGCCACTAGTTTCTGCCAGAGAGGGTGCTGTGTCTGTTTGAAATGAGTGCCACTAGTTTCTGCCAGAGAGGGTGCTGTGTCTGTTTGAAATGGGTGCCACTAGTTTCTGCCAGAGAGGGTGTTGTGTCTGTTTGAAATGGGTGCCACTAGTTTCTGCCAGAGAGGGTGCTGTGTCTGTTTGAAATGGGTGCCACTAGTTTCTGCCAGAGAGGGTGCTGTGTCTGTTTGAAATGGGTGCCACTAGTTTCTGCCAGAGAGGGTGCTGTGTCTGTTTGAAATGAGTGCCACTAGTTTCTGCCAGAGAGGGTGCTGTGTCTGTTTGAAATGGGTGCCACTAGTTTCTGCCAGAGAGGGTGCTGTGTCTGTTTGAAATGGGTGCCACTAGTTTCTGCCAGAGAGGGTGCTGTGTCTGTTTGAAATGGGTACCACTAGTTTCTGCCAGAGAGGGTGCTGTGTCTGTTTGAAATGGGTACCACTAGTTTCTGCCAGAGAGGGTGCTGTGTCTGTTTGAAATGGGTGCCACTAGTTTCTGCCAGAGAGGGTGCTGTGTCTGTTTGAAATGGGTACCACTAGTTTCTGCCAGAGAGGGTGCTGTGTCTGTTTGAAATGGGTACCACTAGTTTCTGCCAGAGAGGGTGCTGTGTCTGTTTGAAATGGGTACCACTAGTTTCTGCCAGAGAGGGTGCTGTGTCTGTTTGAAATGGGTACCACTAGTTTCTGCCAGAGAGGGTGCTGTGTCTGTTTGAAATGGGTGCCACTAGTTTCTGCCAGAGAGGGTGCTGTCTGTTTGAAATGGGTGCCACTAGTTTCTGCCAGAGAGGGTGCTGTGTCTGTTTGATATTGGTGCCACTAGTTTCTGCCAGAGAGGGTGCTGTGTCTGTTTGAAATGGGTGCCACTAGTTTCTGCTAGAGAGGGTGCTGTGTCTGTTTGAAATGGGTGCCACTAGTTTCTGCCAGAGAGGGTGCTGTGTCTGTTTGAAATGGGTGCCACTAGTTTCTGCTAGAGAGGGTGCTGTGTCTGTTTGAAATGGGTGCCACTAGTTTCTGCTAGAGAGGGTGCTGTGTCTGTTTGAAATGGGTGCCACTAGTTTCTGCCAGAGAGGGTGCTGTGTCTGTTTGAAATGGGTGCCACTAGTTTCTGCCAGAGAGGGTGCTGTGTCTGTTTGAAATGGGTGCCACTAGTTTCTGCCAGAGAGGGTGCTGTGTCTGTTTGAAATGGGTGCCACTAGTTTCTGCTAGAGAGGGTGCTGTGTCTGTTTGAAATGGGTGCCACTAGTTTCTGCCAGAGAGGGTGTTGTGTCTGTTTGAAATGGGTGCCACTAGTTTCTGCCAGAGAGGCTTCAGGGATGATTCATTTCATAATAATATTTGAATGCATGATGTCACCATAGAAAGGCTGTACCCAGGGGACGTTGCCCAGGCTTGCTGTCTCTCTGACAGACTCTATTCTCTTGAACTTCTCACAGAGACTCTTGTGGGGCCTGTGTGAAGGGGGCAGGGGGATGTTATGATGGATGGGAGTGATCAGTATCAGAGGTTTAGAAGGCTGGCAAAGGAAAAAAAGGGGTTGAGTTTCCAGGGACAAGACGTGGCAAGTTGCCTCCCACCCACCCACTGCACATTGCATAGAGCCCCCTCTCCTTGCCCAGAGTTGTACAGGATGCACTCTTATTGTCAAAAGTACATTACATCCCGCTGTACATCAGCAGGGCGGCCCATCTAACACATGTATGTAAAACTGTCACTTTCAATATGCGCTGGCCTGAGACCGTAGGATCTTTGTCAAACGGAAGAGATGTCAGCTAATTTGATTTCATGTATCCAGGGAGTGTAACCGCGAATACAAATTGCATTTAGAGAGGAGAGGAGGTAAAAAAAAGCTTCCAATGAAATGAAGAAAGTTCTTTTCATGGTCTGGCTGTATCCTGTCATGAGGAATCTCTTAGGGGGTTTTGCATGAATGGTCTGAAGGGAAGGCGATGCTCGCCTGAATTAGCCGTAATATCGTTGCCGCTAGCAATCCAGTGCGGCAGTAGTTGGGTCTGGCCACGTGTTCTGTGTATATATATAGGCTCTATCACCGTCTTTTGCATTTCTCTGACATTCTCTTCTATTCATAAAAAAGAAAGAAAAAAATGTAATACAATCAAGTTACACATGTGTACATGTTGTACAGCTCTGAGAGGAAGTTGCGCTTGAAGGCTCCCTCTTTTTAGAGTTCCGTCAGTTTGAGGTTTCCTGGAAGTTCATATGTCGGACTGATGTCCCCACATTAAGAGATACACGTACAAGGCCTTTTTAGTGTCGTCGTTTGTGATACGTGTACTCCTTGAATGAGTACCATGAAGGCAATGCACAGGGATCTTGCATGCAATGTTTGGTTCTTCTTTTTCCAATCATGTCCAATCATTTTTCATCTGTCTGTAAGTCTGTAAATTTTCATCTCCTTAGCCTCTGGCATATTTGTACATGTACAGTACATGTAAACTACAGTCCATTGACCATGACACTTGTCATCACATTGTCTGTTCCTACCATCGTGTACAGTAGGCTGGATAATTGCAATTCTCTTGTGTTTGGAATCACCCAACTCATTTTCTGTGGATGTGACTTCTTTAAATTCCAAACTTCACTGACCTATCAAGCAGCATGTACGGTATCTATTTGTATGTAAACCGTTCTCTATACATGTACATGTACATACATGTACATGTACAGTGTACATGTACGTGTACTAGTACAGTGTACCTCTAGTGAATTTTACTTTCCAAGATTCTCTCGTAAAATGTATCAGTCCATCCCAGACACCTCCTGTGGTTCAACCACAATCAAAATAGATGAGATTACAGATGAGTACATGTACGTATTTGCATCCATGTGTCGTCTTCTCCTGTATTTCATTTCCTATTCATCAATAAGTCAGTGCATTGCAGTGCCCAGAAGGTGTTTCAGAAATTGAGAAATGCTTGGCTAACCAAGTGGTTGGCTAACTTGGCCAGCCCTGCCCTGCCCAATATAACAAGTCAGTAATGGTGCACCATTTCCTTACATGTACATAACGTGGTTGCTCACTTTCACACCCTTAATTGTCAGTGTCTCTCTCCGTTCCTCCTCATCATCCCCCTTTCCCTGACCTCCCAGACCCGGATTTTTTTCCCCCTGGGATGAGAGGGGGAGTTACCACTCACATTCTGGGCCCCTATTTTCCGCCCTGTGTCACTAAGACTAAGAGGGCAGAGTGAGATTGGGACAGCTTCCCCCATCATGGTGGTGGTGACCTGGCCCCTTGTTACTCTTCATGGGTTCCATCTGGAAGGGAAAGGACTCTGTCTCCGTGTGACCGATCTGTCTGTCAGGACATCTCAGTGTCAAACCTGAGCCGATATTACTGACATGTGCTCATGTGTGATTCAGCAAGAAACCCCCCCTTCATCCCCTCTTTCTCTCTCCATCACCACTCCCCTACCCCCCCCCCCCAACCTCCACCCTAGATATCCCAACCCTGCCCCATCAATCCAGCAGCCAGTGTACCATGACTTCTGTTGATTCTCTAGTCTTGGCAGTGCAGCTTCTCTTCTTCCCATCCTCCACCTCCGTGCCTGGGTTCTAAACCCATGCAATGCAACTACACCCTATACTTCTTGCATATTGAGACTGCTGCTGTTGCTACTGTCTCTGGTTGTTACAACTTTATAGTTGTAATGGCTCAACTTGAGTTTGACAGCTTGAGCCCCACCCAATGCTGACCTGTGGATTAAATTTTTACTTTAAGATTAATGCCTGTTCACATGCACCAGTACCGGTACATGTGTACGATGAGTTTGATAAAGTTGACCCATGAAATCAATCAAGACTGATATTTTGAAAGGGTAGCGATGCATCATAATGCACCGTATGGTTTCTGTGCATCGCTCATCTTCTTGCGATCGATCGTAAGTTTGGATGGGTTTGATGAAATCGACTGCTATTGTACAATGTACAGTCAAATCTGGGGGAATGGATGAAAAGTACGAGCTATCCAGCATTCGGGTTATAAACATACATACACTGTACACGTACCTAGGCCTATATTGTCGGGAATGATACAGTACATGTATGCATTTGAGGTAAACAGAGGTTTGAGTTATCACAATTTTACTGTACATGAAGTTCAATTTTCTTCTCGAGAGAGCAATGTAGGGTAGCAATGTGGTGGCTGAACAAAAAGCAGTGACTCTTGATTTTGCTCTATGAATGAATTGATAGGCATTTTTTATTGTTCACAAAATCTGCTCTCATTGTCTCTTTCTTCAGTGCTGGACCCTGCATCTGTGCTGCCTGCATTTAATATGAATTGAGGCTTGGTGAGAGAACATTTGCAGTACATGTACAACCATAGGTGAAAGTCAACCTGTCTCCAAAAGGTGGGTGGTTCAGCTTTTGCATGTGTCTTTGAGGAGCCACATGTATTGACAGTTTGGCTCAATTACTCCGATCAGACGTTGGTTCAAAATGTGGAATGTTTTCAGAGTGTGCATGACTCAGTGCTTTCTGCCGTCTGTGCTCTTCTCATTGTCAGGATACTGCTGGTCAGTAGGCCAAGCCTCCCTTCACTCCAAAAATGCATGTACACCTGTACATGTATACCAGTTGTACCGGGTAATTCCTGTAACTTCTCATCATTTCATTTTCTGGACATGATCAGAGCACACTTAGAAAGACCAACTGATTTAAAGGTACATGTATTTTTCACAACATCTTCCTTTGAGACTATTTTCAATGTTTTCAGTTTTCATCTGTCTCACTAACACTTCCACTTAAAAATGTTGGCAACGCTGCATTTGGTGTGTTTGCACGTTTGGTTCCCCCCTCTTCAGACTCATGAGATCCCTTCAATATACTTGCCACCTACATGCATTGGCAGGGCATCGATCTAAACAGGACTTTGTGTGCTGGACACTGGACAGTCACTGTGAGAGTTGATCAGGGGGACAGGGAACAGACAAATGCTGCTTTTGAGAGAGTAAACAGCGATGCCATTGGACTGAGGGAGTGAAAGGGGCTTGTCAATCCTTGACTCTGATTCGATTCTGGGTGTTAATGGACCAGAGCTGGTCATTGTAGGTTTGGGAAAAACAGGGTCACCGTCATTCAGGTAACGGCTGGGATGATTCAATTCTGAGTGCACCTACTTGAATGTGAGCAGAGGAGGCTGGGTGCAAGGCTAAGTGCATGATAAGGAAAAAGAGCGTAATCATGTTACGAGGCTGCAAAGGAAGATTGCCAGACATTTTTTCAGACTGTACTGGTTGCCAGCATGTTCATGTTGGTAAAGTTAAGGTGGTGCCAGCGGGGAAAATGAGTTCAACCTACAGTAATTACCCGTAAGACATCTTTGGCCACATGGAAATAGAACACACTTTTGCAAATTTGTACACCTTGAATAAATGTGTGTCTTGCAGACTGTGCTTTTCTTTTGTGTCTCAGTCAGGAAATATGAGAGAGGTGTTCAAAAGCAAAATACATAATATGTACACGTAGACACCTTTGCAACCTTGGAAGCTACAATGTAATAATGGTTAAAACCGTACATGTATCATTCCTTATCCCATTCTGATGGTCAGAGACCAGGGGCTAGCAGCCAAAAAAACCCGCCCATTTTCATCCCTTCCCCCTCCACCACACCCCTACCTACATGTACATGACCTTGTTACTGTACATGTACAGTAGCTATCCTCCCCCATAACTCTCAAGTTGAGAACAACCCATGGTATTTCCCAATTAAATAAAGACAATGAAATCTGAGACTGTGCCCAGGCCATGACTCGCAGTGCAATTTGCAAAGGCTCAGAGTTTTACCGGGTAAATTGTTTTAAATCTGGAGGGAAAAAAACAAGGGCCTGGCATTTTGATCCGGGAGAAAGGACCTTTCTCAAAGAACGATGGATGTGGGCATGTACATGTATGTGAAGCTTTTCTGCTGTCTGCAGTGTAGCAGTGATGGGTTAAAGCTTTCATGGAAAACCATAGCCAGGGCTTGAGACAGCTACGGTACATGTGACATGCTGGAGGTCTAAAGCCGTGTCCGCACTGGACTTTTTTTGGGGGGAAGATTTTACCGAGACGATGGGAAAATCAAAAATGGTTAAATGTAACCACTGTCCGCACTTGGACTTTTGACACAGGAAAATGTTACTGAGACTGTGGTAGACGTTACCGAGCTGGCATTGCTCTTCAACAGCTATTGTTAGCCGACACATCCATTGTTGTGTTTTCTTTCGTCGTAAGATACGACGCTGACGTCCTCCATTATCATCTGGAAATGATGCACCGGTAGCACCAACCAAATTTCTAACTGTATCAATAATAATATCGGCCATGATTGCGACCAAAAACACAGAACAACGTACTGGAAACTCACCACAGGCGTACATTGTATGTGTGCCGCAGTACGTGTACGTTGATACAATGCACAACGCATGCGTGGTGGCCTGTGCAGAATGACCTCACTCCCATGTACACATGTACCACTTTTACCGACTTGCTCTGCGTGCACTGTCCGCACTGGACTTTTCGTCTCGGGAAAAGTGACCAGGTAACTTTTCCTAGGTAAAAGGTACTGGACTCGGGAAAAGATACTCACAGGAAAACGTCCCAGGCTATCCGCATTGGACTTAAAATGGGAAAGGTTCCCATTGTCCCCGGTAAGTTTTACCGAAAAAAGTCCAATGCGGACAGGGTTTTAGACATCTGGACATTTGGCTGGCAGACCAATGAAGACAATGGCAGAAGATGTTCTTTAATTAAAGGGGCTTCCCAGACAAAATGATATTACAGGGTGGGATGTGAAGGTTGGCACAGTGGTATCACACTGGGAAGTTTGCAATGACACCATTTATAATCTCTTTGAAGAATAAGTGTGGTTCTGAGAAGAGCCAGTGTTTCAGACAGTGCGTGCTCTGTGTGATGTCAGGAGACTGCACTGGATTTCAACTTAACTGATAATGGCGCTTAGATTGTGTCCATGTACAGTACATGTACCGGTACATGTACATGAGGCAACATGACTACATGTACATGTACTGTACATATGTACTGTATGCGTTCCAGATATTGCAGGATTTTATAATGGTACATGTACAACAAGTCTGCTACAGTATCTCCTACACCTCTTTTCCCCCTTTTTTCACCTTTGAAATCACATCACCAGGATCCATGGAGATAATTGTATGGTGTTTGGGGATTGCCCAACTTTTTGTCATCAGCCTTTGGCCAGATAAAAGGTGTACAGGACCGTATACTGTATTTGTATGTGCCGGGGTACATGTACATGTAATTGCTGGAATCAGGAAAAGTTATTCTGAAGAAAACATTCCAGCCTCCCAGTCCATCCAGAACTATCTAGACTTAAAAAGTACATACTGTACTACATGTACCAATACGCTTGGATACATGTGTACAGTATAGTCTTGCCAGCAGGCTGTCTTTGTTTTTGCCAATTTTTTCCCAGGGCTCTGTGTACATGTACTTGAACCTTGTTTTAATGAATGGATTGCCAAGTGCAGCCCCCATCTCAGACACTTTGAAGAAGCTTGCTACTGTGAAACTGTTCTCTGAAGTGTCAGGTCCCTGCAGCATCAATAAACAGACTGTGGGACATGGCCACATTATCCAATTACAGGTATTATTTATTGGACCATCCTCTGGGGATGTGTTTGAAGGCCACATGAGGTTTGTTTACCCATGGTTTACCATACTGGAGAACCAGATGATGCCCCTTACCAGAGATTGAGGAGGAGGGGGCATGCACATGGACATTTGTCATACAATTGAGACCACCTCAGTAAGATGTCAAGCCATATTGGTTTCACTTGTTAAGGGTACAGTTGTTCAGGAGTGGCTTTGTAGTGGGACCCTGATGACTGGCTTACGTGTACATGTACTGATGTATACCTGTACATGTCATTTGCAAGCCAGAATGAAGATAGATACACCAAACACTATCCCATGTATCATACTTCAACTCCCCACTGCATCATCTATGACTAAAGACCATCCATTCTGTTCCTCCCTTTTAACCCAAACTCACCAATGGAGGCCTTTCCCCACTGTACATGTACATGTACATGTACATGTACATGTACCTGTACAGGTGTACATTTACCTGTACAGGTGTACATGTACACTGTAAGTCAATGCTGCAAGTAACCTGGAATCTTTTCCACTCCAGCAGTAACTTTTCCTAACCAACTTTTTCTCATGAAAACTAGCCCAGGTAAATTCCTACAAAGATGGCAAGTCCAGTGTGGACATGCATACGGTAAATACAGTGTTCATCTACATATACATGTACATGTACATGTACTCCACCATCACTACTCTCTTCTCTATAAAAAAAGTGGTTTAGTCCCCAGAATAATGCCTCATCTCAGGTTTTCATCCAAGACAGGGAGGCTAATGTACATACACAATGTAGTACATGTACAATGCAAAACAGTTCTTCCCATTGAGGGAGGCCACAGTCACATTTCACTTCTAGAAAGTAAGAAACTGATATTCATGTACTTTTGCATCAGTTTGGTAGGTTTTACCCTGAGGCTATGGCCAGCTTAACCTGACATCAGTGACTGGCACTTTGGGCATTTGGGGAAGTTTATGAGCTTGTAGTAAGTGCCAGTACATGTGTACATTCACCTGTCCAAATAAAATGATCTTAAAGATGGTGAACTGCTTGAAGTTCTCCAGGTAAATTCAATTGTGTGTCAACTGTTAGACCAAAGAACCCTCAAAGTACATGTACATATATTACATGCACATTTTCAAGCTCATGAATGGATATTGCGTGAGAAACCAGAGAATCTAGTGACGTCATCGATACATGTACATGTATTACTCCAAAGATGATATGCCGCTACGCAAATGAAAAGATGCACATTAAAATGCACTCCCAGTTCAAGTGTTGGAACCCATAGGGATTCATGGATTGAGATCAAACATGAGCAGCCCATCATTAACATTCCAAGTCCATGATTTGCTCAAATGTCGTACATGTCTAAGCCGTTCAGCTACCCCCACCCCCTAGTCCCACGCACATTATCAGACAGGCCTGCGGATACCTGCTGCTCTGATCTGACGGCATGTGACGCAGTTACTGCGGGTGTAACACTGGTCAGTAATACGCACGCCGCCACTAACACGTCGGCAAAATAGCTCCCCCTGTTGGCTTAAACCGTCACTCTCACCATGGTGCAAAGGGGCTGTATTCAGTCCCCCGCCCCTTAAAGAAAGGGTGCAGGAAGAGTCTTAGGAATGGGAACTCATCCTATGATGCGTCTGGGGTCTTAATTGAAAGGGAGCAATGATGCACATACTAAATTCTCTTGAAATTGTGCAAAACTGTAATATTAGATTATTTTGATCCCTTCTCCATTACATGCACGCACAGTATATACCGTACATGTACAATTGTACATCTACATGTACATGTATCAGTATAGATTGGTTATTACCTGAACATGTACACTGTACATGTACAAGTATGTAACTCTGGATTGTTCAAATTCTGAGAAGACAGGGAAGTTGATAGACAGCCCCTTCACAATTTGTTTTTCTTCTGTCTTACAGTGTGTGGTGCCAGCTTTTTTCAGATCTAAATCAATTTGAAAAGATCCAAGTCAAGTCCATGCGAACACTCTAGTTGATAATGCAGTACTTTAGCTGGAACTCCAGAGAACTTGAATCTGATTGCTTCTAAGAGGATTCTCAAATTGGGTACGCAACAGACAGGAGAAACAAAGTCATAGAGCCAAATGTTTGATGGATGTTTAAAACTGACCTGGAATTATCATACATTACACAGTTGGCAAGCTCTGAACAATGCTGAGCATCAAATGCCAAACTCCTCTTGCACACAAGCATTTAAGATGCATTTGATGCCCTGAGAACTGATTTGCAGAAAATGTCTGAAGTCTGGACACTAAGTGTAATATATGGGTTAATCTCTTCAAGGATTAATCTCTTCAAGGAAATATTTTCAAGGAAAATGGGTTAATCTCTTCAAGGAAATTAATTGAGATTTGACTGAAAACGTTCATGTGTGGTACGTACAGTACACAGTATTGTACATGTGTAGGTTAGTGTGAGTGCTGTAAATGTACATGTACATTTGCTCTTTGATTCAAGTTTGTGGTCAAATGGTGAGTGTCCTTCAGGATGGCCCAGGCAGGGAGACATATAAACAAGCACAGCACTTCCTGGCAATCAGGGCGTGAGCGGTGCATTGTGGGAATATAAAACCAAGTGTGATTCAGTGGAGCATTCCCACACACACCACTTCACAAATAAACGTGATTATTAAAAAAAAAAAATCAAATTGTGGTCCAAATAATCCTGTTTATTTGGTGTACATGTACATAGCGGAAACGTCCCTATTAAAGTACCTTTTACGTACAGGTAGAGTTACCGTATGTTGAAACTTAAATAAGCTTAGAATAAATGTTGGCTTCTGATGAAAATAAAGACATGAATACAGCAGAGGATCCCATGCTACTGGGAGTTGGAGCTGAATTTCTGGGCTCATTTGTTGCATGCAGTATGTGGTGCCTTTCATGAGAAAATAGGCCAATACGTACATTATTGATTTCTTGATGCCCTGACACCACAACAGTTCCCTGAAATTGTGCAGAAAGTCTGGCAACGGCATAGCATGCATGACTTACTTTGTGCTTTATACAATATTTGCATCCACACATTTATGCCTACTAGCCTGGTGGGGGTTGCTTGTGTGTTACCATAGCAACATACATATGGGAAAGAATTTATGTACTGTCCATGGATGCACCGTTGCATTGTGGAAAGCTTGTCGGACGAAGTTGATGAGCAGCACACACTGATGCCCAGATATGCTGGCATGTCAAAGTTACATGTTTAATCCCATTCAAAGGCTTGTGTTCAGGATATGCTACATGTAGTATGTACAGTACATGTACATGTACATGTATACAGTACATGTTCTATAGTGCTAATGAGGTTCACAGGTACATGTACATGTATACTGTACATGTACATGTATGTCCATATGAAAATAGGGACTGTTACAGATAAGATTTTATATAAAGAAAATGTACATGTACATGGGGCCTCGCATTTTGATTCCCGCAGGACCTTTTTTTCTAAAAATGGAAGGGTTCTGCTACATTGTACATGTACAATGTATATTTGAAATATCAGGCTCCCTAGTTTTCTATAGAATCAGCAAGCATTGTTCAACATCTTCAATATCATCAAGAACAACCATTAATGCCCCTACACAACATTGGTAAGATCGAAAAGTTGCTTTTTAACCTAAAAGTATCTTTGCTTTATTTGTAGTTGACCTGTTGGTTTAATCTTAGAATATTATAAATCTTTAAGAGAGAGAGAGAGAGAGAAATGAAAAAAGTCCGGATACAGTAAAACATCTCCAAATGGCAAAAGAAACTGAAATTTCTTAAAACTGTGCTGTTTGTATGATTGAATCATCAGGCCCTGTAAACGTTTGAGATTTTGATTTTGGCCAATAATTAAGTATGGTAAGTACGCAGTTGGCAATTTTTTTTTAATGCACTTTCCCTGTCTTCCTTTTTAATTTAAAATGAATATGTTCTCCCCCCCCCCTCGAAGGAGTTTGCAGCATTTTTTTAAATGTCAAAAATAGCCTACTGGGGTACTGAGAATACATGTAAGCCTTAGTTACTGGGGTCAGGGCAGCTTCTGTCTGACTCTGATTGGAGACTGTGGTCACTGAAATGTCTGACCTGTGCGGCACACTGACAGGCAGAAAGTTCAGGCTGTCTGGGCCTGGTGTGACCTACATGTACATTTCTTGCTGGGGAATTTAGTAGCCTGCCCTGATTTGATTCGTCAGTCTGCACCAGGACTAACGGTAGGGCCCCGGGTCTCTCTCTCCTATTCTCTTGGGTTTCTGCAAACTGAAAGAAGGAATTGAAAAGGAGAAGGAAAAAAACAACACCCCATAATAAGGCAGAGAGTAGAGATCCCAACACGTACAATTTAGGCGTAATTTGTAAGTTTTTTTTTTCAATTACAAATTTATCCTTAGAACTAGAAGATGTGCTGTTCATCCAATTTACAGTAGCTGATTCTCTTTTGAGAGAACATACTGTAAGAGGTATGAATCTCTAGCATACTAAACAGAGAGGTGGAGCTATTTTCTGCCAGAAAAAAAACATTGCCGAAAACTTAACTGGAGGAATTTGCCTTGTATTGATCAAGCAAATGACCCAACCAGAGAGCAGATGCACAGTGTCATGAAATTGGCCACAACTCACAAGAATGGTGTATTGGCCGGTGTAATGATGGGTATCCTTGTCATCCTGCAGTCAAATGCTGGTTGTGAACGTGTACCGGTATTCAGTGCATAGCACAAGAATCAAACTGCATTTCTGCCAGACTTACATGTACAAGTACAGTACAATGTACATGTACCCTCAAAGCCATGCTTGTCCAGAAAAGTACATGTACAATCGCACACCCTGCCACAAATACAGTATACAGTACATGTACATGTACATGTACTGTATACCAACCAAAGAGTTGCTTCACAGAGCAAAAAAGGCTACCTACACTGTACAAATGTATGAATCCCATGCCACACGTACAGTACATGTACATGTACCAAAAGGGGTTTAACTTTTAGTTTTGGAGCTTTTTGGTTTGAAGCGCATACAGTACCTCATGAAAAAGTACTTGTTTTCTATCTGCAATGCTGGCATCTCTGAATCAGGTACAGTATTCCCCTCTCTGCCAGTACTTTGGTTGTAGAAGAAGCAAAGTTTTGATAATTGCATGCACCCATCATGCATTCATGTGCTTCAGCCGTGCCTTTGTCCATGAATGTTCCTATTTATGGATTGAGAGGAGTGTGACCAATTGCCAGCCAGTTGTTGACAAGGGCTCCCCAATGAGAGGGATCCCCCCTCCCAATCTCCTATCCTTCTCTGAATCCCTGTATAGTACATGTATACTGTACTGTACATGTACATGTATATGTATTATCTTTATGTCGACAACACTGCTTTCTTGCCCAAACAATTTTTCTCCTGATTTTCGAGAATCGCTGTTTGCTTGTGTGCTTTGGCTGTGTTTGTTTGTACGGTGGGCTGGTTGGAGTATTGCTTGCTCTGATCCCAGCCTGTTTGATGGAGGCTTGGTCCGGTGATTTGTTCTCATTGACAAAGTGAAGTGCAAGCATACTGTGTATCCCACAGCCACAGGTGGACGTACATGTAAGTAGTGTATTGAAGGCCTATATCAAGACACCAACAACGAGTGAAGGATTTGTTAACTCACAGATATCTTGTACTTGACTTGCTTTGCTTTTTTATTTGGATACAACCTCACATCCTTAGATTTCCAATCATTTGATCGTACATGTACATTGAATGGCTGACTCAGAAAAGCAACAACAAGCCAAAGGTATTAGAGAACATGGGAAGCAGACTTCATTTCCCAGCTACTTAAGTTACGAGTTGCAAGATTCCCATGTTGGGCAACTTGATAGCAGCATTTGGAGAATTGCAATCCCCTGCGCCCATGTTGATCCAGGAACAGAAAGGCAAGGGAGGTCTGACTGTTGATTGCATGCTGTTGAGAAGTGCAAAAAAAAAACATAAAATGAGGGTGGGAGGGGTTGAGGGATTGGAAACCCACAATAGAAATTGGGAGTGCAATCAGATTTGAACACATTGGGAATAAGAGGCGGTGATGTTGTCATGTGTTGCATCAGTCGAGTCCCCGGGCAAAAAAAAGAGAGGGGGGATGGGGGAGGGGCTGGTCCCCCCCTCCACACCCACACGCACACTGCCCCTTGGCGCTGACCCTGCGTTGAGTGTTGCTGCATCTCTGTCATCAAGGTATCCTATTTTGCCTGCCCCACCGGGCAAATAAAAAAAAATGTTCAGGAGCATGTGAGGTTTCGGAAATCCACTTAAGCCCCCTCTAATCCTGGTCCCCTCCCTGTAGCCGCCCCTTGGATTATTGAATTGGAACTTCAGGCCACCGAAAGAAAGAGGAGGGGGGGGGTTACTGAATTGGTGAACCTCAACTGCACTTACAAACATACCGCACGTAGATTGCAGACCCAGTTTTGCCCCCCTCCACCATGAACTAGATTTTTACCCCACTTGTGGTTCCTACCAGGCCCCTTGGGGTCCCTCCACCTCGTTGTCCAAAGAGCGAAACTGTCAAACATTTGGTTTCAAGACAAGTACACTCACATACATGTGATGGAAGAGTAGGCTAAAGCCATCAGCATAATTTTTTTGGTCTAGGCGTGCCTCTTTTCCCTCGTACATGTAGTTTTTGTTTCTAAACTGAAGACAACTCAAGTGTTTTGCTCAAGCCACTGCTTGATTTTTTCTTCTCTTTTACACGGAGACGACCCAGTTTAAGGCACTTTAAGTTCAGGGGGAAAAGAAGACGAAGGAAGGGAAGTGAAGGGCTTACAGGACATCTCCTGCAGTTGGAATGGTATGGCCCATGTCCAAGCCAGGTCTAGAGTGTACATATGGCCTTTGCATCAGACATCCAGCCAGTCTCAGGGGCCATGTTCTTTCACCGTTAAATGGAATTTGCAAGTACATGATAGATCCCCGGCCTTGTTTTCTGGATCCAGTTCACCAGTACATTTGGAACCATTTGATACCATCTCAACACTGTATGTAAATGGGTCAGTCGTCTCGTTTTTCCAGTGCCTGTTGTTCCATGCTGGCAATTTAATCTGTCATCTTCCCAGGACCTCTTTTTTTTGTCTCCCTTCTTCCAGGGAGGAGGAGAAGGTGTTAGTACACTACAGAGTATTCTGTGACTGTACGGGAAATGAGGCTGCTCTGAAGATTTGTTTTGTTTCTTTTTAAATGAACGGAGCACATCACAAGGTCTAAATAGGCCAAGTCAAGGTTGGATGCGGGTTGAGGGAAAGACGAACGTGGAGAGAAACAGCAAATTATGAAGAGAACACTGTAGAGGATAGCCAATGCTTGTCACCCAGTTGAAATTGTAGCAAACGTAGCCAGTGAAAAAAAGTCAAGCTGGAACAGAACAAACAGTGACAAGTTAAGTCATCATCATATGCAGAGAAGGAGAAACAGGACAGGGTTTTCATCTTTTTTTTGGGGGGGGGGGCTTGCTGAAGCAGCATCAGCAGTCAGCACTGCCCCAAAATCCTTTTAATATCCGGTGGGAGTGACTGGTTATATGCACATACGCACCAGCTAATTACCCAGCCATCAATGACAGCTGCTGGCAATTCCTTGCCCTTAAACATCTCGTGAGGCGGGTTGGCGGGGTTATTTTTTTGGCTTACCCTCCCCTCTTTTCCTCCGTTGAAAACAGCTTATACCTCAAAAAACATCAGCACATCCGAACAGGAGGAAACGGTTCTCATGAGTCAGACTTTCACGTGCCTTTTCCTGGAGAAGAAGGGGGAAAAAAAGGACTCAAGACTTTTCAAAGTGAAAATATAATTTTGATAATGAACAGTGTGTAGGTCAAGCCTTTGGAATCCTTTTGTTGTTGCCTTTGCCTGCATACACGCACCATTGTTTTTGTTGTTATATTTAAAAAAAAAAAAATTTATGAACTTTGTTTGCTTTGTCACCTGTCTCTTTGTTTATGATGGTTGGTGGGCCTCTACTTCTGAGACAGTAATTCTTAGTCTTGGGTGCAAGAAATATGGAGGCAATTAGAAGCTTAAAGCCCCTTCACACCATTGGTAAAGGTCTTAGAAATGCATCCATACTTTGTCTAATCCAGCTTATGCATGAAAGTAACACACCTGTGAAAGTTTCAGCTCAATCTGTCAACCATGTTGTGAGAAAATGGTGAAAAACTGGCTCATTTTTTCATCAAACTGAGTCAGCTTCCAGGATCGTAAAATGCATCTAGCAGAATCTTTAATGGTGCTGTTTAAACCGGAAAGTTGCAAGTAAATCTTGAAACAGTCATTGGTAATTGCGAATGGACCATGTTGCGATATTGAAACCAAAAAAGGCTAACATCCAGACAATAGAGGCCGTATCCGCCGTAAGAATTTCCCCCCAAAAAGGTCATTTCAAAATGGCCATTGGAAATCACACAAAATTCCACTTTTCATGAAATGGCAGCATTCCAAGCGCTAAAAGTTCACAGCATGTCTGATACTGGTACAGTATTTACTTCCATGAGTAAGTTACTTTAACAAAATTTGTCAGGTCGAAATTTGGATTTGGACAAATGGTGTGTAGGGGTTTAACTTGCCAACAATTTTCAGCAAAGCCAAACTTTTTTTCTCAAAAATCTCAAAAGTTAGAGGGCCTGATGTTTTGATCCTTGCAGGACCTTTCTCAAAGGCCTATGAGAAAGGTCCCTCCAGAAATCAAAACGTCAGGCCATCTAACTTTTGAGATTTGTGTATTACAGGACATTTTAGTCAGTGAGCAGTTTGCAACAGTTTTTGGTATGAATTTCGTGTTCACAAACCTTTTTTTGTACTGTATCACATTAGGGTTTTGATTTGTGTGACCCATGCTGTTGCTGCCCTAATGCAACTCAGAGATGGATGCTTGATAAGTTGATAGTAAGTCTCCATCACAGCTGAGCATTGATTCAGGTGCAAGCAGTCGGGAGCCGTTACCGGCCACAATTTAAAACTGCAGTACAGGTGGCCAATGCAATGGGATGTCACCCCATCTCCTAGGATGTACCTGGACAAGGTATTGACTGGCATGCCAATGGGGGGATCGAGGGGGAGCACTACGTACAGGTTACCGTATGTATGCAGGATGTAACTTTTTAACGTACATGTAATTAAAGAACTGCGGGAAAGGAGGATGTGGAACGACCCATATTACAGATTTGTCATGTCCAGTTGTAAATCATAGAAAATGTAGCAGGTGTTCCGTGTACATTTAATCTAGGCTGCATTCCAAGAATGTACCATACAGTACATGTACATTGCATGAAAAAGGCTTGTACATGTACAGTACATGTACATGTACAGTACATGTACAGTACATGTACATGTACATGTACATGTACACGTAGCTTTCCAATCAGGTGTGTGCCTGTAGATGACACTGCATGTAGAGTTGTAGACCAAAGCCCATTTTACACGAGAGCTGCAAACAGGGGTCCCTTGTACATGTACATGTACATGTACTGTACATATGTACATGTACATGTACATCTACATGTACATGTAGCTTTCCAATCAGGTGTGTGCCTGTAGATGACACTGCATGTAGAGTTGTAGACCAAAGCCCATTTTACACAAGAGCTGCAAACAGGGGTCCCTTGTACATGTACATGTACTGTACATGTACATGTACATGTACATGTACATGTACATGTATGTACATGTAGCTTTCCAATCAGGTGTGTGCCTGTAGATGACACTGCATGTAGAGTTGTAGACCAAGGTGACCATCAAGTGCTCTTTTACCAAACTTTTGAAAGCAGGACATTAAAACAGCTTTCAAAATAACTTATTCATTCAGAAACAGGGGATGTGTGGAGTGTGGACTCACCACTCAGCATTAGTGAATGCATGGCTAAAAAGATTTCATAATACACTGTAGGCCTATTGATTAAGTTACCCGGTACATGATTTTACTTGCTCCTGCTAGTTTGTGCTATACCGGTACATGTACAATGTAAATGATGGACCGTACGGTATGTACATTCATGTCATTTGATAACTTGGATTTGGGACTTTCTGGAGGTGCATTACAAAGCCATTTAGGTCACAGAACAAATTAACATGAATAAAAAGTGTATGGAATGAATGATTAGAACATAGAGTATGTAGGCTAAATGTGCATGGATGTGTGCATAGTAAACAGTAAAAGTAAAAGTAAGTACCGGTAATCATCTTAGTACGGTAATCATCTGAAAGAAAAACTTAAACATGGACCGATCAACCCAAGTACCCGGGCATCCCAAAAAGAGTAATTTTGCAAACCTGTGAGCTGCAAATGAGCCAAGCATCTCCACAGAGGTACATGTACATGTACATGTAGTTGTCAGTCATTCCCCATTGCTCAGAAACACCTCCCACTGTAATGTAAAATCAAGTCACGTTTGCAAGCATTCATGTCCTATTGTCCAAGAACTGCAGAGAACTGCAGATTCTCTGCACTCAATGCTTTGTTGGTAATATCTGAGCCTGACACTCCCACCATCCCATTGCATTTTCTCCTTCCTGAATGTTTTTGCCAACTTCAATGTGCTAGTGCTACACATGTACATGTACAATACATTGTACCATACTGTACATGTACATGTACATGTACATATGTACATGTGTGTACAATGTACGTATACATGTACGTACAAATGTACATGATCAGTAGAAGTGTAGTGGCCCTCAATTTGACACCATCATATCTTTCTTACTGTGCCAAAAAGCCAATTGTGGTTAGCGTCAAATGCTGCTGCATGTGGCCTTCCTGTCAGTCTGAGTGTGAGCAGTGCATTGTGGATTAGAAAGGTGTGATTCACTGGAGCAAGTTTCACTAATAGTGGAGTCCGAATCGTGATTCAAATCTCACCAATAATCGCGTGATTGTTTTCACACATACCAACAAAAATAGAGTTTGAATTGCAATTCAAATCGTAATCCAAATAATCGGGTTTATAATTATTTAGATACCACCGGCCTGATAGTCGGTGATGAATGAGGGGAAAACATTCAAAGGATTGAAGGAATTGTAAAATATGCAGTGGCTGGAGCTGGAAAAGTCACGCAGTTGGTCTGACTCATCCTCTACAGCCAACCTGGAAAAGCAATCAAAATATTGACCCACTTTTGCTCAATTCACCCCTGTGATTTGGATGCTGCACATGCATGTGAACAAGGGGGAAAGGCTAGATAGCTGTGCCATGTACGGACACGCACTTCGTGCCATGGGTGCATACTTTCGTAAGGTGGGGGGGGGGGGGGGAATTTGACTGAAAAGGGAAGAAAAAGGGGATAAGTTGGAATGCTTTGAACTTGATGGAGATGGTTATTTCTTGCTTCACCTCAACATAGTGGAGTGCAGGGTTGGTTTGGGGGTGGAGGGTTTGGATTTGGAGCTGGTGGAGGGGGAGGGGGCGGCGATATGGTCGAGAAGCTGCTTTTCATCGGCCCACCAGACTCCAGACAGGTGCCCAAATAGAAAGGAAGAGGGGAAAAAATAAGGGAGGGAAGGCTTGGTGCGGTGGGGCGAGGGGAGAGAAGGGGAAACGCCCTCTCAAAGGACTTCCCCAGTATCGTCTACAGGACTCGGCTTACTTAAACACCTGACCCAAGTCCAAGTCTGCATGCACATGTTCATGAACTTGACCAGTGTGGTCACAAATACATACAGGTGGGAAGGAAGGAAGGAAAAGGGGGTGGGCTAGTTGGTTGGCTCAGACTAAATCAAAATCAGGGGGCTTGTATTATAGAATTCTTAAAATAGTTTGGAAAGTAGTCTTATTATGAAGCAGAGCATTAGCAGTATAGAAGTTTAAATTTTTTTAAAAGTGAAAAATAAACTCATGAAATGAAAAAAAAACTGATTTTTTATTTTGAAAAATGGCAAAGAAATAGTTTGAGATGAATCAATACTTTTGATTAGAATCAGTAATTTTGTATGTTAAAAACTAACGTACATGTACATGTATTTACATGTACCATTGAGACATTGTATTTATATACAGCACTGAAGACCTTTTGTATCGATGTCCCTACCCCCCTAAGTTATAACTCGAGGCACTGATGGAGCAATGCAAACCAAAAGATATGTATTGTACATATGTATGTATTGTTACTCACGTCTCATGCTTGGCCAATGGGGCACCTTCTTTGCACGACCTCTGTTCGAGGGCGCTCTTCAGTCTTCACAGATCATCTCATGCCACATTTTTTGTTTGTTTCGTCTGACTGTGGAGCTTCATGTACAGGTACTACATGTACTACATGTACTACATGTACATGTACATGTACATGTACATGTACATGTACATGTACATGTACATGTACATGTACATGTACATGTACATGTACATGTACAGTACATGTACATATGTATGTGAGAAATCACCCACATTGGGGCCCTTATTTAATGGGGGGGGGGGTTGATTTGAAACCTACCCACTAGCCCATCAAGAAACTGGTAGCCACCTGCAAGTGATGACAGAAGATTCCAATCTCAATGATGTAGCCATCACTTGTAAACAGTCAGGGGGACACTGATGAGGAATCTAGGGTTGAAGAGGAAAGCATGTTACAGTATTGGCAGTGCCATCTGATGTTGTGCACCTTTTTTGTTTGAGGTTGGAGGGTAAAAAAGAACTCAATTGCACTACCAGTATTATAAATTTTAGGAGCCCAGGTTCTGCCAATTCACCCTTTAGTTTAGATGTAACTGTAACTTGTTTGAGACCTTTACATCTACTAGATTTGGATTTAAAAATGCATACAGTACATGTACATTGTACATTCACATAATTTGTATACTGTACACATAAATTGTTCTGTACAGGACCTGTACAAGATGCTAAAGGTGGACTGGCCCAAGTCATATTTGCCCATTCAATCAGCATTGTTCAAAGGGTAATGGTAATGCTTGTTATGATTAGGCTCATGCAGTATGGTTGCTGATGAAGAAATGAAAGGTTCTGTGTTTTTGTAGCAGCAGGACTTGTTGGGCGCTAACATTATTTTGTGCTTCTTTCTCTCACTCCCTTTCTCCAACCCTGTCCCTATCTCTGCCTCTGCCTCTCTGCTGCCTCAGTCTTTGCCTTTGTACAGTGTATCATTTTCTATCTTGGGTTCTGTCTTGCTCTATATCTATATATTTCTCTATCTGTATTTCTCTCTGTTCCTGTTTCTCTTTCTCACATTTTTCTGCGTCCATATGACTATCTGTCTATCCGTGTATCTTTATCACCGTCTCTCTATTTGTCTGACAGTCTGTATGACCCTCTGTCTGTCTGTGTCTATGCTTCTCTTTTACAATCCTCCCATCAGCCAGGAATTGGCGGTAGGGAGAGCTAACTCGTCCCCTGTGGAATACCAATCAGCAGACAGGAATAGGGACATGATCTGGGAGGAATGGCTGGGCCAGACTTTGTGTAATCCTGGGGGGATTGCCAGCATGTATGCTTCCCTGATTGAGGTCCCAAATCAGGCCCAGGTCAGGTTCTCTTGGTTCTGCCATGGTTCTGCCAAGCAATGTCTATGCCGCATATGTTGCTTTGCTTCTGCCCTTTTCTGGCTCTGCCCTGCCTTACCATACTGTACCTACATGTACATGTGTGCATCCATGAATTTGGTGTGCACTTGGCCCACTTGATGTTAATGCTTACACATGTAAGCTAATGGTTTGTTATCCTGCAACATCCCCATACTGCACATACATGTATGCATTTTCCTTTATCCACTTTTTTGTGCACACAGCCAAGTTTAAGGAATTTTCATCCAAAAAACATGTAAATCGATTAAGATTTTTGGTAGATCGCTGCCATCATAGAATGGGAATCCACCTTTGAAACCGATTCTGATTTCCTTGCCTTCTTTTTCTTCCCCCACTGTGTGTAGAGTTACATGTACATGTACACATAAACATTGATAAGAATTTCATCTTAATTTCTCCAGGCATGAAATTGGAAAGCTAAAACGACTGCTCTTAATTGCTGCATATCAAGATGCGGGTCGGATGCACTGTGGCTAGGTGTTTTTTTCAGAGTGCAAGTTCTTTTCACTTTTAGAAGCAAACTGCAATGTACATTGTAAAAGCACATGTATTATACCACAGTGTGCACATCTGTACATTTGCAGGCATAAATGTATGGTATTGGTACCGGTAACGGTACATTGTACATCTACATGTACATGTACATGTACATGTAGTATGTACAGTGACACATACATACATGTACATGTACATGTACATGTAGTACATGTACATGTACATGTAGTACATGTACATGTATGTACATGTACATTGTACATGTACGTGTGTACATTAATGTACGGTACACATGTACAGTATGTGTGCATACATTTTCACGGTACACAGAGCTCTTATATTTCAGGTTAGACTTTTCAAAAGAAACAATTACATGTAATTTCTGCCATGATATGCATGTACATGTACATGTACATGTACACTGAACAGGTACTGTACTTGAGGATGTGTGACACATCATTGAGGGACATACATGTAATTGTACATGTACATGTACAGTAGTACACAATGTACTGTACACGTACATGTACATGTACATACATGTACAGTATACATGTACGTACATGTAGTACACAATGTACACGTACATGTACATGTTATTGCAGTGAGCTGTCCTGTGGAAATGTGGCTTGTTATTCTGTAACAAAATTATTAGTACAACTACATGCATTTTTTAGGTTGTGAAAATTGTTTTGTTTTTTCTTATAGGTGTGTAGTTTCATGAAACTTTGTTTTCAGTTTGGTTTTAGTAGTTCAGATCATGCAGTGTGTTTTGTATGTTTCTTGCTTTTTGCACCCCCCCCCCAAATAAAGATAGAGCAATTAGATTGTCAGTATGCACAATGTACACATATTCACTTCCATGTTTCTAACAAAGGATATGCCCAGAGGGACAGCATGCAGACCTAAGTGTCTTTGTTGGCAGGTTTCCTGAATATTGTAATGTGGATTGACATCTGGGCCATTCTTTACACACATGGATGGTGTAAGGGAGTGCAGTGCAGGTCCAAACATGTCCCAAGTACAAGTCTGTGTAGCCTACGCAGGGAGATTCGCCTGCCTGTTCAACGTCTTAAATTTGCGGGAGGACGCGGGGTGGGACGACCGCCATCATCAATGTGCTCATATCTCAGTGGGCACAGCATGCCCCGATACTGCCATAGATTTACCCAAGTGGTTTGAATAATGGACTGTAAGGTGACTTTTATAGACAGCCAGGCCTGCAGAAACGCAGCATCAGGGTATTAGGCATACTTTTAGCAAGGGATCATCTGATGATGCCGTGGTCTGCTGCCGACTTGGTAGATTTCTTGGAGGTTTTTTTTCTGTTTTGTTGTCTTTGTTTTGGGGTTGTTGTGGTTTTTTGTGGGGGGGGGGGGGGAGGTTGAATAGAGTTCAGAAGACTCATTGGCAATGGCATGCACTGACCTAAGCAGAGAGCCTGACCACCCCCCCCCCCCCTCGTTGTTCCCCAAGTCCCACCCCAACTCCTAGTTCATTATTCTCATTTTGAGAAGTCTATATGCATAGTATGTGAACATGAGTCTGTGGGCCTCTCTTTGTTGACGTTGCATTCAGGCCAGTGTTGAAACCCTAGTCAGCCAGACATATCAACATTCACATTAAAGGCGCACAGAGTGCTTCTTTGACCTGATTCATGCGTACATGTATATATCTAAAGTTCTGTCAAATTTTAGGGGTACATATACATATATGTTCAAATCCATGGGAAGCTTCTTGTACATGTAGGGAAAATCCTGAATGCAAATTCAGTATGCTTGGAGATTTCAATGCTTCAAATCAGAGAAGATTTGGCCTGCAGAATGTGTAGACATGTAATTAACGATATACTACAGTATATACAGTATCATGTATGCTTGATACCATGCCACATTGCCTGCCCAAAAATGCCTGTATTATTAAAGTACATGTAATTAAATATGAACCACTTATTTGTATGGAAGTGTTTCTGAGTGACAAACATGAAATCTAAAAAAAAACAAGCATTTCAAACTTACATACATGTATGTAGTATAGAAAATGATCAATTCTATAACATACCAAACATGTACATGTACATGTACGTAAGTGCTACAAACTGACAATTTCAATCCACTTACTGACTGAAATCTCTAAACTATCTCAGGGCTCGACCTTAGCACTTGCCCGGCGGTCATTGTCTAGTAAAAACAGCTGCGGGCTAGTAAAATGACCCACTTTGCTAGCCCGACGGACTAGTAAAAAGTAGACAGCGGTGTGGCGGCAAAAAAGGTGGGGATGAGAAAGTAGAAACAAATAATTGTTTTTTCTCGACCTAATAACCTTGTTTTAAATTTGATATTAATTTTACAGGGGTAAAAATTGCTACGGGCCAGCAAAAAACTCAATTTACTAGCCCGGTGGGCTAGTAAAAAACAACCTTAAGCGCGAGGCTTGTATCTGAACTCTAAACATAAGATGTCTTATTCTAAAGACCCTTTCAGAATTGTATTATAGGGTCCACAAAGTATTGGCCATTCAAATTTGAGATTTCAACTTTTGGGGAACTGCGAATGAGATACATGTCTTGGCCCTAGACTACATGTACATGTACATTGTAGCTAATTGGAACTGTGGCCTAATTCAAAATGTTTTTGCTTCATTAAATTGTCCCATGACCTACATGTACATGTATGTACTTTACATGTACGTATGTAAATGTACTGTACCCTGTACTTGGCTTAGAATATTTCTGTCGAAGTTACACAAGAGCATAGGCCTACAGTCTGTTGCACACTGCTCCTCCCCCAATTGGAGCCTGAACCAGATGGGGATGGGGATGGGGTGGGGTGGGGGTTAGGTGAGGAGGGGGGAGGGGTGGCGAAGGGAGTGGGGATTCAAAGGAAGTCTGGTTTCCTGTCTCTACGTACCTGTTTATAAGTCATATCTTGCATGAGGTCATGCACTGACTGATGGTTCCTCTGTACATCTCTACATGTACGGTAGGTCACAGACGTTTCTAGACAAGTTGGTGCTCTATTCATTTCTCTGCCTTGTCATGTGGAAAGGCCACTGTGTTTATTCAGAATGTTTTTCCTCAATACTTGTCCCTCATCGTTTTCCTATCAACCACACTTTGATGGGTTTTGTATGCTGTTTTCTCCAGTTTCTATTTATCAGTTGTGCAACTTTTCTGCGAATCACCCAACGTCCTCATTTCTTTTAATTCATAAATGTAATTCTTTGCATACTGTACCTGGGCCGTAGAAGGCCCTTAATTGTCAGTGACCTGTATGTTTTTTCTTCCTTTCTTTTTCATTTTTTAAAGTAACATGAATTTCTGTTGACTTGTCAACAGCCATTATATGTTGTCACTTCACCAGCTGGCCTTGCCCAGGTTGTAAACACGGGACAGCCCCCCTTACCTATTGACAGTCAGACTGCTCAGCACCTGTAATATTGTAATCCCCCCTCTCCTCCTTGGCAGTCCCCCCCCCCAAGTTCCTTAGAGTCTGTTTCACTGGCTTTGGGCAGCTCACCTGAACTCTAGTCACGTCCTGGTGCAAGGTACAAGCCAGCAATCCCTGGGATTTGCATATCCCTGTCTTGATTCCATGCCATTTTTTTTCATTTGGGGGGTGGGAAGGGGAACTAACAAGGCTATTTACATATTGAGTAATTCATAGAACACAAATCCTGGTGTGGAGGGAATGAATGCTTGCTTCCCCTGTGTGCTACCTCCCTCGCTCAACCCCTTTAACTGAGCCATGTTGACAGTATTTTGGGCAGCACTTGCCATCATTCAGCACCAGGCACTCAAAAGCCTTTATTAATGCAGCCTGTGCCACACAGGGCATCTGCTGGCATCCAGTGCACACACCAGCATTGAATATAAACTTGGAGCGCAGGAGGCCGAACATTATGTAGGCCAGGCGGCAGCCTTGTTGTCCACAACGTGCCTCATTCCTCCCGCAAGCTTTTGTTCAGCTAATGCGCGACTAGTAGACACCTCACATAACGTGCCGTACTCACTGGTCCAGGGGGCTCCCTGTTCTTGGCACTGTGTGTCTCTATCGAGGGGAGTTCCTGTACAATATTTTTAGCTTCTTTTCAACCCTGTTGTTCTACAATCTGGTCAGCTGCAAATCTAACCAGTCACAATGTGTGCACTTCTTTTCAACTGCCCACAGATCCTCAGTTCTTAGCCGTTGAAGGGTCTGGCATTTCACCCCCAGTCCTCTTGGTCAGAGGCCAGGGCATTCTGAGCAGGACAGGAGGGGAAGGTAGCAAAGGGGGGTTAGCTCCCCCCTTTTGGAACAAGGTTTAGGTAGGCATTGGGATTGACAACTGGGACAATTGGCAGTTCTCGCCACAGCCTGGAGGGAGACCATTGCTGTCAGTGCACACACCGCAGGGAAGCAAGCAGTTTCGCCTTTCTACACAACAGGTAAGAAACCTCTTAGGAGAAAACTTGCTGAGAAAACAAGACAAATGTGGTGGCTTTGGTATTGTAAAAGGGTGGCCTGTACGGGTTCATGTACAGGTACATGCTGAATGTGAAAAGGCAGGGGGTGGAGTCTGGTCAGTCACGGTCCGACAGTGAACCCTGAATCATTCTGAAAACATGTACATGTAGCATGGCATTACCATGGTGCATGCAATTGTGATCCCCCATGTCTAGATAGAACAAGCACTCTACTGGTAGAGCACCGGTACTATGGCAAGTACTTTAGGCCTACGATTTAATTTCAAAGTACATGTACAGTACATTTTTTTCAACAAAAGAAAATGCATTTTCTTCTTGAGAGTAAGTTTATAATAATTTATGAATGTGCTGTGTACAGTTTGCAGTCTATGTAATTCCTTTTTCCTCCTGAATGTGAATGTACATATAGGAGGGTACGCTGTACATGTATTTGTACATGTATGTATGTTGTATGTACCGGTACCTGGTATTTATCATTGACATTCATCCCCAGTTTGGATGAATATCAATTTCAGACAACATTTTCGACCCCATACTGGATCATCCCCCCTCTCTCCCCAAAAAGAAACAACATTCTAGCACTTATATAGTTTGTCCTCATTTCTAGGAAGTTTCTATCCCATTCAGACCAGTCTCTGGCCCGCAGCTTTCAAGGTTGCACTGCAGAGAGGAAAAAAAAATTGCATCTAAAAGAGTCAATTTGAATGCAGCGGATGTTGGCTGCAATTATTGCGCTTGGTCCTGAAATCTCTGACCTTTGCAATATGTGACACACTCCGTCAGTAGCAATACCTCTAGGTCACCGATGTTTCTTGACAAGTTGGTGCTCTATTATTACATGTACATGTGTATTTTCTCTGCCTTCTTGTGTGGAATGACCACTGCTTTTGTTCAGAATGTTTTCTCGCCCTGCTAGTTCCTATGCGTTCCTATCAAGTCCAACCAAAATGCATGTGGGATTTGTGGGCATGTGGGCTTTTTCTCATTTTCAAATTCAGTCGGATGTGCATCTTCTCTGTGAATCAGTCAATGTTTTTAATATTTGTTTAATTAAATGGCTGTCAGGATTTAAAGGCCCAATACAACATTGGGAAGATTGGAAAACATCGATGTCCACAGATTTTCTTCTCATTTAAAAACGTTTGTAGATGGTCATGATAGAATCCCCATGTTGAAATCTTACAGTCTGGGATACTGTACATGGTGTACTTCCCTAGAAATATTCACTCAAACATTGACAAATAGTTTATTACTCGCGAGTCATAAATTATTTCTTACACTACAGAATGGTGCAAAAATCGTGACGGTTTTTTACCTTTTTCGACTTTCTCAGATCACCATTTGAGCTAAAACCTTCACAGGATTGATTTTTTTGGATGCTTAATGGTTTAACACACAAATTGTGGCAATCTTTTGAACTTTACAAATGTTGTATTGGGCCTTTAAGGTGGAAACTGGCAATGTGGGACACACACTGTCCAGAGGTCCTCTTGTAACTTTTGACAGTTTCTTCTTATTACTTGTACATGTAGCTGAGCTCCTTCCAGACCCACTATTTCTGAGGATATGGGCAAAGGGTACCATAGTTGACATGCTGCACATGCAATTGCATCAACTTGGCAAATTGGTGTTATACATATTTTGCAATGCTGGTGCTTGGTCCAGATACAGACACTGCTGTTTTGATGTTTGCAATATCAACTGGCAAACAGCATTACAATTGTACAAAATGAAGTTTTCGGTCGAGTGACTTTCATTCTGCTGTTGTCAGCCCTCCAATTTTGTTGCTCATGCTTATTGTGTATACTAGCACTGACGTGAAAAATGATGTCCATGTGCATGTTAGGCCAGTAACTAGTGATACGCACAGTGCAGTATGAGTGACTTGTCTGGAACCTGGTTTTGTGGGGGAATACGCAAATACAATAAATTTTCTTTTGGATGGAGAGGTTTCTATGGTCCATCATCATGCCATTTCAAGGTGGGGGGGGGCCTCTATTGAACAAAACAGCATATAGTTGTTAGTTCCATTTTACATGTATGTGTGTACATTAAACTGAACATACAGTGTATGCACCTTCAGCCCAGGTTGTGGTTGTCGTTTTGTTTTTACCCTATCATTCATTACTTTCTTTTGTTTTGATTCACTTTGTCCTTGCCTTATTTCACTGTTTCAGTCCCATTGTGGATTCATTTTTGAAGTCAGCCCAAACACCATTGTCCATTAAGTGATGGCAAGCAGCCACTCATTAACACAGTCCCTTGTCCAAGGTACATTGTATCGCTGACAAACTTGATCAGACCCCCCAGAAAGAGAAACTGATTACACATTTGTCTCCTTCAAGGTTCTTGTCTGATCCTCAATTTGGCCTTAAGTGTACAATGTAGCCCTGAAGTTTTTCATTTCCGGAAGGCAAACATATTGTAATCTAATGAAAGACAGAAACGGAAAGAAACGCCACAGACACCATGTCTCCAGACAACCAGTTAAAGTGAATTTTCCCTCTGAAATTAACCGTTCTGTTGAAAATGCAAGGAAGGTTGAGGCAGTGCCAGAAAAGGTTTGTTATTGCACGATGGATCCCAGTTCTCTTTGTTTTGTTTTTTCATAACTTTTTTTTTTTGTAAATCTCATATCTACTCATCTTGAAGTTGAAGAACTTGGACATATAGGCCCACATGTATGAACAAGTATTTTTTTTCCTCCACTTTAAGTTTTTCTCCATGTACATGTACATGTACTTGATGTACAGTATATTTGATTTTACATGTAGATACTGTACATGTACTGTACATGTGCACTGTACATGAATTTCTAAGACAATTGGAAACTGAAGGGGAAATTTTCAGCAATTTATCAAGGAGTCAATCAAATTTGGCCTGACCAGGATTCAGGGTGTGGCATTGATATTTGTTGTTGTCTTAGGTGTGTGCCAGATTTACTTTTTGTAGGGAGCCTCATCGAAATTGTACCAGAATACTTTGAGAACATATATTGAAGGTCAGTAATCGGTGAGGTGGATCTTAGCAAAATTTGCTTTTAGCATTATTTGGCAAAATTACTGTATTTTTTTACATTATTTTTGAAGCTTCCGCCTTAGGCCTTGAGAGCCTAGGCGGTAGACCACTCACTTCTATTTTAAACCAGGGGCTTGGATTCAGCTCCCAGTCCAGTATTTGTTTCTCCATTCTGTTGTTACAGGATTTGTTTTCCTTTCCTTAGTTTGTAGGGGGAGGGCTAGGGGAAGGAGAGGTACATGTACAGGGTGATTTACATGTATAGTCATTGGAACAGAGTATGAAACAGATTCAGAGCATTTTTACTGTCATGCAAAATTATATACATTAGGGCCTTTCCCACTACAAAAATAACCGCGGTTTGAATTGCGATTCAAAAACCAGGTTTTTTTTTTTTCATGTCAGACGTATAAACAAGCACGCACTTCCTGTCAATCAGAGCGTGAGCGGTGCATTGTGGGATTAAAAGACCCAGTTTGATTCAGTGGACCGTATGCACACACACTGCGTTGCAAATAAACACGATTATTTGAGAAAAAAAAACTCACTAATAGTGGAGTCTGAATCGCGATTCAAATCCCACTAATATTTTTGTGGACACGTTTATTGTGTCCACAAATGTTTGCAAAAAAAGTGGAGTTTGAATCCCGATTCAAATTGCTATCCAAAAAATCTTGTTTATTTGGTGTATTGAAAACGCCCCTATTACCAGTAGACCTATATAAAAGTTTACATTGGGGAGGAGACCATTTCCACTTCACTGCTTTATGAAAGAAAAACACAAAAAAGGAAAAGATAGTGAATTTGTTGCTCTTCTGCTTTTGATTCTGAGTAAATGGTCCTGGAAATGTTCAACGACCTTCAATAATTTGTAGGTGTGGACATTTTGTCAACCTGGCTAAATTCCATGCACAGTGATTCACAGACTGCTTGTATGTTGAATTGATAGAAAATCTACATACCCGGTACGTAAATGTTTGTGCAAGGTGGCCTCTTGGTATACAGTACAAACTGTATGTATGTGTATAGTGTCTACATGTACCAGAATATTGTGGATGAATTCTTTAAAAGGCATGGTCGCAAAACATTACACTGTATTTTGACACTTTTGACTTGAGGTGTGGACTCATCTTAGCATAAATCACCTGTCAACCTTCATGTACAGTACCTGCGAATGAACTTCTGCCAAAAAGACTACATGTTTATATATTTTTTTAGCTAAACATCTCTGTGGAGGCCAAGTCCTGCTAGCATATATAGCACCAGGCTCTCTCAATTTCTGCCAGACTGGTTTTGGCCATTTACGTGTGCAGTTTGCAACAATATACAAGAAAAAAGTCTAAACATATGTAGAGTACTTGACATTTTAATCCAACCAGGACCTTTCTCAAGGTCAGAATGCCATGCTAAGAGGGTCCTGCTAAGATTGAAATGGCATATTAGTCTTTTTCGTCAATTAGCAGCTTGCACCATTTATATATAATTATGGTGAGAAAGAGCAGTTACATTTTGGGGAACTCGGGAGGATCTGAAGCAAGCTCCGGATTCTTGAACAATTATCCAAACTTTTTGCTGGCCATTAATTAAGATCTACAGTATGTTCATCCCTCGCATGTAAATGAACATGTACATTTACATTTTGTATACATGTACATGTGTGCCCCTCCAATTTCTTTTTCCTGGAATATTTGTGACCCTCTATTCATTGAAAAGTGGGGGTTGGGTGAACTCTGTCATTTTTTTATGTCATAGTGCATTCCATTACATCTTAATGTACACAATGTTACATGTACAACATGTACCTCAAATATATTATGTGATAAAGTGTGATAATTTTGTTTAGATTACTGTTTCAGAGAGACATGCACAGTGTAACATTTCAGGCTGGGATATTACAAAAATATATCAACTGGTGATCATCTTACTGTACATAATTAGAATACTGTTTTAGTGTTTAGTTTAAGAACACACTGTTGTGTGAAAGGGGGAGGGTTGGGTAGACATTGTCAGATTTGTTTGATGAAAATCTGATATACATTGTGTTTGTGTACATGTATATTGTATTTACATGTACACCTCTAGCACACAGACACACTAATTGGCTGGCTAGAGGTTGTTAACTGCACCTTGTCTTAATAATTGGGGGGGGGGGGGGTGGCGTTGGCCATATTGCCTACCGTACTCCTTCCTCCATGCTCTCACTTAACATGGAAGGTCTAGACAGTATACTGCCACAGTACTGACTGCTGTACCGCTGATGAAACACATCAATACGACACTACTGTACAGCAGTTCCTCAACCCCCCCCCCCCCTCCCCGTCCCTAGACTGACTAGCATTGCGTGCGTATGCGGTGTAGCTTGCCGGTCCACACCTGACCCATTTGCCCTATTTCTATGGCGAGAACCCTTTATTGCACAAGCTCACAGTCATATTATGAACCCGCCTGTGTGTGTCTCTCCCCCTCCCTACCTCCCCACTCACTCTCACATTGTGTGAGGTTGAATGCTGCTATGCACCTCTCTATACAGTACCTGGGGCCCGGCCGGCTTTGAACTTGTGGTCACAGTTTGACTGAACAGTGGGAGCAGTAGGCCCTATACATGTACAATGTACATGTAGGTTACTGTATTCAGTCACTTTCTGGTCTCAATGATTCTCCCCCTCCCCCTTTCCTTTCTCCCAAGCCTTCCACCTCCATCCCATTCCCTTCAGTCAGGGGACGCACATGTATGCCATAAGTTGATTACGGTACACATTGAGCATTTTTTCCCCCTCAGTCCCTTCCCCATCCCTCTACTTTTTCGTATCATGGACAAAATGACCGTCATTGTCATGCCTGTCCACTCCCAGGCTTAACTGCTCATCTGAGCAAAAACCAGAAATATTAGCAGCAGCTTATGAGCAGTATCTCTCTATGCACTACCTTTAATTACATATATACATGTACATATTTAAAGATGACAATAAAAGTCTGACCCCAGAACATGCATTTTCCCATTAGCTCCAGGTCCACCAATGGTCTACATGTACATTGTAAGTTCTCCAGGTCATACATGTCCAACATGTATTGCCGAAAACCCAGTTTTCCTTTATTGTTATGTTATGCAGAGCAGAGTGGATGATGACTGCTTTGTCAATTTGATTTGGAAACAAGTTGTCAGAATTTGCCCCCTTTCTCTTTTTCCCTCTCAAGGTTTTTGTCCCCGACAATATTGCAGTGTCAAACAATTTGCTTTCCATCCTTTTATTCTCTGTGTCCAGCGGCAGTTGGTTTCTTAGAATGTTCCTCTATAGCCCAAGGGTACTATTAGATTAATCAGTCTGTAGCAGTGGCGGTAGGGGTTATGTATTAAAACAAAATCTGATTTTTTTTTCAACATCCAGAGGAAGTGGAGGTATTGTTGAGTATAGATGTAGAAGCATGCCACCTGGTCGATGAACAACTGCTTTGTTTAATCTTTATTTATTTATTTTTATTTATTTTCTTTGTTTGGGGGAGATCTATTCCAATTGCATTATAATTATGGTGCCTTTTGTAAGATTTCTAAGATTACCTAAATCCCATACAAAAGTCTGTTATGGTTAGTTTCAATGTTGGTAAATAACTGAATCAATAATTTCTTTTAATCACTCAAATATTTGAGGAAATATTTTTTTTAAATCGGAGAGATCAAACATTACCTGTGAGTGCATTTCCAAAATGCTCACATTTGAATTGCATCGATAATTAGGCCTTGAGGTGCTCAATTTTACACTGTACCTTGTTTTCATTCAGTGAGAGCAAAAATGCATTTCCAAAAGCCCTTGCATGTACCGGTAGAAGCATCTTAATATCCAACTGCCTAATTTTCTCAGATGAAAGTTACTGTATAGCATTTGCGTACCATAAGCAGAAAGGAGACAAACTTACTGTCACTCCAGATGGAAGTGCCTGCATGAAAGTACATGTATACATATGTACCGTACATTGGGCTGTTATATTTACATGTACATGTACTGTAATTTTTGGAATATAAGCTGCGGCTTAAACATTGATTTTTCCCTAAAAGAGGTTTACTATGGCTTACGAACTGAGCCTTGAAGAATATGCATTAATTGGCATGACATATACGTACACTGTACATGTATGGGGCAGTTATTTTACAATGTACACTGTACATGTGGAGACCAAAAAAGGGAAAAATCATTTGTTACCTGAGGCAATTTACATGAACGAATGTTGGAACCAACACTCCTGACAGTTATGAGTGACCTTTTCCAATACTGACATATAATTTTCCAATACTGAGGAAAAAAACTTAAAAGATGAGCGTATTACATGTTTACATTGTATACTACCAAAAGACAAATCTTCCAACTTATCGGCAACTTGTCAACAGATCATGAACAAAGCTAGACACTAGACAATTGCACATTACTAGACTACTAGTGAACAGGGCATAATGACAAATGCATGAATTGAGTTTGCAATTCAACCACACTTGATGCAAGGCACTTGTTATTAAACCTACATGTACATGTACAGTGTACTGTACATTACATTCAAGCTACATGTACATGTATTTACTCCACAAACAACATGATACAAGTCTTCTTTATAATATATACACTAAAGTAGTCTGTATCTTCTCATGGGTACATGTGCAAATCATCTGGTTTTCACCTCCAATGTTATGTACATGTACCTGTACTATAAAGCTGCGATGGACATAACGTCATGACTTCATTGAATGCTTTGTGTTTCACTAGACCTCACCTCATGCATGGTCACTGTCTGGACTTGGTATCCATAAGTTCGGGTTTTTCCCCCAAATGGCCCAACGCTTTCATGATTGTTGAAGTTGAGTATACACTTTGCAGATTTCGTGATTTTTATAATCATTACTTCACCTCTGAACAATTTACATGTGTACATACTTTCAAGATACAAAACTAATTTTTATTGAAATTTCCTTGTGTGAATTACTTTAAAAAATACTTTTTAACTTACTGTAGATAGATCTTTCAAAATCTGAAGCATCGTGAAATTAAGTCAGATACTTTCCAACTTTTTAGATTTGGAATAAATTGTCTGCACCTGACTGCATTAGCAGTATAATGAAGATGACATAATGAATGTTAATGAATGATGGAATGATAAAGAAAAGTTTCAATGGTGTAGCTTTTACGTTGAGACCTGAATCTTATCGTGACAATTGGGGAGTGCTGCCGCTTAAATTCGCATTCTGAAAATTACAGTCCATAAATATACCGCTAATGCATTTAATCTTTACCAAGGCTAACAGGGAAATATCAAGTCTGAGGAGATTCTTAAAAGGAAAACAGTCAGAATGTGGATGAGTGAAATTGGAACTTTAGAAATTGTACATTCCACATACAACCTGGGTGTAGATATTGTCACTGTGTAGTTTAAACATGCAGGCTTGGACTAGAGTGACAACATAGGTCTTTTTAGAATAAGGATAATGAAGCAGTGGAACACAAGCCTATTTTTTCAGCTGCGATGAATGGCCATGTTAGAGCCATACTATAATTATAGTGTTGTGGTTTTTTCTTCAAAAGGTCTATGATAATGTACCGCAAGCACCCATAGTTCAGGATTCAATATAAACACATTAACCCTACCCTACCTTGGCATAAGCCTTTTGCCAAAGACCCGGACTTTGTTCGCTTTCTGAAATAACAGGTCTGAGATAACCCCCATTCCTGCTCACTCTCACCATCGATTTGAGGAGGAATTATGGAGGGTTCATTTCAAGTGGCTTGGTGCAATATGCAGACTGGTGCACGTGGGTGTCGTTACTGACGTATGCCTGTCAGTCCTAAATCAGGACCCAGCCATGTTGGTTGTTGGACATCCTCGCTCAGATACAGACTCAACATTTTTAGGAAAATCACAGGGGGTTGAAGGGGCAGTATTTGGTTCATCATCGGAACCTGATTTGAATTTTGGGGATATTCAGATAATTGATTTGTCTCATTTGGGGAGGGAGGGAAGGTTTTCTGGTAACTACATTGTACATGTACGGTAGGTCTACATGTACGTAACTCCCAGTGATTGTATACTGTACCTTTGATGTGATGCACCCTCATTGATGCATGTACCAAACCTGTTATTGGTTCGCCATTAGTCTTGTGTGTAGACCAAATTGAATAAGGTACTTTTCATGTTTATGTTGTTGAAGTCTTTAACTGCAAGCTTGGCCTGGGGTCATCATGGTCTTGGCTAGACTGAGTCTTGATTGAAGTCTGACACTCACCTTTTGTCAGCCTTACCCTTGTGCACAGTGCCTCGTGCAGCAAACAGCTTATGGAAGATACCATCAGGAGAGAGATAAAATCCACAAGACTTCATCTTATTACATCAAGAGATTGGGTTTTATTACAAGGACTCATTACCCAGGCTCATTCAATATACTAAATGTACAGTTCTATGCAGTATGCACATGTAAATCCAGTTGACTGTACTTTAGCCCTGTATGTACATGTATGTCATTCTGAACTACGGTACACATGTACATGTACACTGTAGAGTTTGATTCCATTGGCTGTTAGCGAAACATTTCATCTATTTTTCATTTAGATATAAAACCAGTACTTAGCAAAATGATATCAGAAGGATGAGGGCATATAGTGTTCCTCAATACCTCTTCAAATTTTTCATAATTTCTGCGTTGAATAGGCATTAAAAAGGCAACATGGTTAAAATATGAAGTTATTTTGTTTTCCATTCATACATGTACTAGACTAGTCCCAAATTTGAGCTAATAACCTAGGAAATCAAAAATCAAAAGAGGGTTGAGAATCTTGAGCTACCGGTATTTAATTGAAATTGCATACTCAATGGCATCCATGTCAAAAGTTGAATTCCGATCTGTGCTGCAATGATTTGATGCTGAACTACAAAGGTCAATAAACAATCAAAAGGGGGAAAAGAGACCTCCATGCCACTGTGCTTGACCATTGCTATTGAGAATACGGGATTCCAATATGTGCACTGAACGTTATATGGGACACATGCTGTGCAGGAGATGATTTCTCATTGGGCACAGTGCAAACCCTGCGTCTCTTGTGCATGGATAAGGACAGGAACTGAACCGTAGTGGACCCTGGTTGGTTTGAACACAGATCAAACAGGAATTAGTGCAAAAAGGCCCATAAGCCCTGTTCATTGTTGTCAAGAATAAAAAAAATCAAAAAAATCTAGGTATGCAAACTGCTTACTGAAATAGAACTGGCATTGAATTGAGGTCTGATTTAACTTCAAATTACTCAACCCTTTTAGCTACATGTACCGTACATGTACATGTACGTGTAGAATGGTAGAATAGTAAATGGCTGGACAACAAACTGAGCGGGAGCATTTAGGCGGTATTTTTAGTGTTGTTTTGTAACAATGCTTAAGGGATTAGGGTCAGCTCTGTATTTGCAGGAAACCTGCAGCCTTCCAAATGTGATGAGCAGTTTGTTAGATTCTGGTGCCCTCGCAGTGGTGGCAGACAGATGACACAAAGGTCCAGATCTGACAGCAGCTGAAGCAGATCCGTTTCTGTGTCAGATTGGAGTGCTGGATTTATTTATTATTTTTTTCTCATGTGTTTTTGTGTTGGTGCGCTGGTGCCACTTTTGTGGCCATGGAAATGACCGAGTTGCCCTGGGCTAGGCGGGCCTTAATGCAGCAACAAAGACCCATTGTTGCTGAATTATGCGACACCAGTCCCCCCCCCCCTTCGCTCTCTCCCTGTCTCCAGAATGAAAGGGGGTGTCCTATGAAACATTTCCGCAGTCTACTTACTATACGAACATGCACATATCTCTTGTTGGACCCGGCTATTGGGTTTATGGGTTGTGCGGTTGGCAGCTCTGGCGCCATATTGGTGAGAAGCACTCCATTCTTCCGGCGTCTTCAACCTTAAGCAATAAGGGAGACTGAATTAAGTCGCATTGCATGGCCATTTGGAAATACCCTCTTTGTCACAATATGAAAAGTGAACGGTTCCAGCCATATTTGGCAGGTGTTTGACTGTTTTATTTCCGCCCCGTGAATTAGCCTAGCTTTATCCCTGCACTACATGTACATGTAATTTAAGTAGACAACTTCTTGATTTAGAAACTCATTAGCTAATGGCGGTCTGAAGTCAAGTCACCAAGCTACAGTAGTCAAATTCATGCTTCTCATTAAAATGGATCTTTCCATCCTCGTTGGGAGGAAATCCATTCTTTGATCTGCTATCAAGAGATCTTGCAATATCTAATTATCTACATGTGTACATGTACGGTAAATGTATATATGTATATCATCAGTAGAAGTACATGTGTGGTACATGTACCGGTAGGCCTGCATGCAGTTCTATGGAGTTCTATGTACATACAGCACATGTATCGGTACAACTGCAAAATTGTGAAATGTACATGTACATGAAATCAAAAGGAGTCCATCAGTCCCAAGGGTGCCAATGTATCAGATCCCAACCCTCTCTTTAATCCTTGCAGCTACTTGATTCATATTCATACACAATGTATAATAATATGTGTAAGAATTAACAGTAACAGTCTGACAGCGAGGAAGCATGTTCAAAAAACAGTGGCACAGCAACTGCTAGTTTTTCTCTCTGATAGGCTGGATGAAAACCATCCATTTCCCCCTGCTGAAGCAATCGATTGAACAATTAACTCATGGCTTGAACACCTTCTGGATATTATAGATATATTGATTGGCTGGAACTTTATTGTCAGTCCAAGGTAGCTATCGACTTCCCTACTGTCGTTCTTTGGTTGCAAATAGTCAGCTCTAACAAAAGTAACAAGATTAGGAATAGGGAACATTGAACGCTGCCTCCTGTGGGTTAGCAAGTAATCCTGCCCAGCTCAGTCAAACCAATCACAGGATTTTTGAAGGGTATCCATTGTTTGCTAAGGCTTTTCTTTCCAAGGAGTCAATCAGGGTTCAGGAAGGCAAAGTGATTTTTTTTAAAACCGGTATAGTCATGAAATGGATTGATGAAATTCATTCCGGAACTACATGTAGGCTTATAGTGTTTCCTGATGAAAGGATTTGAAATAAAGGAAATGCTCAGAGGAGCCTTCTGAAGTCATTGCAACTACCGTACCCAAAACTGAATGGTGGACTTGAGGACCATACAGTATGCATGCACACAGTGCATGCTTCTAGAACTCTGTTGTCTGTAATTAATGCATTTGCACAAGCTACTGGGCTGTACAATCTAATTCATTCAATCAACTTAGACACACAAGGGGCAGGCATCTCTCCTGCGCTGCCTGCCCAAGCCATTCAAGGGAGGCTACCAAATGCTGCCATTGAAATAATTGGTCTGAATAGGTCAGTAACAGTTTCTTCAAAGTCACATTTACATTGTAGGTGGGGATGAATATGACTGCCAGTCACCTTGTGCGTAGGCCTTCTGTCCTGCACCCGCGTTTACTTCACAAAATGAGGGAGGAAGATGCTGAAACTGGTAACACTAACACTTGCCCGAGCCTTTATAGTACATGTACAGTATATCCTAAATTTTATAAACAGAAATGTATAAGCTTAGAGTGATTCTCTACTGTGAAAATAAATGACTGAATGAATGAAAGAATGAATGAACAAAAAGATTGAATGAGTGCATGAGCGGTACTTTTGTGGGAGATCTTGCTAGGGTCAATACTTCATACCCTTTCAACTTAAGAGAGCTGTTATACCGGTACTAGTGAGATTGAAATTACACATCCAGATTAAAACCTGAATATCTGATCTGCTCTTTGCACAAATGTTCTTGAATCATTTATGATAATTTATATGCATTGTGGCTGATTTCTTCTTTAAGTTGCTTGGACCAGAGCAGACATTGATTTTTAAGACAATGACCAACCAACTGGGTGCCCGCCTGTAATTGTCACTTTACCTAAAGCCCTGTGGATGGCCATGGATGTTGCACAATGCACATGTTCAACTGTGACTTACCGGTATGCACTGCAGACTTTAGAAATTTGCTGTAATTATTTCAGGTAGAAGAATTGGCTGAATTGATTGGGTAGAAGGTTGATTGATTTATGGGCAACTAAAGCATTGCTAAAAGAAAATCTCAAGGCCATGTTTTGTGTTACCAATCCATAATGATATTAATATACTGTACAGCTACAGTGTATATTATGCAGGGTTTGCTTGGCTCTCTCAGCTACAGTACATGTACATGTATGTTTACAAGAAGTAACTGAAGTATTAGTAATGAATTCAAGACAATCTACACATGTACTGTATTTTTCAAATGAAACTTGTTTTTTGGTTAATTTTTTATCATTTTACTATAGTGCTAGCTACAGTATGTTTTCAGAATATATTGATACATACTGCACATGTATCATGTCAAGCAGACATAGTTTTTCCTTTCTTCTCCTTCATGAAATCTTGGGTAGCCTTTTCAATTTGTAATATAGTACTTCAAATGAAAACCTCTTGTGTTTTGGTTTTCAAATGCGTTTCACAACCAGGCCTTCCTCTACATGTAAATGTCAATTCCATTTTCCAATAACAGGTCTTTGAAATACTTGATATTTATCATTATTGTGGAGAGCACATTTACGGTATATTATACATAAACGTATGACTTACATACATTGTACATGTACATGTATGTGCAGTATAAATGCAAGTGTTCATGTTGTACATGTACTTTGTCTGCCCATAAGGTACATGTACATGTATACATGTATATATACATGTACATGTACAATGTAGTTTATATTTGTACATTTTCAGCCACCAGTAGCTCCATGTTTCAATGTGTAAATGAGTTTTCATTTCTCCGTCTTGGTGTTGATCACATTCTTAATAATTTCTTAAAAATATAATGTTTTTTGAAATGTAAATGTATATATATATGTTTTTAATGAAGCAAATATAAGGAATTGTGTATAATGCCAATACATTTCAGCCGTTTGGCTGCGAGGAGGCATAATGAAATAAATAAACCATAATAATAATAATAATTAATAAAACACGTACATGCACATGTACCGTACGCATACCGTATAATTATCATTATATGTACATGTATTGCATACAGTCAACAAATGTTCATCGAACATGAGACTGAGAGCATGTATCCATGTACATACATGTACACTGCACATTGTACATACAGTGTGTACGTACAGTACATGTACATGTACATGTACTGTATGTACAGTGTGTATGCACAATGTAACACATGTACATGTACATGTATGTTACATGTAACTCACAGTACACCACACAGGCTGCCAGGGTTTTGGCAAGACACGATCCCCAAATGTGGGAAAATTGCATTAACTCGGTCTTGTGGCACATTAGCTTTGATTTGAGTTTGATTTGATTTGATTTGGCAGAGGGAGAGAAATTCCCCAAACTTAAGTGGTGCTCAATTACCCTCCATCTTTCCCGTATCTGCCTGGTCAGGGCTGACAAAAGGATAATGGAGGGGAGGGGAGGGAAAAAAAAGAAAAAAGGTTTCCAGCTCAAGTCACTGTTAAATTATAAAAAAAATCAGATACAGTAGCGCATTGCTTGAGTGGAAGTTTTTTTTTATTGTTGTTGGTTTTTTTTTTTTTTCCAATCCCTGCTCTTGGTTCCAACCAGTCGCGCCGGAGAAATTGCGTTGCTGGGGCAACCTGCCAAAGACAAGAGCTACATGCAGTAATGAAGTCTGTAGGTCAGAGCATTTCAATCAACATTTTCTGAGCGGTTTTTATATATTATTTTTTAAGAGAGACATTCCTCGTGTTCAATGCCTATTCGGAGTCAGCGTTGGGGTTGGGGCTAGGGGCATTTCACAGAATTTGTCACTTTTTCTGTCTGGAGAGGTTTTTGTAGGGGGGGGGGGCGGCATGTTGCACAGTTTTTTTGCAGAGCCCTCGGAGCTCCAAAATCAGGCATTTGGAGGACACTGATTATGGAAGCGCTCACGTTTGTAGAATGGAGGAGTATTAAGCAGCAGTGTCTCCTCCACGACTCCTACCTCAGGGTCTGTGAGGGGTTGGTGTAGGTTAATGCCATCCAGTAGCCTCTAATACTCCCTTTAACCCTCAGCAATCAAGGCTGGCTCTGCCCTAGCAAGGCACATCCCATGTCCAACTGGCACAATTTTGTATTAGGTTTTTTTTATCCCCTTCCTAAAAAAGGAAAGAAAAAAAAGAATTTGCATATCGGATTGTCTATGTAAATCTGCCCCATCTCTGTCTTCCCCTCCCCCTCCAACAAACACACACACACACACTGGGAGGTATAAGGTTACTGCTTAGTCTTATCAATAGCCATGGTCATACGGTCAGTGAACTTGCCACAGAGTTAGTGCCTACACTTGTGCGTACAAAGCGGTCTGGGAACCCAGCTTAGCTGTTGACAAACTACTACTGTGCAGGGCTGCTTCCCAGTTTCTTGTGAATTATTGATTTCTGACGTGACGGCAGCAGTGAACGGAGGTGGCCCTGCCTCAACTGGCAAAAGGGAGAAGAAGTGGATTTGGATGATAGGAAGTCTGAGGGGGAGAAAGGCTCAGATTGGGAGAGATTTGTCCAAATTTAGAAGAGAAAAAAACAACAATTGTAATTGTGCCAGTTAAAAATCAGCGTGGGGTTCAGAGGGAAACCTGCACTCAGCTGTGTGGGGCTTTTTGTTTCTCTGCCTCAGATGTCCCATCGGTACGAGAGTCTTGATTAATTACCGAGTTTATAATTGGTTAACCTTATTTCATTCTTTTTTTTTTAGAACCAGATAGTCCCAACACTGGCCAACAGTGACCCCCGCCAAAAAAAAAGAAAAAAAGAAAAAGATGACCTTTATTTGATAATGTCGGGCACATTATTGTGTGGGCTTGCAAATTTTGGGCTGAAAATTTGTAGGCATTGGCAGTGTGAATAGTCATATATGTACAGTACATGTACCATGGCTGTCAATTGTTATCTGGAGGTGCAGGCATGCTTCATTCGTCGCACACTGCAGCTAATTTGTTAATTTTTTTTCCTTTGAACTTGATGGAACGTTTAAATTCGGCTAACTCAATAAGTGGTTCCAAGACTGGCTGGCTGGTACATATACACATGTACATCACTTGTGCCTGCACAATGTGTCTGGCGGGCATTGAAAAAGAAGAGAAATACCCTTTTAATTTTATCCTTTGTACTACAGTGTATTTGACTTCATATCACAGGCATACATGTAGGTTCTCCTATTTGGCAGAAATGGTGGACATTATTGCCTTCCTTGGGCTCGTTCACAGATTGTCTTTCCATAGTCGCAATGATTTTGATGTGGGACATCTTCTACTGAAATGAAATGCTCACATTTCTCCCCACCCCATCTCCTCAGTCTGTGTTCACCACAGACTCTTCTGTTAAGATTAGAAGCAGGGATGGTGTTTTGCATGCACATGTCATGACTTGTGCCTCTTTTTCTTTTTTTAGTTTTAGTTTTTTTTTTTTTTTTTTTTTTTTAAATATTTTTTTTTTTTTTGGGGGGGGGGGCGGAGAGGGGTGTACCATTCCTCTGGCATTGGGCTGCTGCAGATGAAAATGTCACCCTATTTATAAGATTGGGAGCAGGGGGGATGTTTCCAGGCATAAAGTTTCCCAGAAATTGGCATGAACGCAGGAACAGGCTGGATCCTACTTCTTGCCACTACCCTTGCCCTGGTGGTTGATGCAACGTCACTTACTGCATCTTAAGCATTGGCAATAAGTCTTGAAGAGACACGTGATTACACTCCCAAAAGCCATTAATCTTGCAGATCGCGGCGAGTCTGTACATAAAACATTCTGGCCCATCCTCACAGTTCATGTGGGTGGGGGACCAGGCTGAGGAGGAGGCGTTGGTCTTCTTTTAGTGGAGCCTGCTGGCTATACTGACTGGATTCTGGATCACAATGTGATCAATATTACTACTGAAGAATTCCCTAGCAAGGGAGCCTTCAAAGTCTTGCATTTAAAGAATGAAATTCCGTGACTGAACGACTACGACCATTGAAGAGAGTGAGTATACTTTTGGCAACTCTTCTCCATTTCTTCTCAGGTTTTCCTCAGCATGATCAATACGGTTCTTAGCATTTCTCTTTTTAGCACACTATTCCTTTGGTGTTGTCTTGTGGACTGATATTGCCTTCCAATTTATTTTCAACTTGTCTGGCTTTGTTTGTGTCATACATGTAAATTACATGTGTGCAGTCTGTGACCAAGTGAATTTCCAGGTACGAGGTACATGTACCAACTTGAATACTGAGATGAAAGAAATAACTGTAGGTGCTGCTTTCAGACTAAAGCCGCGTTTCCACTGGACTTATTTTGGTCAAAGTAATCGAGACGATGGTTACTTTTCCCATTTTGAGTCCTGTGGAAATGGCCCAGTTAAAATTCCTCTCGGTAACTTTAACCGAGCCGAAATACCGGCCAACCTCTGCCCAGTAAAAGTGATCAGGTACGTTTAACCGAGCCAATTAGTCCAGTGGAAATGCACCACTCGGTAAAACGCGACTCAGCGTACTTGCACTGTGCACACATAATTGTTGCCAGCTTGGTCATCGTCTCGGTTAAATTGACCGACTCAAACATCCAATGGTAAATTTAACCATCGTCTTGGTTGAATTTTAGTCCAGTGGAAACATGGCTTAACACAAATGAAAGTTTGGCAATATGTACAATGTACAGTATGCTTTAGACAGTGTACACATGCATGCTTGTCACTGTTTGAAAGAAGTCTAATAAATACTGTAGGTTAAGAAGGGAACGTCCCTAATCCTTTTAATCATGTACATGTACTTGCTTAAGGCATTTCCAGGGCTGGCATTTACATTTTGTACAGTGCCTCATGTACATGTATACTGGTACATGTAATTTGCAGGAGTCAGTTGTCTGTGTTTTCTTTTATCTTGGAGGCATAGCATATTGGCCCCCTCCCCCAAATTGTCATTATCCAAAACGATTCTCCTTGTATCCTGTTCTCATGCATGTACCTGCCTTGGGCATTGTGGGGTTGGGGTACCTATAGGTTGTGATACTGAGAAATTGCTTGGAATGGACAGAGCACAGATTGAAATTGAGGATGGCTTAAAATTCTAATGAGAATCTTGCAGTCTGACTCGCAAATCCTAGCCTGCAACTTCTTAAGCAAATGCAAGGTTTTCTTGTAGCCTTTCAATGGAAGTGCCCTTTTGTCCTTCACGTATATATGTATGTGGTATAATAAATGCTTAAGTTGATTCACAGTGTAAGATTGAAAAGTGACAGTCTAGCTCAGCGTAGCTCAGCCTAGCTGTTGTGCGCTGTTTTTGCGAGAGGGGGGGGGGGGTCTTTTTTAGCAGTCCTTACCCACATCTTTTACCACTTTCATTTGGAACAGCAAGTACATGCCCAGACGTGCATGCATATGCTCCAAATGAGAGAAAGAAGGAGCACTCCTGTCTGCTACTGACATGTATGTCTGGAAAGTCTTCCTCTGCGTACTCTGCCCTGAGAAGGTTGTCACACCTGTGCAAAACACCCCTTATCCCCCTCCTCTGTCTTTCTCTACCCCCTCTCCTCTCTTTCCCTCTCTCTGCCCACCGCTTCCTCTCTCCCTCTCCCCCTCTCTCTCTCTCCCTCTCTCCCTCTCTCCCCCTCTCCCTCTCTCCCTCTCTCCCCCTCCCCCTCTCTCTCCCCTCTCCCCCTCTCCCCCTCTCCCCCTCTTCCCTCTCGCCCTCTCTCCCTCTCTCGCCCTCCCTCTCTCTCTCCCTCTCTCTCACTCTCCCTCTCTCCCGCTCTCCCTCTCTCCCACTCTCCCTCTCTCCCTCTCCCCCCTCTCCCGCTCTCTCTCCCTCTCTCCCACTCTCCCTCTCCCCTCTCTCCCCTCTCCCCCTCCCCCCTCTCTCTCCCTCTCCCCCTCTCCCCCTCTCTCCCCCTACCCACCTCTCTCCCTCTCTACCCCTCTCCCCCTCGCCCTCTCTCCCCCTCTCTCCCTCTCTCCCTCTCTCCCCTCTCTCCCTTCCCCCTCTTCCCATCTCTCCCTCTCCCCTCTCTCCCTCTCTCCCTGTCCCCCTGTCCCCCTCCCCCTCTCCCCCTCTCCCCCTCTCTCCCTCTCTCCCTCTCTCCCTCTCTCCATCTCCCCCTTTCTCCCTTTCTCCCTCTCTCCCTCTCTCCCTCTCTCCCTCTCTCCCTCTCTTCCTCTCTCCATCTCTCCCTCTCTCCCTCTCTCCCTCTCTCCCTCTCTCCCTCTCTTCCTCTCTCCCTCTCTCCCTCTCTCCCTCTCTCCCTCTCTCCCTCTCTTCCTCTCTCCATCTCTCCATCTCTCCATCTCTCCCTCTCTCCCTCTCTCCCTCTCTCCCTCTCTCCCTCTCTCCCTCTCTCCCCTCTCTCCCTTCCCCCTCTCCCCCTCTCCTCTCTCCCTCTCTCCCTCTCTCCCTCTCTTCCTCTCTCCCTCTCTCCCTCCCTTCCTCTCTCCATCTCTCCCTCTCTCCCTCTCTCCCTCTCTCCCTCTCTTCCTCTCTCCATCTCTCCCTCTCTCCCTCTCTTCCTCTTTTCCTCTCTCCCTCTCTCCATCTCTCCCTCTCTCCCTCTCTTCCTCTCTCCCTCTCTCCCCCTCTCCCCCTCTCCCCCTCTCCCCCTCTCCCCCTCTCCCCCTCTCTCCCTCTCTCCCTCTCTCCCTCTCTCCATCTCCCCCTCTCTTCCTCTCTCCATCTCTTCATCTCTCCCTCTCTCCCTCTCTCCCTCTCTCCCTCTCTCCCTCTCTTCCTCTCTCCCTCTCTCCCTCTCTCCCTCTCTCCCTCTCTCCCTCTCTTCCTCCCTCCATCTCTCCCTCTCTCCCTCTCTCCCTCTCTCCCTCTCTCCCTCTCTTCCTCTCTCCCTCTCTCCCTCTCTTCCTCTCTTCCTCTCTCCCTCTCTCCCTCCCTTCCTCTCTCCATCTCTCCCTCTCTTCCTCTCTCCCTCTCTCCCTCTCTTCCTCTCTCCATCTCTCCCTCTCTCCCTCTCTTCCTCTTTTCCTCTCTCCCTCTCTCCATCTCTCCCTCTCTCCCTCTCTTCCTCTCTCCCTCTCTCCCTCTCTCCCTCTCTTCCTCTCTTCCTCTCTTCCTCTCTCCCTCTCTCCCTCTCTTCCTCTCTTCCTCTCTCCATCTCTCCCCATCTCTCGTCCACCTACATGTAGCTCTCTATTTCAGCCTCTCTCTTTTTCTGAACTGTACAAATGACCCAGGTAGAAGGATTGTGGTGAGGGCATGGAGGAGGAGGAATCAAGAGGAACGCTGTTAGGAAATGGAGGAAGTTCAAATTACTTGTTTGCATGTTGAAGGGTGGGGGAAGGAGGACTTGGTTTGCAGTTTTAAAGGTTTCCCATTTGTAGTCTGTTGGGGGAAGTCTAGCCTTAACCCTTACATGTACATGTACATGTACCTCACCTCTCTGTTAGAAAGGTAAGGGCCTACTCTAACTCCAGGTAATGCAGACTTTTGAATATGAACATATAGGCATACCGGAGTAGTTCCTGGTGACATTAAAGAAAACTAATACTTGCTACCCTTTGTCCTGCTTTTATTAGATGGCAGATCCATTTTCTATTCCAAGTCATGCCTCCATGAAAATTAAGAGTCTAGCCTTTCAGTCCGAGCAGAATCTTTCTTATTAAAGAAAGGAAGATCTGAAGCAGATACAAGTACATTTAGGAAAGAAAGGCAACAATGATTTAAGATGAGTTCCTCCAGCTTCTATGTTGGAGGGAAGGAATGCTTCCAAAAAACTAAAATGATGTTATCATCACTAGTATTGTAAATCCCAAGGTTGCAAGGTTTAGGTGGTTGGCAGGTAGCACTGTGGTTTTTTTTATGCAGAGGTCAAGTTGTTGTACATGTAAAACTAACCTTTTCCCCAGCTGGGGCTAGTACAACTGTGTTCTGCCAGATGAATACATGTATGTATAGATACTCAGGCCAATTGTGTGGCCACAAATTCATGGCAGATTATCTCAGGTACCCCATGTACATGTAGACATGATTTACTGGGTTGAGAGCAGGTCCCTGGCTGTGAGGCTGTGAGGCTTGGGTCCAAGACTAGCCTACGCGGCCTGTTTATTTACTTCCGCTAAATCGCCCTACACATTTCTGGCATGTACATGTAGAACCATGGAGGTACAGGTTTTCAGACCATTGGGTTTTGTAGTACACATGCAGACATTTCTGCGGTAATCAGTCTACATGTAATGTATGGGCTCTGTACTGTTGCTGTATACTGCTTTTCAGTCCCAATGCTGTTACCAGTGACCAAGAATTCAGTGACAGCTGTCATGTTGTAATGAAAGCTGTAATGTTGTTATGTTACATGTTACATGAATGTCATGTTATGCCATGTCACGTTGTTACATCCTGTTAGATTATATTCCAAGTTATTTGATTTCATCACATTCACACCTTTCATTAAGTTATTGGCTGAGTGTTGTAATACTGTGTGTCACAATGCTTGACAGTGCAGGAATAATGAATTGGCCCATTTACTGAAAAATTGGTTGAATGTTTACGTATACATAATTCACATAAAAGGGCCGTTTCCACTGTCCAAATAATCGCTCGCATTCACACAGGCCAAAACATCACGTCACCAAAAAAAACTGCAAGCAGTTGTGGTCAAATGGTGAGAGTGTCCTTGAGGATTGCCCGTGCAAGGAGACATATGAACAAGCACGGCACTTCCTGTCAGTCAGAGCGCGAGTGGTGCATTGTGGGATTAAAAAAACCTGGTGCAATTTAGCGTTGGCGTGTGTCCGTTTTGCAAATAAATGTGATTATTTTGAAAAAGTGGAGTCCGAATTGTGATTCAAATCCCACTAATAATTGCTTGAGTAGTGATCCAAATACATGATTGAAATAATCATGTTTATTTGGGGCAGTAGAAATGGCTTGTGTATTGAGGGCCTGAACACTGTACAATCCCGGATGGGTCTATGTACAATCTTCACTGTAAGACACTGGTACATGATGTACTGTATGGTGTGAGTGTGTGTGTAATGTATGTCCCTTCTTTGTGACCCTTATGTCTTATTATGCATCGGGAGGTGTAAATTAGTCTGGCGCTGTGCCAAGTCTGGACTCCCAGCAGACTGGGTTTCTGAGTGCTGGCTCCTTTCTTCTCCTTTCTCTCTCGTATGTGTATACAGGTACATGTACAGTATATTATATATTATTGGGTCTTCCTTCAACCATCTTCAACTTCTTTCTGGGGACTGGCATACACGTGGGAGATGAGTTTGCATGTGACCACTTGTGACCACTCCCACAGTTGGGGGAGGTAGACGGGCTCAGCCTCATTGCCCCACCAAGACTGGATTTAATTGTCTACGTTAGCACTGATCTACTTGAGTATAAGTCTCCTGGATGGGACCGCTGTCTCAATGAGCCAGCTTTAGCTTTAGCGATAGGGAAGGGGGGGGGATTGGAAAAAACCCTGAAAGCTCACAACAACAAAACAAGGCCACTAGTGCATGCAATTTCATTCTTTATTGGGGAGGGGGTTGGATGGTAAGTCAGAAAGGACAAGACAGTGCCCAAATGAGGTGACTTGGCCAAGCAATCTTTGCGAGAGAGAATGGTCTAAAGCAGGTAAATCTGTTTGCAGTCCCGACTGACTTGGCTGCCTTGATTATGGTGGCTATTGGGTTACTGCGACCAGATCTTTCCTCACTCAACCCAGGAACAGGAATGAGGCAAGGGTCCAATGATCTCGCACAAACTCCCCCTCCTCCTCCTTTCCACTCTCAACCCTTAGTGTCTCGACTCTTTCTCTTGCTTTTCTGCATGAGCTTTATCTTCTTTTGTTCAGTCAATGGGGCATTGTTTCGTTGCAATGTGAATATGGCATCTCATTCTTTCCTTCCTTGCCTTGTGAGTGAATGGTAGTCTTCCCCTCCCCCTACACTTCCCTCCCCGCCCCTCTCCAAATGTTTGGTCTGTCTGTCATGTTGCCTTCAGGGAAAATGTCTGACATTTGCCGAGATAATGCGATGAGCATGGTAGCAGACAGTTATTTTACATTTTCAAGGGCAAGTGTATCGCATTCAAACCTTGTAGCCTCCTTTCTATTTGAACTTTGATGACATGTACATGTATACGTACATGTACGGTATGTACATTGTGTACATGTATATGTACCGGTATTTCATTTTAGTGTCGGTATTTCAGATTAGCAGTGTCTATAGTTGTGCTACACTGCTGGACTGTGCATGATATTGGGATGATCTCCTGTAAAAAAAAAATGGTTCAGTTGTTTTGCCTTAGTACCAGTAAATTGTACTTCTCATGTGTTTTACTAAACAGCTTGATGGCGGTTCTTGTACTCGATAGGACCCTTTGTACTGACACAAGTAGTTAAAAAAATAATCTGTGTGGACACATTAGTTGCTATTAAAAGTGGGGTTTTGATTGATGTTGTATCTTATTCTTAGCAATAAGGCTTTGCCCTGTACTTGACATATAATTACAGTACATGTAGCTCTGCAGGCTCAGTGCCTTGCCTGGTCACCTGCTGAAAATATGTACAGTACCGTACTTGATCTTTGAGCTGGTCAAGGTTGTGTGGTGGATTTGTAGCTAAATAACCACGGCCACCGCATTGCATCATGTACGCTTGTTATATTAATCATGCATATTTTTTAGAATAACCATGCGTTATTTGCCAAGTGTAATGTGCCATGTTAAGTTGGGGGAAAATGCCTTTTTTTATATTTCCCCGCGCTCCAAACCAGGTCCAAAGCAGGCATGGGAGAGTCAAGGTTACCAGTAGTTACTTTTAGCCGTCAAGGACATTTGCGGTCAGTGTGTGCCTGAACGCAAATGGAGGGCAAAATGGATTCCTACAATTTCAATTGAATTCCTTTCTTTCTTTCTTTTCCGGACAGTGTGAACAGCTCTTAGTAGCAAAGAAATGATTCCCTTTGAGTTTGCAACATACTATTCCTGCATATTTTTCTCAAAATTGTGGTGAGCCTTATGTTTCAATCTTAGCGTAAAGTACATGTATCTCTGAATCCTTTGAGAAAAATCTTATTAGGATTGAACCATCAGTCCCTTTTCATTTGTGGAGATTTCTATTTTGGTTATTTTTGCCAATTCGCAGTCTGCAACCTCTTTGTGAATTACTTAAATCCAACAATGGTTGGATGTTGCTGCAGGTCTTCTGTCCAGAGACTGTCAAAACAGCAAATGCAATTCAATGAGGGTTTGCCCTTGCTTGACGTGATAAACACTGAGTGCTCAGTGCTTTGCCCGGTGCCCGACGCAAACACCATGTTATATCTACATGTATGATGCAACGCGGTACCCGCTTTATACATTATTCAAATCCACCACATGACCTCGACCAGCTCGGTGGTCCAGTGGTTCAGATGTCCGTACTAGAAATCGGGAGTTGCGGGTTCGAATCCCCCCCGAGCTGCCTGAAATAATTTTATCAGGCACCGGGCAAAGCACTGAGCACTCAGTGTTTATCACGTTGAGCAAGGGCAAAAACCTCATTGGATTTCATTCTCCTGTATCTATGAAACAGAAAATGGGCCAAACAAAATGGCACTGGGCCCACTGGAGTTGGGAATAGTGTCTCCACCAGCCACTCAAAATTTGCTGATAAGAAATGTAGCTTAGCAAGTCATGCTTCAAATTCATTCTGTTGTTGGCCAACTCAAAAGTAACCCCAGTGTGGCTACATGTACTTGGAAACACTTGCTCTTGTGAATCAGCCGGCCACCCCAAATGTGTCAGCTGTACTTAATTTTTACTCACCCATTGGCTGCATTTTGGCTATGCTTAAGAATGTATACATTGACTGTACTGAGGAAACTGGTCCTATCCATGCAATGTGAACTGGACTCTGTAAGCCCCCCCCCCCCTCAATAATAAAGTCATTGCCAAACAGGTACATGTACTATAAATAGATCCTTCCTTGATTTATGACAGACCTACCATTTTGTAGCTGACCATACAGTGCTATAAAGGAAGCATGAGCAAACCCATTGGTTCTTTATGCAGCCACTGAACCCCAGATTACAGTGAATAGTCCATGCTTGCTATTGATTTGTATATTACAGTACAGTATATATTTGGGGGAACAATGGTGAGCTTAATGTGACTCTCCATCATGTTCCATAGCAGATGGTGGCAAAAGAGGCAGCTGTGTGAGTTGATGTAGGTCAAGGTCACTGCTATCCTTTTATTCACCACATGTACACCTATTTGGCTGAACTGTATTCATTTTCCCATTGCATTTGCATTCATAGAAACAACCAGGATTTCCCAAATTTGTAAATTATGGCAAGTTAGAAATTGAAAGAGCATTATTTGGAAAGAGCAGACCACTGTGTCTGTGCATAACGAAGGAAAGGGCAGCCATTTGGAGCAACTCCAAGAGATAGGCCGCTGATCATTACCAGATGACCTGAACCCCCCCCCCCATTGCATATTCTCAGACATGTCTTTATTCTTGGAGGCCCAATAGACACCTCCTCCCACCCACACCCTTCTACTCCTGGCATCCCAAGTCCTGCCCGTATCCCTATCCATCCTCATCTTCTCCCAACCTGCAAAAGATGTATAGCTGGGAGCCATCCATGATACATATATGCATTACATGCACATGCTGTACATGTATGTACAGCCTCAGTATAGGGCAAGTTGCTGGCAATGTAGACAGCTACAGATGCAGGGTCCTGCTGACAACCCAGGCTGACTGTAAAGCTCTCATCACTGTCCCTAATGACAAAAACTAGGGGGGGGTTGATTCCCCCAACCTCCTTTCTGTCTCCCCCCCCCCTCTCTCCCCTCTTCCCCCCCCTCTCTCTCTCTCTCTCTCTTCTCTTTCTCTTCTTTCTCTCTCTCTCTGTCTCTCTCTCTTTCTATCCCCCTCTCCCCCCTCTCTCTCTCTCTCTCTCTCTCTCTTTTTCTATCCCCCTCTCTCCCCTCCCCCCCCTCTCTCTCTCTTCTCTTTCTCTTCTTTCTCTCTCTCTCTCTCTCTCTTTCTATCCCCCTCTCCCCCCTCTCTCTTTTTCTATCCCCCTCTCTCCCCTCTCCACCCCCTCTCTCTCTCTTTCTCTCTCTTCTCTTTATCTTCTTTCTCTCTCTCTCTCTCTCTCTCTCCCTCTCTCTCTCTTCTCCTCTTTCTATTTCTCTTTTCTCTCTCTTTCCCCCTCTCTCCCCTCTCCCTCTCTCACTACTTCTCTCTCTCTTGCTGCGTCTCTCTCTCTTCCATCTCCTCTCTCTCTCTCTCTCTCTCTCTCTCTCTCTCTTCTCTCTTCTCTTTCTCCCTCTCTCCCCCTTCCCCCCCTCTCTCTCTTCCCTCTTTCCCTCTCTCTCTCTTTCTTTTCTCTTTCTCTTTTCTATCTCTCCTCCTCTCCTCCTCTCCTCCTCTCTCTTCTCTTTCTCTTTTCTCTCTCTCCCCTCTCTCCCCTCTTTTCCCCTCTCTCTCTCTCTCTCTCTCTCTCTCTCTCTCTCTCCCCTCTCTCCCCTCTCTCCTCTCTCTCTTTCTTTTCTCTTTCTCTTTTCTATCTCTCCTCCTCTCTCCCCTCTTCCTCTCTCTCTTCTCTTTCTCTTTTGTTCTCTCTCTCCCTCTCTCCCCTCTCCCCCCCCCTCTTTCTCTCTCTCTTTCTCTCTCTCTCTTCTCTCTCTTCTCTTTCTCTTCTTTCTCTCTCTCTCTCTCTCTCTTCTCTTTCTCTTCTCTCTCTCTCTCTTCTCTTTCTCTTCTCTCTCTCTCCCTCTATCTCTCTCTCTCTCCCTCTCTCTCTCTCTCTCTCTCTTCTCTTTCTCTTTTCTCTCTCTCTCTCCTCTTTCTCTTCTCTCTCTCTCTTCTCTTTCTCTCTTCTCTCTCTCTCTCTCTCTCTCTCTCTCTCTCTCTCTTCTCTTTCTCTTTTTTCTCCCTCTCTCTCTCTCTCTCTCTCTCTCTCTCTCTCTTTATTTTGATTGGGTCTTGTTCATGTACATGTGCATACAAAACTCAATGTTCAGTAATAGACATTTGGAAATGCTTGATCATAAAACTGTAATGCAGTATATGGTAATTATAGATTTAAGGATTTGCCTTGATGCGTATGAAATTCCATGGAGGTTGTTTGCCCTGCCTAATGGGTTCAGTGCACAGATTCCAATGCTCTGGATGCCATTGACTTGCCTGTCAATCAGGACAACTGGCATCCTGGCTTCACGTCCCATCTCTGGCCACTGGTCCTAATCTTCTCATCGGCTTGTGATGTGCACTGTCTTGGTCTCGTGCAAATCAAAAACGCGTAACATAGCATCTGGAGGTCATGGGCAGCATAGGGCTGACCGTTTCTGTGCGTGCGAGAGGGATTCTTAGAATTCAGACTCTGAACCTGACCCACTTTCTGCTTGAATTGGCACTAATAGGCACCATTGATTGATCTTCCATCTCCCTCTTCTCATTGTCTAGTAGCCATAGCAACCTCATAGATGTACCACTCTTGGTCCCTGTGCGGTGTATTGATTTTCTCTAACATAGAAAAGTGTGGGAAAAAATTATAATGCACAATGTACAGGATATATGCTTATTTTAAGATGCATTAATTTTTTAATGTACTTCAACCAAATAATCAATGTACATGTACTAACCCTGGGTTGATGAATCTGGCCAGTTGCTACATGTGTATATTGTATGGCAGCAGTGTTGTAACTTGCAGTGTACATTAGCATGTAAGTATGATTGTATGGCCAGCCTAATGTACACTGTACATGTACCTTATAGACCTGGGGCCGATTTCACTAGCGCTTTGCGATCATCACAAACGCCAAAATCGATCGCTAAGTCTGAAATCCATCACAACTTAGCGGTACACCGATCCTAAGTTGCGATGGATTTCAGACTTGGCGATGGATTTTGGCATTTGCGATGATCGCAAAGTGTTAGTGAAATCGGTCCCAGGTCATTGAGGTGCCCGACATGTATGGGCATAATTCATAAAGTGGCCCCACATTGCTGCATGCAAATCAGGCTGGATGTACTGTACAAAGTAGATGACACCGCTACATGTGCACATACATGTGCATGTTCAGCAATCAGTTACAAGGACATACTGGTGCATACTCATCTGACATTCGTAACTTCATTTCTCAATTCTGTCTGGGTCCATCCAAAAATAATGTAGCAGACAGACAGACAATTTGAAATGGAGGGAAAGAACAAAATAGATTGAAATCAATTAATAATGCCAATAAATTGGAAGGAAGGGCGGGGGGGGGGGGGCAACAATAAAAAGTCTGGAAATTGTTATACCCCGAGATTCTTTTGCTCTGCGCTGAAATCAAGGACTTTTGTTCCCCTTTGTGCTTGGCAACTGGATTATTGGTGAGGATGTGGCTTGTCTATTAGGATGGGATCAAGATGTGAAGTGGTGCAGCACTCTGGCCTTGGTTGTGCATTAATTACCTATGTCTGGCATGTACATACTGTACATGTACAGTACATGTACACAATGTACTGTACATGTACATGTACAGTACTGTACAGTACTGTACATGCACAGTGCACAGGCCAGAAGGAGTGCAGACAGTGTCTGGCTCCAGAGGGCGCTGTTTTTGTACCATGGTTCTTCATCATGGTACATGTACATGTACATGTAAATGCTGAGTTCAATATTGGATGAAAGGTTGAAAAAAGGTGAGAAGGAATCAACATTCCCCCACAGAAGTGCCCATCATGTTCCAATCACCACTGCTGAAATATTGATAAGAACCCAAAACATGAATAACTACTTTAACAAGCAAGCAAATGGTTGAATTTCATTTTTTGAAAAAAATAGCAGAAGATATACATGTTCATATGTAGAACAGTGTAAACATACTGTAATTTACAAACCTAAATTTGGAAATCCTGTTTACTCTGCATGGTGAGTTTTCTGAATGATTTTAAATCACTTGTTCCAAATACTTGAATGCATCCTTTTTTTAAAATAAATATTATACACCATGTACATTGTACATTGTACAATATGTCATAAAGGTCAGTTTTTGACAATGCCCTTGATTGGTTTCCCCAATCCATAAATGGCCATGCCCCTTTTGAAAATCACTGCACAATATTTCCATTCAATTTGTAAATGAGTATTTAGAGGCTTGTTTGTCACCATGCTGTGCTTTGTTCCTTCATCGTAATCAAGTGTGGTGAATAAACAGAGGAAAGAGGGTGAGTGTCTAGTCACTCACGATGTTGTTGTCATCTGAGTTTGCATTACACAGAGTGGGGTCAAATTCAAATGTGCAACCCTCCTCTAACATCAACCCTTCCCTCCTTCCGCACACACCCCACTCTCCCACCTCTAGACATTTTTTTATATAAATACATTGGTGATGATTTATGGAGTCATATTTTCCATTCTCCACTCGACTAGGGAGAGGGGAGAGTGGGACGAATGGGGGAAGAACTAGAGCGAGCCTGCAGTGGCTGGCGCACATGTTTATAATGTAGGGCACCAGCACACTCGGGTCACGGCGTTGCCCCACAGAATTAATGACCACTCCAAAACATGAAACTCTATACTTAATAGACTACGTGCGCTGAGTGAAGTGTGGCAGCTAGGCAGATCCGCCAGCAATGTGTGGCGCAGCCGCTGAACCTAATACGCTGATGAGTTGTAATTTTCCACACCCCTGCCTCATTTGTTTTTCTGTACGTTCTCTTTGTATCATACAGTGTACATGTACATGTACATGTACTTGCACATGTACGGTAGGCCTATATGCCTAATCCTTCTCTGTGGACCTTGTCATTAATGTGTGTGATGGGATGTACATGTACAAGGAGGATTTGGAGATGGGGGATGCATAGTTGTTAGAGCAGGTGACCTTACCCTCTTGCATTCAAAGGGGCCGTCTAATCATACAGTCTACCCTGATAAGTGAAGCTGATGATGGTGAAATCATTTCTGCAAATAAATAGAACAATTTGATTTTAGGGGGGGGGAGAAGACATGATTTCTTTTTTTCCATTTCTTTTGTTTAAACCCCCATACATGTGTTAATGTGTATGAAATGAGATTTGGACTCAGGAGGACTGTTGTCTTGGTTACAGGCTGTGAAATTGAAACCCATTATTGTTCCTTATGGGTTACCCAAGCATCCACTTAGTCGATCTTTCAGTACACTTGAGAGTTTGCCAGCCATTGGCTAAGAACTACTGTACAGTGTACATGTACATGTTTACAGTGTTTGTTGCCCAGCAATAAATCAGTGTCTTTGGAACTCCACGACTACAGTCAAATGCTCACAATTCTCGTCTGACAGTGTCTCTACTGCTTTCCCTCTTTTCCACTTTTCATCCATTTTGGAACATTCAGATTTTTCATTTCAAACTGATGTGTTGGCCTCGGTTTGCCAGTGTATGAATCAGCTGATAAACAAGGGAGCACACCCCCCCCCCCCAAAAAAAACCCCTGAAAAGCATTAAGATTGTATGGGAGTTGGTTACTTTTTCGTGAATTCTGTGCTGGACAATTTCTGTGCAAAGTGAATTACACATGGAGGAGGTCTGAGTCCCACCCACAGGCCACAGATCAGTCCCACCAACCCCACCACCCCTACTGCTGATTGGCAGACAGCCCCCATCACCATCCAGTCTCAGTCAACCCTCAAATGCCAAATGAAGCAATCCTGTCATAAGCACTGGAAAAGGCCGTTCCATTCACGGTGGGTGGTTGTTGACAATAACTGCTCATTGTGCAGCAGTCTTGTTTCTTCAGCCTTTCAGGGGGAGGGGGTAGAGGGAGAGACCAAAGTAGAGAGAGAGAGGACAGGAGGGGAACTAATTATTTATAAATCCTGGCAGCGCTAGCAGTAACCATGCAGTGACAGCAAGGACCCAGATGCAGCAAGGTTGACCGACTTCACATTTAATTTTACACCATAAATATGTAAGAGGCCTTGATCTTGATTTAATCACACTTCCGTGTGTGCGTTTTGTTGGATAGCCTGTGTTCATATAAGCCCCAGCCCACTCCAGCTACATGTATGTTAATTTCAGCGTGCACTTGACAGTTATTGATTGATTGTGGATATTTTAAAACTTGATTTGCATAAGCGGGTGGTAATGTAGCGTTCTTGTCCAACATGCCTCAGTTTTTTCATGGATAGTGGGGCAGGCCTGACAGTGTGCTGTGTTGATGCTGCTTGGCTGACCAGTTGTAGACTGTATGTACAGTACATGTACATGGAGGTAGCACGTGCTGTTGTGTTCATGCTGGAGTGTCTGAGCTGAGAGAGAGAGGGGAGACACAGGCAGATGGTTTGGGCCAAGTCATCAGAGCCCCGGGGCTGGTTGCTGTAAACACTCACTGGCTGGGCATGGTCTTGGTTGGCCTGTATTTGTTGGAAGCCCACTCTTTCCACTCTGTTTGCCTAACTCTTGCTGAAACAAGGGGGAGCCCCCCTTCCTCCTCGGCCTCTGTCAACTGGAGACTCCTCTGTGATCAGAATATGTTACAAGTAGACAGGAGAGAAAAAATACCATAGCAAATTGTGCATAGTCCGTCCAGTCTAGTCGCCATTTTGGGGGCATTTGCTCACTTGGGTAAGTCTCTCTTGTGAAGTCTCTCGTACCATTGCTATTGATGTGTGGAAATGTATGCTTGAGTGATGTATTGTATTGCTAGCCCAAATCTAGTGCAAGTAAATACTGATTTAAAGTCACAATGTACAGCGTTTCCCCTTGTTTTTATTTTCAACATGGCCACTTACGCAATGCTGTACTGTAAGTTGTCAGTCCTACAGTGTATGTAACCAAGGTTTTTCTGTGGGTTAAGTTTGGCGGAATGTGTTACATGTAAAAGCCTGCCCCTGTGTGCACACGGAACCTAGAGAGGAAAAGCGAATTAAGTCAAATAGATCCCAGAGGTAATGGAGGGAGAATGTCAGACGAGGCAAGAGGGATTGTACGTATGTATATACTGTATGCAGGAAGGGTGAAGTTAGTGCCCTGCTTGCTTAAATGCTGGTCTTAAAATGAATAGTGATGATGGATATGTATTTATGTGCAGCCGCCAACCCCAAAATGCAGGGAATTCAGTGAGTGACCCAGGGAGTAGTAATTTAGGAGGGTAAGTATGTGAAGACCTAGACTTGTGTCCGATTGTGCAGGTCAAATGAGAGATTTAGGCTCTCCACACTGCTCTATGTTGTTTTGCGACGGCCAGTTGGGACATTATAGTACAGGCAGGATTTCCAAAGCAAGAGTTTTCTGGAAATTGTGGTGTTGACCTGTGCATTAATTGGTTTCTGCATGGGCCAAGGATTGGGTTTCCTTGCTAAGTGTTTGGATACACGTCAATCTCGCTAAGAAGCCTGGATAGTGTTTCCAGCTTGGGCATTTCACAAGCCAGGGTTTCTTTTTCCTTCCTTTGTTTTGCATGGTGCAGGGCCCCCACGGCACTGAGGTGATAGGATGTCCAAGCGGCAGAGTGCAGAAGTGCACGAACCCTCTCCAGGGAAGAAGGCCCGGCAGCTGTCAAGCCAGGACGACCACAGGGAGAAAAGTGACAGGCTCTCCAGGGAGGGCTGCTTTACCCCACCCAGACAGCAGCAAAGGGACAACGGACTCATGTCAGTGGTGGATGATAAGACTGCAGTGCACCGGCCCACGCAGTCGCCATGGAGCGGCAACAGCATCCCGGAAGTGAGCTGTAGCCAGCCGGCTATCAGAGACAGCAGCAGCCTGGTCCTAACACCGCAGCAGCAGCAGCAGCAACAAGAGGACCAACTGCCCGCGGCGAACCGGGCGAGGCAACAGTACCCGCTGCTCTCATCCTCTACAGAGATGGCCGTGGCCCGGCCCGCCACTGTGGACTCGCCCAAGAAGGGCAACACTGTGATTCAGATGGACTCGAGAATTGAGGCCAAAGTGCCAAGACCCTGCAGCGAGCGCTGTCTTGATGCCGAGCGCAACCGCCAGCCGCGATGGCCAAAGTCTCTCAAGCGAGGGGAATTAGGTAAGTACACATGTACACTGTACTGTACGCCCACTGCTGCATGTAACTCGAAACAATCAACCAAGTGGAACCCCTGGCCAGTCAGATCAGTTCATTTGCTAAAATCTACGACACAAAAACCTTTTCAAAGAACTTCCCCATATTGAAAAAGGAAAAAGAAAAAAAAGCAGTACAAATCATCTTTATCTTGGACCAAGCCATTATTAAAAATCGGAATGATAATTGATATGCCTTGAAAGCACCGTGCCATAAAGATACACTATCTCTGCAGTCTGCACTAATTTATTTTAGGGAATGGGCAAACACAGACACCAGAGTATTTGATAGTTGAGTGAGTGTGCATTACAGATAGACATAAAGATTCATGATTTACTCCCCAGCCTCCCCACCCCCAACACACACACACACACACACACTCCCCATACATGTAATGGTACCTGTACATTGTACATGTACTGTAGCTCAGTTGTCACAGTAAACACTTAGCCCTATCCCCCCATACACACACAAAACATGTGTATTTTGAATGCTAGATACACACTCTGAACAAACAAGAGAAAAGAGATGAGAAAATAAAGGTACAATGTGAAATGAACTGCCCTGTTTTTAGTATCTACACACACACTGTATACAAAATAGTCAAGGGTCGATATCTTGGCAGCCAGAGACAAAACAACTTACACATGTAGTCAGCTACCTAAAAATACACTGGACAAGACAGTAAGATAGACTTTGGAACATAGCCTCTTTGATAGTTGAGGTTCAAAGTTGGCCCCACTACCTGGTACATGTACCTCCCCTCCCCTCCTCCTCATGTTTGTTGTCGAGGCCCACTTGATCTTTGCCAATTCCACGTGAAGGATTTCCAGTGGAAGTCAAGTTACATGTACATGTATTTTGAGACTGAACATTTGAGCTTTTGACTACGTGGCACGGATTGAAAAAAAAAATGTGGGGGAATGTTGTGGGGATTTGTTTTTCTTTGCAATTGATCATTTTTCATTGTGTCAAAAAACTGTCAATGCTCCAGTTTAAAAAAGAAAGAAACACATTGTAAGCAATTACACTTACATTGTACATGTACATTGCAGAGTAAATAATGAGAGTATCTAAGCTTTTTGGACAGGGCTAGAACTAACATTAAAACAACTAAAAATCGAGAACCCCAAGGCACTCCCACCAACAGTACATGTACACAAAAAGTAAAACATTGAATAATGAAATATTTACTTGTTAATGTTATGAGGAACTTCATCTCACTGACTCTATGTGCATATCAAAATTTTTGTCAGGAAAAGTTGTTGTTCTTATGGTAACTGAGTGAGGAATTGTGGTATTTTAGTTTAAATTAAAGGCATAATCTACTGTTGGTCTGAAATCAATGCAAGCATTTGTTACGTGTTAGAAGAGCATGGACCAGCAGTGAGAAAGGTTACAATTGGCAGACCCAAATTCCCCCAAGAACCTGCAGTGCACCATTACTCATGCAGTCTGGGATTGGCCAGTGGCCAGGAGGGACTGGAGTAGAACTGGGCCAGTCATAATGCACCCGTCATCGTGCCTAATGTACATGTACTACATTCAGCAACATGTCCTCGCCATGCCCCACTCCCCTCCCCCCTCCCCCCCCCCAATGCCACCCCAGGATCTACCATGGCCGAGATTCCCTCTACCCCCTCCCCTTCAACCGCATATAAGCTGATGTGACTGCTTGCAATTACCTAGCCTCATTTCTGCCACAAAAACTGGTTTCCATAGAGGCCCCTTGTGTATAGTGTGTATGTGTGTTTCTGGTGGTGGTGGTGGTGATGTAAGGGACCCACTGCTGTATATTACAAGTCAGTCCCTTCCCTTCCCATCCGTGATCCCCACACTAACCACTTTCTACCCTTTGCAACTATGAGATCTGCCACTCCATTTGCTCTGCCTCTAGCTGCATCTGGGGAAACTATTGAAGATGCCTCCCAACCAGCTCCTATGTCTGCCCTTATACAACCTTCATTCCCTGCACACCCTACCACTACCACCCAAAGGCCAACCTATAGCCGCATTACTTAGGCCCGGCCAAATTTACCTGCAGCCGCAGTAGGAAGCCATTAGCTCATCCTGACCGGAGGGAAGAGGCAAAGTGAGAGACAGAGAGAAGCAACACCAAGGTTGTCTTGCTAAAGAAACTACTGTACCAGACAAGGGAGATAAGATGATGGTCATGTTTGCCCACTATTTTTTCTTTCCTTTCTGGAATCAACACAAAGAGAGTGAAAGGCAGAGATAAACTGATTAGAGCTTTCACCAAAGTAGCCAATGAACAGACCAAAGGGGAAATTACCTTTCTTCTTCTTTTTCTTAGAAATACGCTGCATCTCTGTGGATTGGTTGTTATGCATCAGGAAGAAATGATTGTTTGCCCCGCAGTTTCTTGTCGGTCTGTTTACCCTGAGACCTTGTTGCAATAACCCCCTTTTCTTCTACCCAAGATACTGTGCACACGTTCATGCCTAGTGCACATGTGCTTGCACTCGGTATGGCGTACATGGATAGCCCCAATTTTAATTGTGTGCACCCCTTTTTCACCAGCCCTGGTGTTTATTTTTCCCCCATTGCCATTATACAGTATACACAAGTGACACATACAAGCGCAGTATGATCAAGAATGGAACTAGAACACCCCAGACACTCCCTCGCCGATACACACTTGATATTTATGATAAGGCTCCCCAATAAAAGTGAACCTTCAGCACACTTTTCTTATCCTGCAATTTGATCTCCCTCTATCACCACCAAACCAAAATAATCCTAATTCTTAAGAAAGAGGGAGAGAGAGAGAAAGCAGTGAAATGCCAGAAGTAGGGCCCCCAATTCCTAAGCAAAACAAGGCTATGAATAGGCAAGACAGGAGTACACCTGCACAGAACTAGCACATATACCTGCAGCTTTTCATGAATAAAATCCCCCCCCCTCCCCCGAACTGTTTTTTGTTTGTCTGGTCTGATCCATGGGCGACCTGACCTAAATGTTTGGTAGTCTTCCAGCTTCCCTGTATTCTTTTCAGTCAAAGGGAAGTGGGGTGTTATGTGCTTCTCTCTACAAGAACTAGGGGGGTGACCTGTGACAATGAACCATTGTGAAGTGGCAACAAATAAAGATGTTTATGGGCAGGCTGGATTTACCCCCAGGGTTTGTGTGTTGGGGGGGGGGACTTAGGAACGTATTTTCTGTATTGCTGGGAATCCCTTGCCAAAAAAGAGAATGTGTTTGACTGTTACTTTGTTATAATTGGGACTAGTGATGATTGTTCATAGTCAGTGGGACCCACGGTACATGTAGTACATGTACGTGTACAATGTGCATAGATAAGTACAGTATGTACATGTAGATGAGAACGTTTCAAACCAGACAGACACTGGGATCAATTAAACATGACTCTCATCTGAATTGCTCTTGTTCAATATTTATGAGATTAATCAACTTCAGACAGCATATAAGTTATTCCACCTTTGCATTCGGCAAGGGGGGGTAGCTGAAAGTATAGACAAATAACACCATGCATTTTGAACCCAATCATACTGTGGATCAGAATTTCAATTTGGAAGGCAAACTAGTATGCTTGTTTGTTGTGTTGTTGAGATAAATTACCGTACATCATGTCGATATGATGTTGTGAAAGACTTTAACATTTGGCTCAATAGTACGACGATAACACTCATGACCAGAACTGTTTTGTTTTTTTAAACCGGTGTCCTAATGAAAATAATAAAAAGATACGAAACAGGCTAGAGATTATCGCATCAGTGTGAAGAAACACTGACAAAACTGAACACTTTTGAACCATGCATTTCTTTCCCAGTTTATTTTCCCAAGTACAGTTGTATACTCAGCATTTGCACTCGTAATGCACGTTTGTCTAGCCATCCTTTCTGTAGCACATTTACTACATGTACAGTAGCTTGTCAAGCCCAATGCTCATTCAGTAATTTCCCGGCTTTGAAAAAATGCAGTTCCAATTTCAGTCCAATATCTTCCAATTAAGCCAAGTAGAAAAACATGTACCGGTACATGTACCTATGTCACATTTTTTCTAAATCTTGGAAATCTTGGGTTGTACTTGAAAAAGAAAAGTGGAAAATGGTGAAAAGATGTCACTGTCCTTCTTTTCAGATATACCGGTACATGTACGACCATGTTTATTGTCTTTGTTGACATCCCCCAAAAATCTTGTTGACATGTTGGGACACTGAACATGAATGTGGACACAAGACATGTCAACAGCACTGGTGTTTGTGCTTAGGAGTTAGGACCCAACAGCCGGTTCTTGTAAACTCCCATGCTGTTTTTATTATTCGACAACTCATAGTCATAGTCACACTGAAGAGCAGAAGAAACTCATTTAGGGAAGACATCAGCCAGCAGAAAGGCAGGATTTGAAGCACAGTATTGCCGCATGGACCCACAGCTATCCAGTGAGAGAAATATGGCATGGAACAAAGGCGGTGGTGACTGGTGAGGGAAGATCAAAGGGATGGCATTGAAAAAAGGAGGAGATCTGACTGTCTGACACAAATCAGCAAGTATTAGACCAGACAGACAGTATTAGACTGGCAGTCAGGGTAGCAGACAGTAATGGCTGATGCATACGAATACCTCTGCTAAAAAAGAGGAATCACAGACCAAACTACTGTGCAGAGACTACATGAAGTTACATGTAGTTATGTGATGTCCAATGTATCTTCTTCTTCCCCCCCCCCCCCCCAAAGCCTTCAGTGGTGCAGAAGTAGGGTAGTGAGACAAACCACTTTTAACTACCGGTATACAAGAAATATCTGGAGGGGTTCTTCCATAAATAGGCTGTAGTCTTTTACAGCGAGCTGCATGCTTGGGACTGCTTCGGACGCACAAACTCCTTGTTATTTCTTCCCCCTCTGCATGCATGCATGCTCAGGTGCTCCGCTCCTGAATTTGGGAGGATCTAATTTTGGCTGTGCAGCAGTACAGTATGTACAGTACATATACATGTACATGGAAGTGCAGCCAGTGCCCTCAGTGCCCAGCAACCTACATTCATGTAGCGTTAACCTTCGACCTTTTGCTGGCATGGAGCTGAGAGCTACACTGTACATGTAGATCGTTCATCGAGAATACATGTACGTGCTGTGGGATCTGTTGCACCCCCCCCCTCCCCTGGTTTTCTCTTGAGAAGTCACCCCCTTCATTTCCCCTTGCTTTAATTTGAATGAGAGAGTGAAGAAGTACATGTACATGCACATGTACATGTACATGTACAATTAACATGTACATGTGCATGTACATGTACATACATGTACATGTGCACCTAGAGGAAAGAATTGGCCACAATTGGTGTACCATTGATCCAATTCCCATCATAGACGGGACAAAAGCACTTAGAGGCAACAACAGCCACTGGAAAATCAAATTTGTCAAGTTCAAGCCTGTGTTTCACATCCACCTCCTCCCGTATTTGTTTGTTTGTGTTTTTTATGGGGGGGGGTTAAGTGAGAAGATTTTGCTGGTAGTACTAGTATATATGTAGGATGCCATTCAGCTCTGCTGAATTTACATAATTTAGGGCCCTCCTCCTATACTAATCTCCCCTGGCTGCTGCCTACATGTACATATATTGTTTGAAAGACTAAACTCATGCCTAGCTGCCAAGGTCACTGCATTTAACAATTCCATATAAATCACCTTTCTGCTTTTAGTGTGTGGAACCTGATTGCATTGAAAGGTAATAATGATCGCCCCTACAATAGGGATCGGCAATGGTAATCAACTACATATTCTAATGACCTTAGACTTAGTCAATCAATGCACAGAATATACATGTAGGTCATAATGTTAGTGTTTGGGTGACCTTGGGCTCGTCATAAGCCAGACCATTACCACAAGCTCACTCCCTAAACTAAGTCACCTCCAAAACAGCAGGATAATACTGTATGCTAGAAGCTTGGTCCTTGGTTAAAGAGGTGTTGCAGCTGATAATGCTACATTTCTCTTTATTCACAAGACATCCTCTTCGAAAGCCCTCCCAAGTAAAATTCATTACCTATGCCAAGCACCAGCATGGCCTTTTTTTTTAAATTTACAGTGGTAGCAAAACTCCAACTTTAGTTCTTAAACTTAAATCCAGGTTTGCAATGCAAGATTGGTTGTTTGCATCTGAATGGAGAAGGGAGCTGATCCCTGGTGATAGTGAATTAGTGATACATGTCCATGGCAGTCAATTGTTGACTGCATCTGACTGGTGCCCCCACCCCAGCAAAGACTAGTCGGCTGGATAGGGGAGGTCTTAAGAGTGCTGGTACATGTACATGTACGCAAAACCAGAGGTCCCGGGTTTGAGTCCTTGTCCAGTCAAAGTTTTCTTAATTTTTTTTCCAAAGTTTTCCTTAAGTTCCCAGTAAGTTTTATCTCTTTATTTGTTTGACTTAAATGTACATACGTGTACATGTACTGAGATTGCAAGAGAACTACATGTACAATGTACGTGTACATGTACATATATACATCATTTACATTACAATTTACATGTGTGTAGACTGAGAACCATACATTATGAGTACCGGTAGATAATACTACAACATTTCAAGTACAATGGAGCACTATGGTAGTGGAGTCTACTGATAACAAAATATTGCCAAACAGAGACACTGATGGTAGCTGACATTATTAACTAAAGGTCCTTTTTTTTGAAATTGTATACTGTACAGCACATGTACACTGTACATGTATGTGCTCTAATGTACATGTACATGTACATTGTACAGTACATGTGTACCTACACAAACCCGTACATGCATTGCATAGGCGGACGGTTTACATTTTCAGAGATCAGTTCCGCAAATCATAAATGTTTGAAAAAGAAAAGGAGTTCAGGCATACACTGTACCTGCAGATAAGCCATACATGTACAGTACATGTGTGCTTGAGTTTCCAGACAGGCAGATTTCTACATGCAGTCAGCTGCATGCACACATCTTAGATCATGAAAAGTTCTGCGAAACTGAAAAGTCATTTGCGGCAACGTCCATTCCATTACCCGAGTGCCATTTGGAAAATTGCAAACAGCTGGTCAATGGTTGAGGTCGAGTGTAGTGTCCTATTCTTGTGTGTATGTAAGTATTAGTAACCATAGAGCTGTAACAAGGTTGTGTCCCCATTTAATGTTTCCTGTGCGTGAATGCGTGATAATGCCTGTTCATAGAATCCGGCAAGGTTAATGAAAAAAAAACCATTGCTAACTAGGCCATTGTTACTGTTACTAATGTGCCAAACCTGTTTGTCAGTGATGTGTCAGTTTCATTATCAACAAGGGGCTTTTTATTATTTATACTTTAAAAGCTTTTGTGTGGTGCACACCTACCGGTAGTAATACAGAATTATTACAGATTAGCAGCTTATTTTACACTGAAAAAAGGGAACTGTTAAATGAAGGCAGATTATTCCATGAAATGTTTAGATCCGATTCAGTTTCAATGTGACACTGGGTGTGACCTTTCAATACAAGACCTGAACTACAGATTGTTTTCAGTTGGACCCTGTGTCATGTAAATCTCCCAGGAATAGGCAGGCAATGAAATATTTGCCTCCCACTTTGACAGCAAAATTCAGTATAGGTCTACTCAGTTTTTTTTGTTTTTTTTGTTTTTTTTGTCGGGGGGGGGGGGGGGAGTCTCTAGAGTATGGTGTCTGTACCAGTAGTCTAACATACATAGGTTATAAATGAGACACATTCATTTTAAAGGGACCAGAATGCTGATTTCATTCTGCCAATATGAATTCCATGCTGACAATGTGTGAAAAGGACATTGGCTCCATTTAGATGGCTACATCTACAATACATGTACATGTGGGAGTGTTTCAAGCTATCGATGTGACAAGCTTCACTTTCAGGACTGTCTAGCTCTAGGGTTGGTCTAGTGCTCTTGAGCCAGCTACATGTGTAAGTGGTGCTTCCAACCACATCAGGATCAACGGCAAAGGGGGAAAAGTGATTGTTGTTTCTCAAGATGAATGGTTACCACAAAACACCCAATGTGCAAGTCACTTGTAGTCCATGATGAAACTTTCCAAGTCACGCTGGATTGAATTGAGCAGATGAACAGATAAGAGAGGACATACATGTGTATCTGGGGCACAAACCTTAGATGTCTGGTTGAATGGACTGAAGCTGAACCACTGGAACCCATACACAGTGCTTGCTCAAAATTACATAGTTTCTTTGATCTCTTTGGAGGATGAGAGTTGTTGTAATGGAATCATGTTACAATATAGAATATTTATGACTATGCAGAGGTATTGGCTCTGGCCAAATGGATTTAGGAGAGAGTCTGTTGGTAGGATCAATCAGTTTTTTTGTTTCAATCCAGTCAATGTACTGGTAATGCATTGGTGTACATGTACACACGTGTACACTGCACATTGTACCGTACATGTATACATGTATACATGTGCAATACCCACTGCACTAAGCTCACCTGCTTCTTGCTATTGCTGCATGGCTTATTTTTAACATCCCTTAAATGATTATTGCAAGACATGCGTGCGATATGGAAGGGCATGGATGGCTTTAAAGGAGCTTATGAATAAGGAGCTTATTGCCGCTTGTGTATGTCTGGTCCAGGAACATACCAGACTGATTTTTATAACTACTGTACATGTACTGTACATGTAAGGTTAAGGGCAAGGCTGGTTGGCATTCAGTGCAACATACATGTACATGTACCTTTTGTATTGGGGTTTTGTTTTGTTTTATTATTATTATTTAATTCATTTTTAAAGCGCAAATTCCATTCTGCATGCCATGTTCAAGTGCGCTGTATACATACAAATTAACAGATACGATAAAATAACGTTAAAACAAAAATAACAATAATTAAGGTACATAATGCACATAGGCTACTGATATATAAAACTTAAAAAAATATATATACACAATTAGAAAGGCATTCAGTATTACAATGACAGATACATGTAACATAAAATAAATAAGTAGATATTGGTCAACAGTTTGGTCAACGAAACAGTTTGTTTTGTTCAATATGGGTTCCACTATCGGTGTAATAGTAGAGCAAGGCTGTAGCATGCCATTTAGGTGGGTCAAGGAGGCAAGCACAATCTCCTAATATCCTGCAGTTGAAGCAGCCCCTTAATGAGAATAATTATTAGCACCAACTTGAATATGCAGAGTGGGAGGCAGGGTCGTTTTTCAGGGGCCAAAGATCTATATCAAGCATCATGTATGCATGTAGTACTGGAAGAAGTGGGAAAACAGAATGTCCCATCTACATGCATAACAAGTCCAGCAGTAATGTCTATGCTTCCTGTTAAACCTTTGAAAATTCATTCAATGGTTTGATGAATGTTTGTTTTGATTTGTATTGAGATCTTTTGGCCGACTTATTCCATACGGTATTGCAGGAACAGACATTTTTAGGTTCATCCCCTGCAAAACCTACGGTAATAAAAAAAATGAATCTTGATTGCTTTGGTTCTTTTGAGTATTCTCAAAGGATATGTTCATGAATGGGGTAAGTGTGCTCTTCCCCACATCCACCACCCATGGCCACTCTCTGTGGTGTGCTGTTCAGGGAGGCTGCTTGCTGAGTTATTCCCTACACTGGGTCTGGCATCTGAGCCCGAATTCCGCCAATGAGTCTGCCCCAAATACTAATACCAAGGCATCGGTCCCAGTGGGCAAAATTGATTTATGGATTTGAATTTCTGGGGTGAGGGGGAGCTGAGGGGGGGGGGGGGGGGGGCGAGAGAAACCCACAGAGATTGGGACTGGGGGAGGGAAGTACACACATATATACATGCACTGGTACAACCCCCTGATGGTGATACAGCCTTACTCTTTTTGAGTGCAGGACTGGCCTCTGAAACTAAAATGTAACATCAGCATTTTGCCACAGATCAATGTTTAGCCCCGGTTGAATGTGTACCAGATGTGGCCTGTTGTGCTACAGGACCGGTTGACCTTTGTTTTCGCATTCAAATTGGAGCAGTGTTATTCTATATTGGGGACTGCCGCTCTGCAGAGGAGCCAAAGTACATGTCAAGGCTCATATGTCAGTACACACTAAGGGCCGGGAGAAAGTGTGTATCAGCAAATGAAATAGATGCCCTTGTACCAGCCATGCAGGAGCAGTTGGCATTACAAACTAAGCATCATGAGGGAAAATTACATTTTGAAGAATTGACCTGTTTTTATCAGAGCAGTAGTAAGAGAGTTGGGTTGCGTCTAGATGTCAGTTGTCAACTACTGTACCAGTCACCAACTTCTTTCTGATGTCGGGTGGGGGGGTTGGCTTCACCAGTCTCAAGCTTGTTCTCAGACTTGATTTGGAGAGCTTTGTGGGGTTGCTTTCAGGTTGAAGAATATGGAACAAAAACCAAACCTCCGCCGGCGCCGCCTCAGATAATCATGAGAAGTTGTCAGGTTGAGATGGGTCAATGCGAAATTGAGGCAGGAGAATGTCAGATCTGGGCGCATCATTCGTTCAATGCTTGGCCAGACATTTCCAGGGAGCCAGCTGGCCGTGTCTCAGTCAGTGAAGATTCACAGAGCCATAAATAACTGCATACAGGTTGCATTATTATGTGACATTAATCCTGATTGTTGCTATAGGTATGTAATTCTCTCCCTCCAGTCTGTGAGCATCAGCCAAGCCTGAAAACCTTGACAGAAGGCGTCCCAGTTCTTGTCTACTGTAGTTCCCGGATCTTATGATGCTATTTCTCTTCACAGGGAGGCCCGGTCAGAACGGATCTTATCAAGAGGGGTCTGGAATTTAAGGGGAAATGTTCAGCGAGATATCCGGAAAATGAGAAAATCTCTTGGAATGTAACGCCCGCCCTAAACTGGGTGTCTCTGTGTGCATTGGCAGCTTGTCCAGAAAAGCCATCATGTTTTGAAAGCCTCCTCCATAAATCACCTCACTGTTGCCTGCAGACAGCCCAAGCCTTCTGCACCATGTGGAAATGTGGACCAAAGAATGTCCCAAAGACATTTTCCACATCTTTTTGTCAACTGTTTTCCAACTCACAAACAAAGTTTTGTTCCCATTGCAGGAACATTCTGTAATGTCATGTGTGACAGGAGTCGTGGAAAACTAGCAATTATTCAAAACTTGCCTTACTTACGATAATATTTATCACTGTAAAATCTTTCGGTATGTACATGTACATTAGCCAACTGTGGCAGTGCCTTGGTGTCACCGTGTGTGTACTATACACAAACACATATACAAGGTGATCCTGTCAAAACAGTTCATAATTTGCAAAAGTGTACGTTTTTAGTCAGAAGGGCCATTCCCACTACGAAAATAATTTCTATTTGAATCGCGATTTAAAAACCTTATTTTTTTTGGTCGTGTCCACACAGGCCAAGTAATCGCGTCGCAAAAAAGCCGATTGCGGTTAGCATGTGGTCGCCCTGTGCAAGCGGGAATGGCGGGACTCGCTGAAGAACGTAAACAAGCACTGTGCTGCAATTCCTGGCAGTAAGCTGCTGGCAGGAAATGCCATGCTTGCGCAATGCATCTTGGGCTTACATGTAAAAAAAAACTGCTGTGATTTGAGCGGAGCGTTCCCACACTCATGGCGTCGCAAAATAACGCGATTATTTGAAAAAGGACATGCACACTATTTGACCACAATTGCTAACCACAATCTGCTCATGTGTGTGGACATGAGCAAAAGGAAACAAGCTGTGTTTAAATCTGCACAGTGGGAATAACCCTATCATTGGAAATCCCCCATGTGATGGTCATGGGCGCCAAAAAGTGGCTGATTGGAAATGGTTAGGTTTTGAATTTTTGTTTATTACAAATTTAAAGGGTATCTAAAATTTAGTGGGCCTGACGTTTCGATCCTAGCAGGACCTTTCTCAAAGGACCTTTCTCTGCCTTTGAGAAAGGTCCTGCTAGGATCGAAACGTCAGGCCCACTAAATTTTAGATTTACATTTTGGTAATTTTAGTCAGTAAGCAGTTTGCAACATTTTTGTATATCACCTTAAATTTAAAGGGTCTGACATTTCAAATCTACATTAGCAGGTCTTTTTAATTTGTAGAAGCATTCTGCCTTTGGGAAGGGTCCTGCTATGATCAAGACACCAGGGCTGTACATTTTTGACATGACGGCAAATTACCAGAATGGACCAATGTGATGCCCTTGTGAAATGAAATGAAAGGTCCTGAGAAATGGAAATTAACAATTTACATGTGGAAAATATAAACAACATTTCCGTTATCTGTCTTTGCTCAACCAACAATGGACCAATTAATCTTCCACTGCGGTAAAGTTGAACCATGCCACTCTTCAAAAATTGCTCCTTTTTACACAATTGGTAACTGTTTTGAAATGGTTCACTCTCCAATAATGCCATGGTATAGATATAAGACACAAACCATCCATTTGTTTGACATACTGTACATGTACATTACATGTACATGTACCACTGATTGTCAGTGCTGCAAATTTACTTTTTGAGGCCAATTAAAAAAGGGGAATAATTAAAGAAACGCAGTGGCTGTTGTTACGGCAGTCGTCCGTGTGGTTCCCTGACTTGATTGTATTTCGTCAGCATTGCAGGCTGGTTGAACCAGTCTATTAGCTGATAGTCTGGTTCCAAGAGCTAAACATCCTGACAAATACTTTGAAGTCAGGGAGCCACACGGACGACTGCCGTAACAACAGCCGCTGCGTTAAAGAAAAGCTCTGTCCCCTGAGACTAGGTTCAACTGGAGGTCAACATACAGGGGTGTATGTTAGTTCCAGTTGTCCTGTTTAGATGGTGTACTGCATGGGTGCATCCAGTGTGCTCCAGCTGAATACCCTCATGTATTGTGGCTTAGGAAGTGTTTGTGTGTGGTGCAGGCATTGTATGACAAGTGACAAAAACCTGCGGCTTGTCCCAACCAGAGAAAACATCGACTAGCACCGTACATGTCATGGCTGCTCCCCACTAAGCACTTACCAGTACGCTTTGACACAACTATCAAAAGGGAATATCATTATCAAGTAAGAGAGGTGGTGCTCTAGGAAGTACATGTGTACTGTAGTTACAGAACAAACATCCTAAAACACAGGCTCTGTTAAACCCCCCCCCCCCAAAAAAAAATAATTATCCACTGACAAAACAAAACCAAATAATTATGTAACCCGAATCTCATCTTTTCAGATATCACTTTTGCCAATTAATCAATCAATCAAAATTCAGATACCTTTTTTTTTGTGCTAATCTCCTTTTCTGAAGCAGTAGACTGTAAAATCTATTTCCCTAAACTCCCATCAAACCTAATCCCCTCAAAAAGTATGAAGTTCCCTCTTTTCCCCTGAGGGCAAGGGGTCAAATTTGGAATTTGCTGGGAATTGTGAACATAAGCTTTTTGTTAGAATTTTGTTAGAATGCATTTTATGTGGTTTGGGCAAAGACACCCAAATGCACGTTCACTGAAGATATGCAGTATGGGAGAAAACTGTGAAAATGTGTGTACACTTTACAGCAATGCACAGTGTAATGTGCACACTATGGTACTCATAGTGATGAAACATTCCCTGTACTACATGTACAGTATGTAATACTATACTGTACTTGAAACTGTCATGTTAAGTAGAAAATTCAAACACAAGGTGGTGTCCCTACCCCACTCCTTACCCTTCCCTTTGATCTCACCCCACCAGCTGTACTCTTTGTCCTTTGTCCTTTATTTCTCATCCGTGTCATATTCACTCTCTTCTGCCTTCCTTATCTGTTTTGTTCTTGTCACTCTGCCTTTGAGAAATGTCCTGCTAGGATCAAAATGTCAGGCCCAAGAAATTTTGAGATTTGCATTTTGGTAATTTTAGTCAATAAGCAGTTTGCAACATTTGTGTATGTCACACACAAGATGGTGATGCAATTAACATCACTCTCTAATATTTCTTTTCCCTCTCCCATTCTGCTCCCTTGGTCATCTCTGCTGCAGATCATCATCAAATGTGCCAGGCGATCATATTAGGACACAGTAAGACATGCCATTCAATGAACAGGAAGGCGGCAGCTGCGCAGACATCATCCAAAGACAGATTGAGAATGCCAGTCATTAGCAAGGATACCAGCATGGTGAGTCTGAGTGCAACCCTTTCTTTCCCCATCCCCACAAAAGTGACGATGTTGTTGTCAGAATGGCCACCAATGTCATCCATGTAGGCCTACATGTACATGTAAATGCAGTTACTGACAGACTGTGTGCATTGTTCTTAACTTGTGACTGTGATCCCACTGTCTGTGTTTTCACCATTGTTATTGCCATCTTTGTCACTGCTGGAGAAACGAGGTACGGTATGCCTAGCAGCTCTACGTTTAGAACAGAATCCTCCTTCTGAATTGGCGCTCCTCTGCATGGGATATCACATGTATGTTGCCCTCACTGGCCATCATTTCATAGACAAATGGCCCCTCTCATGACTTAGGCCTATACTTTTATGATTGCTTGATTGCCATCCGAAACAAACGTACATGTAGTAGGACCACAGTAGTTCCCTAAGTCAAATTTTCTCTCGTGAAAAGAACAGTTGGTCATTTTAGGTGATGTACTTGTACATGTATATGTACATGTACATGTACATATACATGTATGTAACATGTGAAGAATGTGGAGGGATGTAATGTACAGTGTGTGCCACTAGTAGATTTGTCATACAACTACAAACCAACTCTGGGCCAGACGTACATGTGCATACATTTGTACATGTGTACATGTATACATGTACAGATGTACATATATGAGCTTTTTTTTCCTTTGGGGGGGGGGGTCAAATTAAACATTCAATACCAGATCCTCCGCATCTCCTGAAAAATGTACCAGTCCCTTGTCACTGTACATTTGTCATTTGATGCAATTTATGCAACCAGCACTGGTTTGCCTGCAGACATCCCTCAATAAGCAAGGCATGTTGGATGAGCTCAGTCCTGGTAGTCGTTTTGAGTTGTTTTTCAGTTAACACCTCTGGGATTTCTGATTTGAAAGAGTGAACTTTTGATGGATGTGCCATCAACTCTCTCTAAGTGAAAAAGTAAAACATCACCGGAAAAGTCCCTCAAAAAACCCTTTTGAATAAAAGATTTGTGTTGCAGGATGTTTGCAATTGATGGTGTGGCTGAACCAGTAGATAACTGCTAGAGGAAGTCTGGAGAGGGAATTCTCTGAATTGGGCTTGGCGGAGCAGATTTGAATTAAGCCTGTCCGCCATCAGTCAAGTTGATGGTTGAATTGCCAATGCCCATTTTGCTGGAAACAAGGATGATGTATGACACCAGTAATTTGTCCCTGCAAATACCTGCATCTCCTAATTGGTCATAGTCGACTGAGCACCAAGTGCACTCAGGTGTTGATGTTAATCCTTTTTAACTCCCCCCCCCCTCTTTTGCATCTACGCTCTGCCCAATCCTCTGTCAAATTCCTTCGGAAATTGGTTGTGCTGATTATTAATTGAGCCACTTGGAACACTTTGTAAAATATGGACTGACTGATTGGAAATACAGTGTGACCCCCCTCCCAACAGCTGGCCATTTTAAAAGGTATTGTGAAGTGCATATTGTGTATGGTAGGTTCATGTACTATGATGGGGTAGGGCTGATGGGAGAAGAGATCTTTTTAATCATAGGGCAAGGCTGCATGAACGGGATGGAGAAACCTAGAAAGGCTGATGTTTAAGGCTATTAGTGGTTTGAGTCTGTTCCATTACAAGGTGCATATACATAGTATTTTGGGGCTATGCGCTTAAAGGGATAATGTAACATTGGTCAAGGTCAATTACCAATTGTGTAGGAGCTTTAAGCATCAAAGTTGTCCTTATCCAGAAAACGTTCACACTGAAATGTAAGATGCAAGATATAGTGAACCTGACATTTTGAGAAAGGTCTTGCAGACTCCTACTAGGATCGAAATGTCAGCCCCTTTATTGATGCTTTTGAGATTTGCGTTAATTTTGGTCATCCAAGTCATTAAGCAATCTGTAGCATATTTATATAATAGATTTGATCCATTTAAAAATAGAAGCAAATGAAAAGGCTTTCCGAATCATCTTGCGGCCATTGTTTAGGATTTGATGACGGCTTCTTTGATGGAGAGGTTGTTATTATTTTTGGGGAGGGGTGAATCAGCGATGTGAGATGACCTACATTGATTCATGCTGGACTGCCCATCATGCGCGATGGACCGGGCCATATCAGGCAGGGGTCTAGCCTAAACCAAGCCAACCCCCCCACTTTGGCGCAGTTACTGGGCAGGCAAGCAAGCAAGCCCCTCCCCCAGTCTTCTCCCTCCATTAAGGGCGGCAGTCAGCCAGCGCAATTGGGCCAGGGCCTCCTGTTTGTGTGTCACAGATCATTGAGGCCGGTGCAGGCCTGGACTCACTTGCTGGGGAGTTACTGTCACACCGCAGGCCGGAACCTATGCATCACTCTATGCTGCTCAACAGTTCCCTTTCAGAGAATGTATCTCTCTTTCTCTTTCCCTGCCAGCTCACTCACTGCCACCTCCCATCCCAACACAACCCCATTGAAAGAAACAGGCAACCCTGGGGAAATTGCAACTTGCCTCCCCCTCCCCCTCCCCCTCCCCCTCCCTCTGTCTCCCTTTTTTGTCGATTCAAAAAGTGGAGGTTTATCAGGTAGGACTTCGTTTTAGGCCGACCTGCCCTGAAAGTGTTCTTGGGAAAGGGGCGGGTTTGTAGTACACAAAGGAGATGTTTGGAAGTTTGGTAGGAACATAA
>OX465106.1:26248922-26323922 GCA_949987565.1 Luidia sarsii
CTCAGACCATGGAGGTAGGAAGAGACATACAATGTGTGAGTGTGCTGTCCCAGGGACTGCTTGTGTGCACCCGTAGTGTTTATGCCACTGAGCTCTGTCCAGGGCACAGAAGGCTGGCGCTGCCAGGGAAAACACACTGAAGCAAATTGTTAGGCGAAACGATTAACCTACATCGCCGCCATAAATAGGCTTATGGGATTAGCTCCAATTTTTAATTTGAACACTGTTTAGTCTAAGCAGTTGTAGAATCGGAGCAGATTATTCCGTCTATACTCGGCCATTCAATTTGCCCAAATTCGCCATTCAATTTGGTGGCGAGCATGAGGAACGTGTGCTGATGTCTATTGAATTTCCAGTGCCGATTGAATCTCTATGCAGCATGTGTGGGGGTTGTTTATGAGTACCTGTGAGTGAAGTGGATGTGCATGTTCACTGTTCACCTTGGCTGATATTCACAGCAACGACTGCTTGATATTGTATTTCCGTCATTGGACCCATTTTATATTAAGTACATGTACAAGGGGGGGTTCAACCCAACATGGTATAATGGACCGTCATCAATGTCCAGCTGTGAATATTACTGTGCCTTGGGGGACAGCTGGTCCAAACATAAACTCTGTTTTTATCTGTTCACGCACATCCCCTCAGGTTAGAAGTCTTGTGGCTGGACACTGGACAGTTCACAATAATCGGTCAGCTAATTTTGTTTGACCAGTCCTTTGATACTGTGCATTGAAATCGAATGAAGTGAGCACAGAGCAGTGGTTCCCTAATATATTCGCCAGCCTTGAAATGTCCTCTTTTTTCCCCTTTTGATTATTCTTTTCCATTGGCAGTGCGCAGTGCAAATCTTACCCTAGCCCAATGGGATATTACTGCTTAATACTTCCAAACCTCACTGCCGCCTATTCGGGAAGTTCATGAGATTTTCTCAGGGCAAACTTGACGAGCTGTAAATAAATCCGTCTGAAGTCCATTTTTTTTTTGGGGGGGGGCAACGATTAACTCAGTCTCCCACGTCATATGTTAGGGCCATTCCCACTGTGCAAATGATCATGATTTGAATTTAAAACTGAGGGGGGAAAAATAATGTCCACACAGGTCAAAAAATCTTAAAGTGATATACAAAAATGTCAAAAAATTGTGACATAAAAAGTTGCGAGCCGATTGTGGTTAACAGCTATGGTCAAATGATGGGTGTGTTCTAAAGAGTGGTCCATGCAGGAAGACATACAGTATCAATAAGCACGGCACTTATTGTTTGATTTAACAACAACAACAACAACAACAAAAACGGTGCATTTCAGCAAAGCATTCCCACACGCATCACATAGCAAAAAACACACAATTATTTACAAAAGTCTCGGTCCGAAAAATAGAGTCTGAATCGCAATTCAAATCCCGCTAATAATCGCGTTTATTGTATCAACAAAAAAGTGGAGTTTGAATTGCGATTAAAATACCCGTAATCGTGTTTTATTTGGGGTACAGTGGAATGGCCCTGCTAAGGAATGGGTTCAACGGTTCCCATTCCAGACATTGTGTTGTCTTACGTCTGTCATCTATCATTCTTCAGTTTCCAATGTATAGATGACATTCTTGAAGGCCCAATACAACATTGGGAAGATCAGAAAACATCAATGTCCACAGATTTCCTTCTAATTTACACAGTTTGTAGATGGTCATGATAGAATCCTCATGTTGAAATCTTACAGTCTGGGATGCTGTACTTCCCGAGAAATCTTCACTCAAACATCAAAAAATAGTTTATTACTCGCAAGTCATTTATACTATTTCTTACACTACAGAATGGTGCAAAAACCGTGATGGTTTTTTACCTTTTTCTACTTTTTCAGATCACCACTTAAGGTTAAACATTCGCAGGATTGCTTTTTTGGGATGTTTAATGGTTTAACACAAAAAACTGTGGCAAACTTTTGACCTTTAGGCTTTACCAATGTTGTATTGGGCTTTAAAAAAGCGATTGTTCATACAATTCTGAGACTGAGAGATTACAGGCACTAGTCTTTCATGTGACACACACTAGGCCCATGCACCCAGCACATAAAGAAATGATGTGGGGGTTGGGGAGTTGGAATGTAATAAACAATATTGGTTTTCCTAGCGATGCATTCTATCAAATTTCAAATCTATTTTTTTTTTATTAAATCCGATGAGATGGAAACACTCCCCACTCCCCTGAAAATTCCATTGCTTGGTTTGAGATTCCCATGAGTAGACAATTCTTCTTTTATGCATCCATTATGGCAGTGCATGCAACTTAATCATTCACTGCAATTGTATCAAGTCAAAATTGGGTCGTAGAGAGAGGAGCATGAACATAAATTCTGAGTGCTGTCAAAATGTGCACATTGTAGCATTGGAAGCTTTACTGTTTTAAATCTCTTCAAACAGCATTGAAAAAACAAATGTGATATCTATCACATATCGGCAAGACGGCAACATTAATTTTGATGAAAGGATTGGTATCATATTCTGTATACATGTGTGTTTCCTTTTCCATACTGATTTGATATGCTATTGTATCTCTATTTTTAAATGTTTTATGATAAGCTCATCTGCTCTGCATTTCTCGGAACGCGGAAATGCATAACCATTCCTCTTGCACTGCTTGCTATGTAGCCGTGCAGTGGGCAAGTCCGTACATGTGTTTTGGGTGTTTTTTTTGTTGTATTTCTAGTTCCACCAGTAGTCAGGTAAAAGGTGCAGGGGTTACGTTTCATCCATCCTTCTGTAGTCCCTGTGCTGCTGGAGTCCAACTGTGCTAGGAATAGGTCAAACCTTTCTGTAACCACAAGCTGTGGCGCCACTGCTCTGGCAACCCAGTTTTTGTGTGTGTGTGTGTTTTTCCCAGCTGAATTGACAATGATGGGGTGGAAAATGTGGGTCGTTGTAACACTTCCTTCTTCCTCCTCTTCCTCCCCTCCTTCGCCCGTCCAGTCAAAAGCTCTGTGCTCGCTATTGTCCAATGTGGGCCAGTAGAATGTGGGTCAGATTTGTGCCGATTGGCATAACATTGTTCATTTTGGGTTAATGAAAGACGTACATGTAGGCAGTGTTCTCCAGCTGATGTGAAGGGAGTTGTCCATTCTCCTCCTCTCCCCCCCCTGCCCTTTCAGTACGTGCATTTTTCAGAGGTTTTTTTTTTTTACTAGCTTTATACTTTACAAACTGGTATGGCCCTTTTCCTCCTCCCCTCTTACTTTTCCTTTTTTATCATGTTTATACAGAGCTTTCTTTTTACCAAGTTGAGTTCCTTGTATGGACTTGGATGGTAGAAGCCTTAGTCCTGGTCACGAAGTGTGCCTCAAGGCATTGAGACTATTCTAAATGGGCAAGAAGTTAAGTACTCTGGCCCATGTATAGGCATGCCCCTATACTATCAGAACAAATAGGAAGGGGGGTCTTTTTTCTTTGTTTGCCCCCCCCCCCTCCACTGTTAATTTTTTTTTTTAAATTCATTTCAAAGGGAGCTAACACATTGCCAGTCAGCTTATTTGTATTGTGCCCTGAGTTACTCGGCTGGATTCTGGCTTGTTTTTTTATTGGCAGCATTCTCCGTTTCTCACCTCCTTTTGTTGTTCGGTACAATGGTAAAGGGGGCTACCGTTTAAGGACCTTTATTGAAAGTCACTCCTGATAGCATCTATGGAAGTCGGTCATCTAATGGGTGGCTATCAATTATCCCAGTAGTTTCATTGGAGGTCTGGTCACCCGCCTGTCTCCTCCCATTCCCTCACCCTTCATTGACTCGGACCAAGAGGCCGGGTAGGAGGAGGAGATGGCGAGGACGACAGTGACTACGACGAGGATGAGGATGATGAGAATGGTGATGATGGCGGGCCGTGGGGATGCTGATGAATCGGATTGGAGAATAGGAAAGTCGACTGAGCGCGCCCAATTGTGACCATTAGTCCATTATGCATGGATGTCACTGCACTATTCAGGTTGGCCTGCACCAACGTGTCTCTGCAACTGATAGCTGAGCCTCTTAGAAACTGTGACAAATGAAATTGGGTAGGGAAAGGGAAGGGTGAATTGGTGGCTTTCATATTATTAACTTGCTCAACTCCCAAGAGGGACCCCCAAGCATGAAACCTGTATTTATACATATAGGTCAGGTTAATATTTGCAGCAGTAACAGGGACTGACCATCGGTGATACAGAAACTGTGTGTAATGACCAATTCTAATTTTAGCTCCCCCGACCCCCCCCCCCAGAAAATGCCTATGGAGGGCACACTGCATTATCAGCAGGGCAGGTACAAAGCGGTCCGTACATGTACGTGTACAAACACGTGTGCATGATCTGATTTGTGAAGGAATTAAAATCTTGTTGTTCACTTGTACGGTACATCATCATGTAACCTTATTTTTTTTTAAGTCAATTAAAAAATCTGTCACTTTGTTGCCGTCATAAATGCAGGTTCCCAAAGTATGTGTGCATACACATACATTGTATATATGGGATGTAGGGGCCTAGGCTTGATAGAATATCATTCACTGCTTCAGTCACACCATTTTGAAATAGACAGAATATACATTAATTAGAGTGTACCAATGTAAACCTTTGACCAGTAACAGCAATTCCACTGCATTGTTCAAAGGAGTGTCCGTACATGAACATGTACATGTAAGCTGTAGGTACCCGTACATGTACTGCTTCAGCTGAGATAATGTAGTTGTCTTCTATTACATTTTCATCTTAGCGGGGTCAAACTGAAATTGCATGACAACATTGATCCAAAAATTCACTACCATTCCAACTTCAAAGCAACGAAAAATCTAGTGCTCGGAGGCTTGGAAAGACCTGCATGTGGATGTTTGTTCTTTTCTTTGGGGGAGGAATCATGGGTTATGTTTAAACTCTGTTTCTTGGAAAAACAACAACAATGTATTAAATTCCTAAGCAAGGGAGGAGGGATTCATTGTCTTTGGGCTGGCGGTTTTTTTTCTTCCAGTTTTCCCCATTTTTTTTCCTTCTCAATCCTGTACTGTGGAGGTGGCCCGGTTTGACTACAGGCAGTGGAGACACTGCTGATGTGTTTGATGTAGGTCACTCAGTGACCTACATCAAACGCAGGATCGGATCCATAAATCAATTAATGACTGGGAGCGCTAAGCTGCATGACAGACACACACTGTGTAGGGGGCGACAGACAGGGGAACCTGAGCCTGATAGCATATCAGTCTGAGGCTCTGGTCATGTTAATGCAGGCCATCCCTGCCCGTCAAATTATAACCAGTCTTTTGTCGGAGGACAGGGGTGTATTTGACATTTTCCCTCCTTGTTTTTTAATCAGCGTGAATAACCGTTTCCTGGTTCAGTGTTTTAAAGGTGGGCGTGAAGACTGAAGAGATCTGCATTATCTTCTCTCCACTGACTCCAGTCTAGAACTACATGTAGTTTTCATGACACCCAAAAACCTGTGTTCCATGTTTTTTCAGAAACTGAATAAGGTTCTGAAGTTTGCCATTTGATTTTGATCTTCTTCTTGCATAGCGTTTCAGAAAAGATTGATTCTGATAGTTTATAGCACAAATATTGTGTGTTCTTGTGTTTTGTAATGCTTTAGTTTCGTGAAAACTAATATTATTAGCAATTGACAGGAATATTTGCTGCACAAATTCACTTGTATCACATTATAAATTGACCAGTGGTAGTTATTGCAGGTACCGGTACATGTACAATATACAGTGTACACGTATCAGGATTTGTGAACAAATCTTATTTTTGTTCCCTCACAGTTTGGCTAACAAAATGCAATCCGGATACTTTTTTTTTCACAAATATCAGAAATATCTTTCCCTTCAGATTTTGGGTCTGTCAGATCACAGCACGAAGGATAGCATTTCAAAATCTTTTTTTTTTTTTAAATACCAGGGAACTGTGCTACATAGAAATAACATGCAGTCAGTGCATTCAGGCAAAATGCATTATAATCTACTTCTTGCTTCCTGTCACTGTCAGGAAGTGTTCCAGTACAATCTGCTCTGGAAAATTGGGGCACTAGCCCAACCCAGATTCAAGAGTGTGCTCGTGCTCTATCAATCAGCACAAATGGTAGACAATGTGTGTACAGTTCTACATGTACAATTGTACATGCAGAATAGCACTGAAGGGGGAAACAGGAGTGGGGAAATAGTCATGGGAATATTCAAATTACAATATATGCTCACATCAGATTCATGATTTGATGAATTCAGTATCCTTGAATTTTTGTATTGAGATTATATTCCACGATTGATTTCAATTCTTTAGTATCAAGGATGCATTGCTATTTACTAACTTACCGTACTACGCTGCATTTACCTTGCAGTCTTGGCAAATTTAGGTTCTACTCATGGACAGTGGTACAGTGCAATACTTAAAAAAAAAAAATTCCGGCTGGTTGTTCTCATTATACATGTACTAATTATTTGTCCACCCATGAAAAGTCTCACATCAAAATTTGCATACAATATGTTTGAAGGACATGCATAGCAAAGTAATCATTTGAGGGGGAAAATTTACATAATTTGCACCTTTTAATTATAAAGAATTCAGTTTTTGCTAGGGGAGTTAAAGATGAAGTGAATCTGATCACATCATAAAACGTGTATTTATTGGACTGCCAAGCAGCTATCAGCATTGCATGTGGATGTACTCATTGTACTGCACTCTATACATTCTTACAGTACTGTACTTTCAAAATGAGCTCCCCCATGTTTTACCAGCAATGAGAACCTCACCTGTTTGTTAATGATAATCACCTGCTATAGTACCAGGCAGCCATTCACAGACAGAAACATTTTGCATGTTATAATTTATTGATTTTCCTGTTGGCTCGTTGTGACAGACCTTCCCCTTGTTCGGTTTTGTTCAGTTCAGTAAACTCTGATCAAATGAACGGCTGTCTATTGTTCATTGCATTGTCGGAACGGTTAAAGCTGTGGGGTTAGTCCCCTTTCCCTCCCGCTTAGGCATGGTGTTCTTTTGTACGTCGGTCTATTCTTTATGGGATGAACTACTGTGCGAAAACAATAAAGGGAAACAACCGATGCCAAAAAACATTTTAATTTTTTTTGTCTTTCTTTGTTACGTGTACTTGCCCTGTTTTTCTTTCATTTAAATATTGATGGCCAGTTATGAAAGATACTGTAATCTCTTCCACCAACACCATGTACCACCACAGAATGAGTTTTTCCTGAGCAAAAGAGGCCCTGTGCTTTTTTGTTTTAGGCCATGTGCACGAAACAAAAGGATGTGCCTGGCCCTGCAGCTCAACCCCCCCCCTCCTGTTTTTGCGGCTAATTGTATCCTCTTTGGAAAGTCTGTTTGCTGGGGAAATAGGGGGGGCCTTGCATTTTGCTGCTGGCCCAGGGCCCTCCAAGCAGTTCCTGTTGTTAATTGGTGTCAGATGAATGAATCCTTTCTCAGTCCATGAGGGGGAGGAGGAGGCTGCTTGCAGGAACTAACCATGGAAGAAATAGCATTTCCAAATATGATATAAAAAAGAGGGCGCACAAAGTTAACCTGATTGTCTCCTGAATGAGGCCAATGGAAGCATGTGACGTTCTGCAACTGCAAGGCACTAATGATGATGACTCGCTTCATGAGCATACATGTATACCAAAAGGGCTGATGTGATATCATATTGGTTGGACATTGTGTTGATCCACCACGGTATGGTGTTCTGCTCACCATGCAGTACATGTGTTGTTTCTCTGTGTCTGGTGTTTTACAGTTTCAGATTTTTTTTTTTATTTTTTTTTTAATCTTCTGTAAAAAGTGGCAAACTGAATGAAATGACCCAGAATGCAAGTAATCCTTTGAGGAAGGTCTGGATGGGATAACAAATTTCAGGTCCTCTAATTTTTTTTGAAATCTTCTTGATTTTTTATTATTCACTTCAGCCAATGGCCAGAGCCAATAGGGTCGTTTCCGCTGTCCAAATAATCGCGATTTGAATCACTATTCAAAACCTTATTTATTTTTTTATTTTTTTCTCATGTTCCCACAACAGGCCACAGGCCAATATTTGCGAGCCAATTGTGATAAAATGGTGGGTGTGTCCTTGCGAGTGGCCCTGGGAGACATTTAAACAAACACGGAACTTCCTGTCAATCAAAGTGTGAGCGGTGCATTGTGGGATTGAAAAAAAATGGTGCGATTCCACGGAGCGTTCCCACACACACCGCGTCGCAAATAAATGTAATTACATGTACATGTATTTGGAAAAGTCTCAGTAATAGTGGAGTCTGAATCGCAATTCAAATCCCACGGAAATCACATTTTTTGTGTCCACACACAGAAAAAAAGAATGACGATATCCAAATAATCATGTTTATTTGGGACAGTGGAAACGGCCCTATTGTGACCTTTCATTTACTAGTGATACATGTACATGTACCCCGGTATACATGTACCCCGGTATACATGTACCCCGGTATACATGTACCCCGGTATACATGTACATGTATAAGCTAGTGATATTTGTCCATGTGATATTTTGCCCCTTGAAGGTCAGCTGTTTTTTCCCCAAGGTCTTGTACGCTCACAAATGCAAGACCACACATTGGCCAAGCAATAGTGAGCGCAGTATTTTTTAGGTAGGGGGGGTGCCTGAATGAACTCATTCCTGCCCTCTACTGGACCAGGCTAGGGATTAGGAGTCTGTCATCGGTGCGCAATTGCAGGCAAGACTCCCTAACACTGCTTAGGGGAGGCACCACCCCCCTGAAATCCCATGGATGGGTTTTGCAGACCCAGCTTGTGCCATTGTAATTTGCAAAGGAGATGGTAGGGAGTGAAGTGGGGTGGGGGGAATAGGCGAGTTTGGTTGGCTGCATGGTTGGTTGTGGCCAGACGATAACTCTGGATGGATTAGGTCAGGTTTGATCAGCAGTGCAGGATTTGGCGAGGTCACTCTTTGAGGATGAGGTTGACTGGCTTGTTCCCAGGCTCATTGTACTGTACATGTACTTCTATTTATGACCTTGAAAACCTTGGGGGGGGGGGGTTGCACCAGTTTAGTTTAAATGTTTGCATTTTTGTGCCTCTCTCCCTCTCTCCTATCTCTCCTCTATCTCTTCTATCTCCTCTCTCTCTATCTCCTCTCTCTCTTCCCTCCTCTCTCCTCTCTGCCTCTCTCACTGCCTTTCTCTCTTCCTGCCTTTCTCTCGCTGCCTCTCTCTCTCTCTCTCCTCTCTCCTCTCTGCCTCTCTCACTGCCTCTCTCTCTTGCTGCCTTTCTCTCGCGCTGCCTCTGCCTCTCTCTCTCCTCTCTCTCTCCTCTCTCTCTCCTCTCTCTCTCCTCTCTCTCTCCTCTCTTTCTCCTCTCTCCTCTCTGCCTCTCTCACTTCCTCTCTCTTGCTGCCTTTCTCTCGCTGCCTCTCTCTCTTGCCTCTTCTCTCTCCTCTCTCTCCTATCGCTCCTCTCTCTCCTCACTCCTATCTCCTCTCTCTCCCTCTCTTTCCTCTCTCCTCTCTCTCTCTCTTCTATCTCCTCTCTCTCTCACTCTCCCTCTCTCTCTCATCTCTCCTCTCTCTCTCCTCTCTCTCTCTCTATCTCCTCTCTCTCTCCCTCTCTCTCTTCTCTCCTCTCTCTTCTCTGCCTCTCTCACTGCCTCTCTCTCTTGCTGCCTTTCTCTCGCTGCCTCTCTCTCTCTCCTCTCTCCTCTCTGCCTCTCTCACTGCCTCTCTCTCTTGCTGCCTTTCTCTCGCGCTGCCTCTGCCTCTCTCTCTCCTCTCTCTCTCCTCTCTCTCTCCTCTCTCTCTCCTCTCTCTCTCCTCTCTCTCTCCTCTCTCTCTCCTCTCTCCTCTCTGCCTCTCTCACTTCCTCTCTCTTGCTGCCTTTCTCTCGCTGCCTCTCTCTCTTGCCTCTTCTCTCTCCTCTCTCTCCTATCGCTCCTCTCTCTCCTCACTCCTATCTCCTCTCTCTCCCTCTCTTTCCTCTCTCCTCTCTCTCTCTCTTCTATCTCCTCTCTCTCTCACTCTCCCTCTCTCTCTCATCTCTCCTCTCTCTCTCCTCTCTCTCTCTCTATCTCCTCTCTCTCTCCCTCTCTCTCTTCTCTCCTCTCTCTTCTCTGCCTCTCTCACTGCCTCTCTCTCTTGCTGCCTTTCTCTCGCTGCCTCTCTCTCTCCTCTCTCCTCTCTGCCTCTCTCACTGCCTCTCTCTCTCGCTCTCCCTCTCTCCCTCTCCTCTCTCCTCTCTCTCTCCTCTCTCCCTCTCTCACTACTTCTCTCTCTCTCTTGCTGCGTCTCTCTCTCTTCCATCTCCTCTCTCTCTCCCTCTCTCTCTCTCTCTCTCTCTCTCCCTCTCTCCCTCTCTCTCTCTCCCTCTCTCCCTCTCTCCCTCTCTCCCTCTCTCTCTCTCTCTCTCCCTCTCTCGCTCTCTCCCTCTCTCTCTCTTTCCCTCTCTCCCTCTCTCTCTCTCCTCTCTCACTTCGTCTCTCTCTCTGCCCCTCTTTCTCCCTCTTCAAAGCCATGTGTTGCAAGCCAAGCATGCTCCTCTACCTGCTCGGAAGTGGCTCTGCGCATATCGCTCCCTGCTAATTGTGGCATTATCTTGGGGTTTATTTGGCAGGATCGGTTAGCTTTGTTAACCATTACGCGCAGCCCTGCAGATGGTGTCCCACTTTGGGCCAGACAGGCAGGCGCCAAACCACGAGAAAAAAATTGGTTTGGTTTCAGTGTCTGTATCACCGTTGCAATTTTACCCATCTTCCCATCCGAACTGCAGTCCTTGGGACAGATCTATTGGCAGAGATGCAATTGTGTCATTTTGCATTGTGTCCTCTGCTTTTGCAATTTATCTTCCCCTTCACAACTGGCCATTGAATTACACTTCCCTCACAATGTGATGGCGAAACAGAGTCAGGCACACAGTTTTGAATAATGAAGGTCCACCACACAGGGATGCCCGAAACGGAATTTGGTTCTAATAAAATTGATGTGGCCATTGTATTCCATTAGTGTTCAAGGTCCTCAAGAATAATGGACCTTTCCCTTTTAAATCATGTCATTTATTTATTTGTTCGATCTATGGTTTCGGTGCCGACAGAAAAATGGGACTCATTTAGCATAATTGTATTTAGTCATGCCCATCTTTTATTTCCATTTGTCAAGAAAACGACCTACATGTGTGTATCCTTTGGCAATGCCCAGATCCATAAACTTTTATTTTTTCGTATGGGGACAATAATGAGAAGATTTTTAAGTGCACACTGCAGGAAGCTTTGGTCAGAAAGATGTTAAGATGAATTGGTTGAGTGGTTGAAAGGGTTTTATGAATACAACTATACATGTACTTAGATATAATGTGAGATGCAGACTGAGCAGCATCTCTTGTCTTGTGCCTGCATTTGGTTTGTATAAACTACAATGGATGTGTTTTTGATGAGCACAATTAGGCTCACATAGCTAGGTTTCCCCCCATGAGACTGGCTTGGGCCTCTGTGAATCTCTCCATCAAATCCCAGGCTTGTTTATCAAGCCCACAATTACCCACAGATGATTCATTGGCTTTTGTGATTCAGGCTAAAGGGTTGCCCACACACACGCTGTGTGTCAACAGTCTTTCCTATACTTTACTATAAACTGGGATCTACATGGACATGTAATTCTAAATTCCCAAGAATCTTATGCAGTCAGTATTGGAATTAAACTTGTGTTTTCCCCCCTTTTCCACTACAAACTGCTTAACCCCCGAGATTAGCTGCCCCGGGTTAAGCATTTCTAACCTTGTGGTGCGTTAACCCCAAGTTCTGTTCCCATCTGTTGCATCAACCCGGAGTTTCGCAAAACCCGGGCTCGCGATTTCAATTGCAATCCAAAATGCATACAGTGTATCTTGCGATTTTTCGAAACATCGCGAGCATTTGCCGGGCGCTGTGTTTGTGAACGCATCGAACAGAAAAAATCGATAAGTTACATCATCCCACCACAGTTAAGTGCGCGCAGATAAACATCTGACATCCCCACAACCAGCTGTTAATCACCACATGATGGTGCGCAAACTACATGTATACAATGTTAGAGCATGGTACGAACAAACCAAGCATGCACAGTCCGGAAAGTGCCTCTGGCTGGGTCACATTCCAGGCATGTGCAGTGCCGTTAGGTCACATTTCAGGCATGCGCAGTTTGGCCCGCAAAAACCCAATTTCATTCAGATGCAAGCAACCAATTGTTGTGAACCTGGCTACAGCAGTTTGGGGATCACTCCAACTGGCTGCAGCTTTTTCAATTTACCGTAAGTCAGACAAATGAAGGAAAACCTGACTGGGAGCTTTTGTTTGGGACAGGGAATGGAAACCAACCTCGACTATAAATCAGTTTAAGAGCAAAGGTGATTTAACCAATTCAGGACTTGAACCCTGGCTTCTAGTTTAACGCAACAATGTTCTACTACCTGAGTTATCCAGCCCTTAGATAGGGGCATCCCAAATAATCAACTACATGTAGCTTGCTGTGGTGGGTGTGCCTGTCTAAAGGAGAACCATAAACTGCTGTATATCTCCTTATCTCTCCTGTGCTGTAATCTCCAAACTTCCTTATCTACATACGGTAATAATTTTGATACTGATTCTTTGGGTTTGTGACAAGTAACAGTAATTTGAAGTCGAAGTTTGAACAAAATAAAAATGTGTGCGTGCAAACATCCAGAATTAATTTCAAAAAATCAAATTGTTTACGTGCATCTTGAGATGCCATTGAAAATAATACACACCGTCATGAATAACATTTTAACATTTTAAGTCAGATTACATATATATATTTCTGACAGATGATGTTTTTCCCGATATTTTCATCAGAGGAAGGGTTTAGCTTTATCAGAGAAATCCGCCCCCTCCCTCCATGTATGTCTTTGACAGTAATTAATGCTTCAGCCTATCTTGATTAACCTACATTCTATTCCCACGTGGAAATATCTAAGGATTTGTGTTAATAGCATGAGATGAATTTTGTAACTGGCCCATTTGCCGCCCTACTGTTCCCTCTCTCCCCCCCCCCTTCGTAATTCCATAAAAGTGGCGCCCGATATATTTAAGAGCCTTACTTGTTTGGCGTTAGCCTTTGCCAATTACAGGCCAGTAATATGGGCCCCCTGTGCCTTAGGGGCATACATGACTAGTTCTTGCATACATGCATTAGTCTAGATTTGTCAGCCACGGCCCCAGCCTCACTCCCCCGATGGTGAAGTGACATCCCTGATCCCCCGATGGTGAAGTGACATCCCTGAGATTAATGAATTGATGATATGCAGGGGAAGGAGGTAGGTAGGAGTGCAGGAAGGTAGGGAGGAGGGAAGGGTTGTAGGGAACGATGGTTAGGTTAGGGGCTGCCAGCCTCCCTTTTAACCAGCTGCATGCACCCCCCCTTCCTCCTCCCTCCTCCCTCCTCCCTCCTCCCTCCTCCCTCCTCCCTCCTCCCTCCTCCCTCCTCCCTCCTCCCTCCTCCCTCCCCCTCCCTCCTCCCTCCTCCCTCCTCCCTCCTCCCTCCTCCCTCCTCCCTCCTCCCTCCTCCTCCTCCCTCCCTCCTCCCTCCCTCCTCCCTCCTCCCTCCTCCCTCCTCCCTCCTCCCTCCTCCCTCCTCCCTCCTCCCTCCTCCCTCCTCCCTCCTCCCTCCTCCCTCCTCCCTCCTCCCTCCTCCCTCCTCCCTCCTCCCTCCTCCCTCCTCCCTCCTCCTCTCCCTCCTCCCTCCTCCCTCCCCTCCCTCCCCTCCCTCCTCCCTCCCTCCTCCCTCCTCCCTCCTCCCTCCTCCCTCCTCCCTCCTCCCTCCTCCCTCCTCCCTCCTCCCTCCTCCCTCCTCCCTCCTCCCTCCTCCCTCCTCCCTCCTCCCTCCTCTCTCTTCCCTCCCCTCCCTCCTCCCTCCCCTCCCTCCTCCCTCCTCCCTCCTCCCTCCCTCCTCCCTCCTCCCTCCTCCCTCCCTCCTCCCTCCTCCTCCCTCCTCCCTCCTCCCTCCTCCCTCCTCCCTCCCCCTCCCCCTCCCTCCTCCCTCCTCCCTCCTCCCTCCTCCCTCCTCCCTCCTCCCTCCTCCTCTCTCCTCCTTTCTCACTCCTTCCTCCTTCCTCCTCCCTCCTCCCTCCTCCCTCCTCCCTCCTCCCTCCCCCTCCTCCCTCTTCCCTCCTCCCTCCTCCCTCCTCCCTCCTCCCTCCTCCTCCCCAAAATGAGGGACCCTGGCTGCTGATTTATTACCGCACCACCAGCTAGCCTTTGGAGAATTTGTCATGCAATTTTCCAGTCTGTTTCTTGTCAATATCTGCAGGTACCGGTATTGTATCAGAGGAAGGTGAATGTTAGGATGGAGGTCGGAGGGGGGGGGGGGGTGAGGGGGGGGTAGTGGATAGGGGTGTGGCTGTGGGTGTGTCAACAGCCAGTGGTATGATGAAGGGTCCTGTTTATGCTGATTGATAGAATCTAACTTCAATGGCGCCGGCATTGCCCTAATTATCCCTGCGCATTCGCGTGGAACATTGGGGATGCTCGTCTGCCAGCACTGTACCCATCTTTGTATATATATGCTGCGCACTAGACAAAGACTTGCTTCATTCTCCTTTCCGCTTAATTCATTTCCTTTTTCTTCCCTCGTAATTATAATAACTGGAATGATTATTCAGGCTTATTCTAGATTTAGCCCGGCCTTACTGTATCTCATGAAATCAATTTCAAGTACATGTATTATGACTGTGTGTGCACATGCACACCCAGAAGCCTATTGTTCTGTGATGACTGTAATGGCAGACAGGACCTACACTGTACATGTACATGTACCATTACTACCCAATTATGCCACTCATTGCTCTTAGATGCAGCACTAGCTTTGTTGAGTGGATGCGCCGCTGGATATGAACATTTCTGAAACATGACTTGCCACGACCCGTGCTTATATTTTTAGCCATTTTCCTGGTTTACTGCCAAGATAGTGTGTGCTGAAAAACACAGGAACCCGGAACGTGCATATGCGCCTGGCTGTTGCCCTGATAATATCGATTCCAGCCCGGTGTAATTAGTCAAATTTGTAGTCAGACGGATAGAGTGACTGTGTTGGCACAATACGATATGGGCTCACCAGATTTCAGGCCCAACCCCATGCCACTGGGAAATCGACAGTCACCCCGCCATTCTTCTTCCCTAGTGCAGTGCCGAATGAGGGTTGGGAAGTGGGGGCGGGGAATGCACGAAATTAACCCCCCCCCCCTTCTTTGCCGCTGGCCTGGCGTGTGTACTTTGACATTGTATGCAGCATTTGTCTCTCGGCATTTCTAGGCTGAGTAATCTATATGAGACCACCAGTGAATATGTGCCATGTGCATCTGATGGATAAGGAGTACTGTACATGTATGTTATTAACTTAACTCGCTGTTATTTTTAATTGTTTTCATTTCACGCTACAGCCACAAACCTCCTTATTCGATAGCACACCCTGTTTATTGACATCATTTATGATAGATGATGTTGTGACCCATTTTTTTCTTTCTTTTTTTTTACCCCTCCTCAACGCCCTTCCCTTTCTTTTCAACTGCCCCCCCCTCTCTCTCTCTCACTGCTCTGCACCCATCAGTTCACACAGCCGCTCTCTCATTGAACCCGCAGCAGAGCTTACATTTAATGTAATGGCTGGGCCAAGTACAGTCGTATGCTGCTGTGTGATGTGAATCAGGCACTCTGGGTTTTGGTGCATGAGACTGTCCCAGACTGTCTTTGCTCTCTCGTCACGATTCACCGACACACAAACTTTCCTCGTTCAAATGCCACATGTGGCATACATTACCCGTGTCTACGTGCGTTTGAACCATCCATATTATAGGCCTACTGTGATTTTTTCCCCCGCCCTCCTTTTGACTTTGTGCATTGCCCCATACAATTCCTGGCCTGATACTTAATTCCTGGCCCGACCCTAGGCCAGTGCCAGACACTTATTATGTTTCCACTGGACTTCTCTTGATATATTCTCATCAGTATCAGCTTGCAAATCAAATAAGCTCTGACACAGGGTTTGATTCACATCCTAGATAAGTATTCAATTTATGTCCTTTTTTCCAAAGGTCCCTTTAGTCATTTCTTTTTGCATATACATGTATGTATATACTTTTGTCTCACAAGGGGCATCTGTGAGACCATGTTCTGTTAGGCATTGCAGTGCATGGAAGGTACCGGTTGAAATGCGTAAGAATTAAACAACAGCCGTGTTTGTATTTAGGCAACAAGGCTGAGCGTAATGTCAAACCTTCAGCGTACCCTCTTTTTTATTGAAGTGGCATTGGCCACTACAGATACACTGTACAGTAGCTCAGCATGAATGTCAGCCATTCGCTCAGTCCTGATTTTGATGCGAAGCTCTTGAGTAATACAGTAACACAGGCAATATAGTGTGTCATTCTCTAGTGTATATGCTATAGGGGGGTGTAAGATGTGAAGGTTTCTTACGGACATTCACCTCCCCCACCCCCCACCCCCCCCCCCCAGATCGCGAATTGGAAGCCTTGCGAAAGTGATCCTGCCTCCAACTGAAAGGTGTGAAGCATGGAAAGCATGGGTTGTTGTGAAGTCCTGGTTTGGTCCGTCAATCAAGTCAACAACCTGCAGTGGAGCCAAGGGCCAACTGCCTTGCCATACGCTGGACAGTCAGCACCTAGGCTAGAGGCGGAGAAAGAGAAAGACGGGGCATAAGCCTAGGCTCCTGTCCCAGTGATCGGATTCTAAGAGGGTCCCAGACAATTGCCCAGCCGGCATTTTGGCTCGTCCAAATGGATTTGTAGTGCACCAACAAAAACTGTCTGGCAGGCACAGACAGGCCAATAATGGGTGCCTCAGACATCGTTAAGAGGCCGACAAAAACAGGTCATGATGCACACCGCCACTCAGCGCCCCCCCCCCCCACCCTAAAATTATACACACTTTGTCTGCTCTTGATGAGGAGAATCATCAAGCCCCGATTGATGATCCTAATGTGAAGTGGAACTGTTGTTGTGCTGTACTCTGTTGACCTCGTTGAAATGCATCAATATGTAGCTGTCACCGGAGACTGGCCAGCATGCAGACCCCTCAAACCAAGCCTAATGTATGTAATCGGATCTTAATGAGCCATTTTGTAACCCACACTCCCGCTCCCCTTCCCAGTAACTAGTTCAATGGGACATGTTCTCCATACAAGTGAAGATTGTAAACTTTACACCGCAGTTTAGTTCTTCTATGTGATGACCTGCTGATATTGAAGTCCTGGTAGCCAGCTTAAAGAATGCTGAAGTTGGCAGGTTAAGAAGGGTCTCTGAGGGCAATCTTTGTGCCTAAATTGACACAGAGCCCCACCGATGTGCTTCATTCCTCCTCCTCGTGTGTGATTCTATCCTGTCTGTTTTGGCTGCACAGAGCCAGCCAAGTGCCATTTAATAACCAGTCCCTGAGCTCTTGCTGGCGCCCAGGCTCTTGAATTATACATGGACAACGGCAGGCTACTGCAGGTCAGAGCAGCTCACAAACACCGACACAAAATACCTCTTGACAATTCTGTCTCGGCAGAAGTGCTTTGTGCATTTCAGACAAGGCACCACAGCGTGTCTCTGCAGACAAGACCTCACACTCATGATGCAAATTACGGGAGCGATTGTTGCCGAGTTTCGACCATCCTCTCCCCCAGCACTCTTCTCAAGCTGTAAAAAATGTAATTCTGTGACCGAGACTTACAACTTGCCTGAATGCAAGCATCCTCCATGGCAGTGCTGTTATTTGATGAGAACAGCAGTCATAATACAGCTAAGTGGTAATGATTCTTCTTTGAAATGTGCAAACGGGTGTACTCTCCGTAGTACATGCGTAGTCATAAGCACCTAGCCCTTAAAAAGAAATTCAAAGTCAGTTGACTGATTGTACATGTATATGTACGAGTGGAAATCTCTGAATAAACCCCTACTCCATCAGGGGAATTCTCCCACTGGACACATTGATTAATTAAGTATTCAGGGTTTTTCTATTCTGGTCCCGGTGATGAGCAGCATTTCAGAACTAGGTCACTAAAGCCCATGTGGTGGAGGAGTGGAGACACACCAAGGGGATTTTTCTAGTGAGGTTGATGAATAAGCCAGTGGTTATTTTTGAAAACGGAACAGAGGAAACCGAGACAGATCGTTAATGCTCAGAGCGTGGACCCTCTTTGCCTGACCCAGTTGCTGCCGTTGCTTCTGGTTCAACCCCAAACTTGTCTGTGGTGTATATTTTATTTTTCTCTGTTGAAAAGCAGTCGATTGGTTGCCACTAGATGATGCAGTTCATAATGGGAAGATTTTTCTGGGGGCAGTAGGCATAATCCGCAACATTTGTGGGGTTTAGTGGAAAGGTCTGACCTTTTGAAATGACGGACGTGCCCTAGCTGATTGTTGATGATACTGTGGCCGTGCTTTGTTCGTAACCTACATGAACTTAATCACCCTAAATATGGGCCAGCATGAGGTATTGTTTAATGATTGAAATACAGGACAGGGCAGTTGATACCATTCTGTGATACAAATTAAAAGCAACCCCCCCCCCCTCCACTGCAACAGTAATTTTCTCATGCAACTAGGATTTGATGCACTTTTTTTTTCATTTTCTGGCTGCCATAACCAAACCATATTGATGTACCAATGCCCATGAAATCCCCCCCCCCCAGACGGGTTATGTTTCAATCCAGTTTTTGATTGGTGCATTCAATTAAATTCCCTTGATCACCTTTTCTAGCTTGACCTTGCAAATTCGCACTGTAAAAAAACGAATAAAGCCGCTTTTCCACTGGACTTTAATTTAACCGAGATGATGGTTAATTTTCCAATGTTCAAATTTGACTGTCGTTCCCTCTTGGACTTTTGCGTCGGTCAATGAAATTTTAACAGAAACGATGGTTAAATTACATGTAACCGAACGCAAAGGCGCATTCTACCGAGTGGTGCATTTCCACTGGACTAATTGGCACGGTTAAACTTAACCTGGTCACTTCTACTGGGTAGTGGTTGACCGGTAAGAGTAACCATTGGGCTTGGTTATAGTAACCGAGAGGAAATCTAACTGGGCCGTTTCCATTGGACTTAAAATGGGAAAAGTAACCATCGTCTCGGTTACTTTGACCAAAATAAGTCCAGTGGAAATTTCAAAATCAAATCCCACCACAAGTTCTTCCATTTGAATTTAAATTTGGTTTATCTTTTCAAGGTTTGGGTACAAATTGCAGGCTTCTTTGTTATTTGGGTCGACAGATTTGTTGTCTGTCTCCTGCTCTCTTTCTGTAGATGCATCCTGTCCATGAAATTAAATGAGGCCTGACAAATACATTATGCTTATGTAGAGTAATAGACACTGCCTGCTTAGAATGAATGATGGGAAGGGACATTTAGGAATTCATTAGCCATATGCTGTGTACCAGCTGCCATTTGGGATGTTATAAGGATGGTCTATTTTCAATGCTCCTCAAGTGAACTACTGAGTAGTGATACTGTATATGCCGCTGTTTTTCATTGTTGTTTTGGGGGAAATATCTGTGTGCTTGAAATACTGTCCTTTCAGTCCAAAACCTAAATATTCAGCCCAGCTGCGATATGTACATGTACATGCAGGGTTGTTGAGTATCTCATGTACACAAACTCATGCATGGAGAAAGGGATTTGTTAAATGAGGTCAGTATTTAGCCTCAAAAGTGACCTAGTCTTGGCGTGACCTACATGTATATAAAGCCCGTTGCACACTAGACGAAATCGCCGAGGTCCCTGGCGATGAAATCGCAACCATGTCATGAAATCGCAAATCTGTGGTGTGTGCAAGTGACCCTTGCGAAACAAATCGCCAGGGACCTTGGTTTTTGATCTCCGAGGTCCAGACCTCCTACAAAATTTCGCACCCTTGTCAAAATCGCCGTGATCGTGTGTGTGAAACGTGAAAAGTGTTCGTAACTAGGGACCCTGGTTTTGGCAGGGACACTTGGCATGCGCACTGCGCGTGTTTATGTTTGGAACCAGTGTTATAGCTGCGCTGGTCGGCGGGCGGACGGGGCCGACCACCACGGGTAATCTCCGTCAACCACTCCTTGTGAAAAACAATGCTTCTGACCGGCACTGTGTCCACCCCATTATTATCCCAATCTATATCATGGTTTCGGTAGTAAAATAAATTGTATTTATTTTGTAGCGTAACCGAGTTCCGATCAGGCTTGAGCCTATATAGCGCAGCGTGATCGTAGTCGTAACTCGTATGCAGCCATGCGGTCGCTGTGCACGTGCACTGTGCAGTATACATGTACAGTTTGTGCAAAGACGTGTTGTGTCATGTCACATGTGCCGCGCTTAGGCTGGTTTCGGCCCTACTGCTCCTGTAGTGTCACTATGGCTTTACCTAGAGGCGGAAACCACACCTAGACTTGCCAACCTCGCTAACGTCGCGAAGGGAAATCGGTCATAACAAACAAAATAATAGTGTACGCTACTCATCGTTTGTCTCCGAATGTTGCTTCCGCGTAGTTTAATATTATTCCCTTCGTTACTATTGTGGTATGAATAGTGGTATGAATAGAAAGAAGGGGAACACAGGCTTCAATTTGAGGGTAAAATTTTGCAATGTTCAACTTCCGATATCTCAAGAAATGAATGAAAAATTCCTTCTCAAATTTTCTAGAAATCTAGAAAATACACTTTGGTTGCCCGCGAAACTTAAAACATCGCTAGTATAGAAAACAACTCAACTGTAAGGGCTGCGCTGGCAGAAGTCTACTAATCATTGCACACGTACTGACTACTGAGTGCACGTAAAGTTCCGAAACGGGGGACGTTGGTGTTTTGGTGACAGCGTTGTGTGTGTAAGCTCGCTTCGTGATCGCTAACGACCTAGGTGACAGACAACTGGCGCCTGTAACCAAGGACCCTAGTTTTTCGGTTGTGTGTGAAATGGGCTTTAGTGTGGTGCCTTATTGCCTGTAATTACACCTCAGTCGTCTTTTGTCAGCATCCATGGATGTACAGCAATATACAGCACCATATTCCAGAGTGGACGTGTGAAGATATGAGAGTGGAACTGTGACGTTAATACAAACACTGTTGCAAACTGGGAAAAGTGGCTAAGATCTTGTAGCAACAACTACTGGTACTTTATTAAATGTAGTTGTTGCTACGCTGTGAAGGCTTATGCTCTATTCCCAACTGGTCTGACTAAAAGTGTTGTCCTTAGGCTGTTGCTAGTCCACAGTATGGAAGATGAAGATGGTACCAGACTATTACCCTTTTCACACTACAAACTGCTTAACCCCGAGATTTGCCGCCCCGGGTTTAGCATTCTGTACCCCGGGGTTCATTAACCCTGAGTTCTGTTCCCATTTGTCGCGTTAACCCGGAGTTTCGCGAAACCCGGGGCGAGCTTGCCCCGGGTTAACGATGTGCGATTTCCCACTACACCCAACCCCGGTGTCCGTCACTGCCCGGACCGGAAATACCACAGCGCGCTAGCTGGTCCCACAATGCCTCGTACCGCCTTGCCGAAAAAGGCGCTGAGGGCACCGAATCGTTGTTTTAGGTCTCTTACTAATATATCATCGTTTCTGTGGGACCACAATGCCTGAAAAAGATTATTTTCCAACATAAAAATGACGTCTAAAATAGGTTTCAGTCAGCCACCAATACGTATTCTCACGGAACATGAACAGTACCATTCAGGTATGGCCGGGGTGCTACTGCTATAGTAAGCGGGACGACAAAAATATCTGACAATAGATCCTCACAAAAAAATCAAAATAAAAGGGATTCTAAAGAGCCTACATGTTTTGTAAAGATGGATTTTTAAGCAGCTAGGTCCAACCTAAACGAGCATATTATCGGAGCTTATTATTGTATAAACTCGCACCCCTCTCATTCCTAATAGAATAGTCCATGCTGTCAAGGTATCGCGATGTGTGTTCGGTGTTCCAAAACCTTCTCATCAGTTCTCGTCCAAAAAATTGAGAATAACTACGTTCGTAGGCCTACCTGAAAAAAATAAAATAAAGTTTGCGTCATTTTTGTGCTGTATCGTGAAGTAGTAGCTCGTTTTGCTGTTTAGCTTTCTCCTTTCGGGGCATGGTTACGACTTTGAAAAGGCACCCGCGAACACGCAAACCTTTGACAGCTCTTCGATTCTACTTTCGCACGCAACCCGACCACGTGCTGCATGCTGCGCAATCTATCTATCGTGCAACGCAAATCGCTCCCAACTACCGTTGGTACCCGTTGTTTGGTACAGCCAGCGATGTCCAAGATTCACTGGTACCCGCAGATTAAAAGTTTGTTGACATGAAACTGTCAGGATCGAACGCACTGTCCATGTACGTATCTGACATGGCCATGTAAGTACTGTACATGTACATGTACATGTACAGTACATTGATCGTGTATGTGTACGTGTATACATGTACATGTACAGTAGATGCACATGTACTGTACATACGTGTACATGTACACCCATCCACAGTCCATACAGTTGTGCACAGAATGCGCAATGTTTAGCTGACAGTGCGCACGGTACAGTGAAGCTTCCATGTGTGCTGCACACACACTGCACCGCAGTCGGAATATTATTTCATGCGCGCTGCAGTGTGCTAAAAGGGCACGGCAATTTGTTGCCGTGAAAATCCTCCAAATTTAAGGGCACCGCGGCAATTGGTGAGGGCACGTTTGCCGTCGTGAATTTACTGCCCTCTTGTAAATGCCAGATGTGCGTCGCATGCGGATTTTCCCGCCACGTATCCCACCTCTGACCGTCCCATTACGTAACGCATCCGGTGTCTTAACCCTGAGAATGTCCACCGGACTCGTACCCCGGCGCGGTTTCCCACTACAACGCCAACCCCGGGGTTCGGCCGTTACCCCCGAGATTTCCATCCTTAACCCTGGTCGCGAGCAGGGTTAACGAACCCCGGGGTAAGGGCCGATTTTTCGGTCTCAACCCGGGGCGGGAAAAGTGTAGTGGGAAACGTCCTGGCAACCATTTCCAACCCGGGGTATCTCGGGGGTAAGGGTTGCCGTTACCCCCGAGATAACCCGGAGATTGCGTAGTGGGAAAGGGGTATATTCCACCTGCACAGCCCAGGCTTAGGTACACGCTCACCCGAAAGGCAAATAAGATGGCTGGATTGAGGATATGCTGAGGTATCAGTGGTGACGAAACTTGCCAATGCCAGGAATTCCATTTCCAATGGAAAGGAACTGTCAGTGACAAAAAGATCTTGAAATAGAAAGCGGCTACCCAGCAGGATGCGCCAAATCAATAGTGCAGAATTGGTTTCAGGCTTCCTTTACCTCCTCACTCCCACCACCCCCCCAAACAAAAGTAGAGAAGAAGCTAGTAGAGAAGACTTACCCAGTATGGAGTGAGTGGGTGCTACAGGCAAATATTTGTATTTGACTCTGAAAAGGGGGGTGCACTCACTAATTGGTTTTGTTAAAGGGGGTGGGGAAGGAACCTGCAAATAAAAATCATGCAACAGTTTTGTTTTTTGGTTTTTTTTAAGTCTCAATTTTGAGTCACTCCTGTGTCCAACTGGGACAACCACTTAGATTTGCCTTGAGGGAATTTTTGGCCAGTTTCTCTGAACAACCCAAGGTCATTTGGGGGTCAGTCATGATTTTGTTTGAGATATTGAGCCACTTGTATGTACAGTAGGTGTTTGCAGTACATGTACATGTACAACTGATGTATTTTATCAAATCACAGTATTAGCAAAAGAATTACTGCTTTGTACTGAGAGATTCTAGTCTATTCATGGTGAAGAAAGCACATTAGGTAATTAGTTTGTGTGATAACACCAATTTTAAAGCATATCATTTGCTGAGTCCATGAAGGTGTCATGTAGTTTTGAAACCCATAGATTAATGTACCGATCCTGAATCGTTTTTGATCTCATACAGATGTGAGGTGATATACAAAAATGTTGCAAACTGCTTACTGACTAAAATAACCAAAATGTAAATTTAAAATTTAGTGGGCCTGACGTTTCGATCCTAGCAGGACCTTTCTCAAAGGTCCTGCTAGGATCGAAACGTCAGGCCCACTACATTTTAGTCATACAGATGTGATTAGTTGTTTAGTTCCAATGCCCAGAACCAAAGGTTGCCAATTATCCATCACCATGATTCTATCAAGTTAGGCCAGAATACCCTGAAGCCCGGAATGGTTTTGCCAAATGCTGCCCTCTGTGTTCTGCACACTTCCAGGGTGCTGTGTGGCTGAGGGAAAACAGATGTGTTGCACTGAGTTTTTAATATTTATAGCATGTCAGTATGGTAGGCTTGGCTTACCAATGACCAGGATTCAGTGCCATGTGCTATATAAACGTGTGTTTTGCTTTGGTTAAAGAGACAAGATTTTTTTTGTAACATGTGTTGGGAGTAATTATGTGCGTGTACCATGTTCTTGTATATAATGTACATGTGCAATGATCATTTGTGCGTGCTAGCTGGCAGTCTCTGATTACTTTTGCAGGGACTACTAAAACTTGTTCCTTTTATTGAGGGGGAGTACTTGTACATGTAGTTGCACCTCCCTCGTGTATTAGTCCAAATCGATTCACAAGCCACAACCCCCAACCCCACACCAACTCCCAGACTTATCCATCAGAAACAGGTGCCTTGGTCTACTGCAGGAAAGGCAGTGCCCTTGTTCTCCAGGACTGAATGAGCCCTTAATGTGCACAGGCACACCATTGGGGCCAGGGCAACATTGGACCTTTTTCCCCTCCCCTTCCTCTCTGCCCTTCCCTCCCTCCCCCCCCCCCCCCCCTCGCCAATCTTGTTGATACACGCGTAAGTGTGGAATGGGAACATGCACTTGGAGGGGGGGCTCAAATTGGAAAGCCAGACGGACTTGGTATTAAAAAACAAATTGACTGTGATGAAGTACAAGTATTAGGGAGGGGTAGGGGTGGGGATTGTGGGGGGGGGGGGTCCTTACTAAGCACTATGTCTTAGAACTAATAGAAGTGGATTGGCAACTTGCCATGTTTGCTGGCCAAACCCTCCTTATTCTTGTGCACTCTGTTCGTTGCAAGGCGGCGGTTGTCCCCAGCCAAATGAATTGGTCTGTAAGAAAATCCCCTTTCCTGTTTCTACATCTTAAACTGGGCCAATCTGTTTTGAATATCAGGTTCCCCTGCCCCCCCCCTCCCCCCCCCCCCCTGTTCCTTTCAACAAAGACTCCATAGGACCTGAGCAGCTCTGCAGCAGGTGGCCCCTCGTGGATATTTCAAACTGGAACATTTTTGGGGGTGATTTGGCAGGAAAGGGGAAAGAAGGGGGCAGAGAAAGAAAGGGGAGGATTGCTTACTGACTGACGTTGGCTCGAAAGTTGAGCTTACAAGTCTGCTTTTCATCCACACAGGTCACGTTTTGCCCATTGTTTGGGGGAAAGTCTTTATAAGTATGGATTTTTATGCAAGGCAAAAACTTTACCCCCTGAAGAAAAGGGCTCAACAATTTTGAAGGTGGCCTTACAAAGTGGTTGCATTGTGTGGAAGGGAGGCCAACAATGCAGAGAAACTTACATGTAAGTGGAGTGGAGGGGGGGGGGTTGGGAAGTGAAATTATGGGTGGAGGCAGGGGTGCACTTAAGCATGTGTAGTACTGTATGGCTGGGTGCTCTGAAGGGCCATGTGCAAGTTTCTATCCCCCATTGCCCAAGCTATGATGCCTGTAAACAATAGGAGCATGCTGGAGAACTACTTCTGTCATCGTTAATTTGCTAATGATCCCTCCTACCCCACCTCCCCTCCCCTCCCCTCCAGTCCCTCTGACACCACCTCTCCCTCTTAGTCCTCCCCCTCCGGCCCTCTCTGTTCCCATTCTGGGCATTGATTGATTGTTATAATTGCTGGGGCCCACCAGGGACGAATGTTACATTCCGCAGCCGACAAGCCCCCTCCCCTCCCCAACACCCCTCCCACCCCTCCCCTCCCACCCCTCCCCTCCCACCCCTCCCCTCCCCCTGTTCTACTTCCCCCCTCCCCCAGTCTGGCCAACTCACATTCATGTGTCACATCCCCCTGCCTGCCAGAAGTGTGTTAACAATGCCAGCATGCTATCCAGGGAATCTATATAACACAAAGACCCGCCCACAGAATGGCACCTTGCTCCCTCCCCATCAACCCCCTCCTCATTTGATTTCTCTCAGACTCAGTCGTCAGCCACCCCCCCCCCTTAGTTTGAGGGTTGGAGGGGTTGATGGATAGAAGGTAGAGTTGCTCAGACTGGGTAAGGTCATTGACTCAATTATGTTGTCTCTGCGCTGTGATCTGATTTGCTCATTTAGCATCGGGACTCACTTCATTCAGCAGTTTCCCACCCTTCTCCCTCCTTCCCTCCCTCCTTCCCTCCCTCCCTCCCTCCCTCCTTCCCTCCCTCCCTCCCTCCTTCCCTCCCTCCCTCCCCCTCTGCGGTGCTCTGTGGTTAACCAGCCCATCAGGAACTGCGCCAGAGCCAGGACTTTCAGTCTTGACACGATCAAAGGAGAGAACTAGAAAGAGAAGAATCCCAGAGGGTAGATTACGCATAGGAGTACAGGAAACACCACTGAGCGATATGCTCAGGGTACCAAAAAAAAAAGGGGGGGGGGGCTCCACATATCTACTGGCTCTCTTTTTTCTCCCCCCCCCCCAAACCTTATCACATTTTTTTTTCCTAGAGAAAGCAAGGTAGGCCAGCCTGCCTGTTGATAATTTGGGACTCGCGTCTCTTCACAATATGGATGGCTTGTCCCATGCCCAAGCCTTGCCCACAGGCAATGCAGATTTATTGAGCATGACCTAGTTCCTCCACTGCCAGACAGGCCACATTTATAACAACACAACATTGGTAGGCACTCTCCCCTTCCTTTTTTTCCCTTTTGGGCCCCTGTACAAAATGTCCTTGTCAATGATGTCAGTCATTTACCTGTGAATGAAAAGATCTGTGTCAAGTACAGATTGTGATAATAGATTTTTTCACAATGCTTGACTCGTATGATTGGAAGTTTAATCAGCTGTAATGAAGGCTTATGTACATGTATGCTAGGGTTTTTCACCGACATTTCATTTACTCAATCACTACCCCAAAAAATAAAAAATAAAAAAATAAATGAAGAAATAAATACAAAAATGGCAGTTCAGATTTGGGCTGAAGGATTAAAAAAGTATCCACTTTGTTTTCCTTGGTCACTCATTTTCAGCTCCCATTGGCTATACTGTATACAGGTAGTGTTGATTATCGTTGAGCATGATGTGTCAGAGATGGAGTCTACAACCATAGCACAGAGAGGAGGGTCTTCAAATGGCCATGCACCCATATTTGCTTCTGTACTCTGAAGTTGAGAAGGACATTTTGGCCCTGCTTTGTGTCCTCCACATCACCTCGGCTACTGGAGCCATAGTCTATGATGGATGATGTCTAGTCACTTGCTCCTTGACCAGAACTATCCATCCCCCCATCTCCTCCAAACCCGACCTTCCCCTACTGCTTTGTCAGTCATTCCATTCACCCCTTCTCCCCCCCCCCCTCCACTGGTATCCATCCATCTCTTTCAGTGTGTTACAATCTTCAATCATATATTCATAGCTCTCTCACTCTCTTCTCTCTCTCTCTCTCTCTCTCTCTCTCTCTCTCTCACTCACTCACTCACTAGTCCAAAGATGAGATCAAGGACCGTCTAGCCACCCACATATCGAATCAGTGGGACAAGATAGCACAGTTTGCTGAGTGTATCCCTGGTTTCACTGGCTTCAGCAAAGAGGATCAGGAGATTCTCCTTCAAGTGGGTGAGTAGCTTGGGGGTGGAGGAATGGAAAGTGGGAGAACCCAATGGATGAGGTCTAGTCCCCAAAGACACCCTGCATCCAGTCATGCACTGTGTATCCTTGTGGGGAGGGGGGTAGATTTTTGATGGCATAAATTGTTGTAAATCTACAACCAAGATTAACCACCCAACCTTGCTTCCTATTGAGGCTTTAGTTTGTGATGAAGTGGGTAAAATTACAATTGGGTGGAGCAACCACACTCTGTTAATTTTTCCCTAGCCTCTTTCTCTGCTTTAATACCACATTTACAATTTACGTTAACCTTATCAGTGCTGGCATATGCCATACAGTGGGCATAGCCACTTGTGACTGTGAACAGTATTCAGCTGAAGTTAGCACTGACTCATTTTCTGTACAGTCATACAGTAAGTAGGTCAGTAGGCCACAGTGATGTTACAAATATATTTTCCATACAGAGCCATGGCAGACGTCATTATCTTAACTTAGACATGTACGCTTTTTCCATCTTAATCTTTCAGTGGTATGATTTCGTGTTGAGGGTCAGGCAATGAGATATGCATACTGTATAATTCATCTGGCTCATGTTCTATGTGCAGTGGATTACCTTCCAGGATTTCTGTTGTTCTTTTCCAGCGAATGGTTTGAATAGGCCCCAGCAACAATGATTTACAGTAGGTCACAAGGACGGAACAAATTGGCCCTCGGCAAATTGCCGGCCCATGCTCTTTCTGCTTGAGCAATTTTCAGACGGAATCCGACCTCCGTGAAATGACGAATCCAGCGCTGAAAAAAAAAATCAATACTGCAGAGGAAATTTGGGACATCTGGGGCCCATTTGCCAGAGTGGTATGATCCATCATGATGCCTTCATGATGAATTACCCATTGTTGCCGCATTTGGTTGTATCATACTAATACTTTTGTGAAACACCCTGTGTCCTTCAATTGGTCATATTAGTTATGGACGGTTTGGCCAAATAAATTCACAGCCCTTATAGTTCTGAACCCGCAATCCTACCGGTAGCCCATGGATTATGATGGGCTTAAGTTATCAAATCATTAAAACGAAATTGCCGCTTTCAAAGAATCACTCTTATGGTGATTTTGAAATGATTTCTTCTTGCCAATTAGCAATGCACATCTGATTTGAGTAGAACCCAGTGCAAGGATTCTCCACTCCCTCCCCCTCCTGTGTGTTCTTTATGGCACAGTTAATGACCTGCATTCATTAGCATTGCTGATAAAATAAATTTGGTGTATTTTCATGTGATAACACTTTTCTCCACAGACTGCACAATTTGTGGTCTTTTTGAAATGTTGCTGGCCCAGCTGGCCAGTGCTAGTGACTGAGGATGTAGGAGGGATATTGGAAGCATACGTGTAAACTGTTTTCTTGGTCTCCCGCAGGCGGTTTGGAGGTGATTCTGCTCCAACTGGCCCAGATGTACGACCACCGCACTCATCTACTGCAGATGTGGGAGAATGAGTGGTTATCATCGGAGCAGGCATGCAAACTGAGTAAGCATTAAGGAACCAGGCCAAGGCTTCATAATTCCATCCACCGTCTGTGGAGCTGGTCAGGTGGCTCAAGGCTATGCACTTCTCTTTCTTCATTCTGTCATCTGAAAGTATATGGAACAGGGCAAGTTCTGTTGGAGAGGAAGTGTATCAAATGTAGTAGAAGGGATGCCCAATGGTGTGTACACTGTTCCCTAAATGTTGCAGACTTTTGGTAGGCCTATATTAAAGCTGCGGGTGGTCTTAATCTCAACCCTTCCCCTCTTAATAAAGTACGGTACTAATGGGTACTAGAGAATACTGCAAGCCATCTCTATAGAGATGAGACTTGATAGAGAGAAGGAAATGGTTATGCATACTCTGTAATTTATAGAGCAGAGGGATTGCCTTTGGGGCACACAGTACTTCTATTGTATGCCCAGCAATTAATGAAATTGCATTGAACTGGTAACAGCATTGATTCTGATAATTACCCAATTCGGTATTTTCAAAAAGAGACAGACTTGAGTTACACACTTTGTGATTCAAACAAACCAATTAAAATGTTGATTCAACATCAAGTTGAATTGAAAATTTAAGTATCGGCTTTTGCCATTGCCGAATTTGCATAACTCTGGAGTAAATACCTGTTGCCATTTTTTATTGCAACACCTGGTGTATTTGTGCAGAGTGGCAGGCATCTTTGCTATTCATGAAAAACAATCTTTTTTGATTGCTTTGCATAAATAAAGCAGTTGATTATGCACTGCGGCAGGAACCATCAACCGTTCAAAGGACATCTGTGCTGATATGGTTGTTCTGTTAACATGAAAAATTGGTCCGGTGGGTCAGAAATGCATTCAGTGGAAATACATGTACAGTCGACTCCCGTTATAACGAGGTCTGCCAGAGTTTTGCAATTCCCTCGTTATAACCAGAACCTCGTTATAACCAGAGCGCAGTTATTCCCATTGCTTATTATGCACAGCTGACATTGATTGTTGTATGGGCACATGTTTTTTCTGGCCGTGTGTATTGCAATCGTGTACCGTGTGTCCGGACTCAAGCCAATGCAATGTAGATTATTTCACATTAAAACAAAAAAAACATAAAACAAAGGTTGAAAATATTTTCCTCCATGGTATATTTGACGACCTTAATCCGGACACGATGGAAACCCCGAGCACGTAAATACTGTACGTCACTCACACACAATGTTCTTAGCTTTTCTCTGCTAAGCACTCTCAAATATATAAAATCTCAAAATACATCACCAAATCATTAAAATCCTTTTTGCTCCTTGCCCAGTGCTCACAAGACGTTCTGATTCGTCATTGATCTGGAGAATTTCAATTTCCCTCTTTTCTTTTCTGTGCTTTGTCTGAAAGATGTACAAAGTTACATGTACTTGTCAATTTGTTTTAGTGGTACACTTTGGTACATTCTCTTGACTATAGGCCCTCTCGGAATGATGACTGAATGACTTTGTGATGACTTTGTAATTTCCCTGTGCTTTGATTGCAGCATCTGACTTCAACCTGACCGTGTTCTTTGAGTTGCTGTTTGGTCTTGCCGAGAGCCTGAGGACCATGAGGTTGCGGGAAGGGGACCTGGCTGTCTTCTCAGCTCTTCTGCTCCTCGCATCTGGTAGGTAGAATGGCCATTTAAAAAAAAAAAAATATTATAGAAAGGAAACATTTACAAAAATATATCGACATGAAGTAACTCATCACAATAGGGTGCACTTCTAATGCACGGACGCCATCTTGGATTCTGCCTGATCTACGGTCGCAACTGCTATAACGAACGACCGCTAAACCAAACAATTTTCATGGATACCGGGATGTTCGTTATAGTGATGTTCCATGGTACTGGTCAGTAACAAATTCTTCTGAGGTTTTACAAAAGTTGATGGAAATTTATCTGGACTTGAATTAATCAGGACTCTACTTTGCCTGTATCCATAAGGGTCAAACCCCCATTCTCATTCAGATCCAAACAACAAACAGTACAGCAATTTTGAGATCACAGACAACTTTTTTTAAACATGTATTTGTCATGAAACATTTATTATATTGAAAATTTTGAATTTGAAACGGTTTACTCACTTTGACAGACTGATTGTTATGCCCCAACATTTCAACCCAAGTAAGACCTTTCTCAATGGCAGGAGGAATAGTTATTCTATCAAGGAGTTCTCAACATTTAGTAAGCCTGATGTTGCGATCTTAGCAAGACCTTTCTCTAAGGCAGAATCTGCCATCCTGCCTTTGAGAAAGGTCCTGCTAGAAATGCAATGTCAGGCCCACTAAATTTTGAGATTTGCATTTTCGTCATTTTAGTCAGTGGAAGTTTGTATAATTTTTGTATATTACTAAGGAGTTAGTTAGTTGTGCTATACAGCATTATCAGTACCGGTAGGGCTCATTTGCCTTGTTCTGATTATTTGATGTGTCTGTCAGATCACCAAGGGTTGAGGCATAAGCGGCAAGTGGAGGATGTACAGGACAAGGTTCTGAACTGCTTTGCGAACATGCTGTCCCGGAGCCGCTCAAAGGAGCCTGGACTGCTGGCCCAGGTTCTGATGTGCATGCCCACCCTGCGCACCATCAGCACTAGCTACCTGGAGCTGACCTCCGTCTCCACCACCACCCAGCAGTGGAGCAACTGGCCTGTGGAGTTGTGACTGGATGCCTGTGGCCGGGGCCCCCCTGGGTGCCTGGGCGCCACGCCCGGGGACACGCCCACAACGCCCGCGCCCCGGCCCGCCTCACCGTACCCCTGCCCCTCTCAAGCCACCTGTGTGGCCTCGGACTCCACCACCGCGACCATTGGGTGTGAGGGCGCCATCACGACGGACTCAATGCACGCTGCTGCCTCGGATTGCCGCTCAGTACTTGTGAAATTGGTTTGAAAACACAAACAGAAAAATACTACTACTACTAGTAAAAGAACCGGGGGGAAAAAAGGTACGGGGGAAATAAAACTAGAAACTAGACGCATGGAACTCCTGTAGAGATTGCAGCAATGTGACTCGTAAACCTGGCTGTGATCTAATAGGGAGATCTGCAGAGAGAGCGGAGAGAGAGAGAGAGAGGGGTAGGAATACTGAAGGAAGCTTCGAGGACTGCAACTCCTGCTTTGGCTGTGATGTGGTCAATGTCGTCTATTGATGGTGAGATATAAGGTGGCTTGCAGCTGCACAGAAGGTGCATGTGGGCAGATCAGTGATCGGATGCCAGGGTTGGGTGGATAGGCACGGCGTGTTGTAGTTTGTTTGTCCCGTCTGTACAACCGGTGCTCGTGTGGCTACGCAGTGCATCCCTCACTTCAGAGAGTGGGGTGGGAAAGAGAAGACAGATTCTGTTGGTGACACCTTATAGTGTGCTCCTCGTCAATTAGGGTGTTGGGTTGGAGATGGGTTGGGCATGCACCCATCCGAGTGCTCCCTGTGCCAGACGGTTAGATGTGCATACGCATGAGTCTGTGACACTGTGAACAAGGTTGGGCTAGTTGGATGGGTGGGGTAAGGGTTCGAGGGTCAAGTCACGCCCATGTCAAGGGAGCAGTAGGTAGCACCGAGACAAGTCTGCACTGTTTCACAGACATTTTCACTCAAGTCAACTTGAGCAAGTATGTATGCAGCAATACACAGACAGTGCATATACATATGAATTAAAAAAAAAAAAAAGAGAGAAAGAGTGAGAGGAGAGGGGAAAAAAAGAAAAAAAAATTAGTAAAAAATAATAATCCAAAAAGAGGCTGCAGATGTATGCAATCAACTAAATGGAAGTTATGTTCCAGCTTAGCTGTTGTTTGTTTGCACAATCAACCACTCCGCGCTTGTGTCATACTGTGAAAAAAATTAAAAAGTCACAATCGTGCAAAACAAAGTATACAAAGATAACATTTAAAACACTGTGATCGCATGTGGCACAAGCATTTCCATTTGGCACATGCGCTAATAAGTTGGATTGGATTATGCCCCTTCACAAACTTGTACAAAGATTTCGAAAATATATATATAGTAAGATCTTTTGTTTTGTTTTATTTTTGGGGGTCCGTCTTAGTTTTGTTCCATCTTGTTTTTTATTGTTTTGTTTTCATTCACAGCTCAACCTATTTTTTGTGTTAAGAAAATGTACATTGTATTGAAAAAAAAAAGAGTTTTGATTAATTTTCTCATTTTGCACCAAAAGTAAGAGATGATTATAAATGACAGGAAAATGTAATTTTGTAGTAAAAGTGAAACAAAAACCAAATGTTTAAACCAAAGGTTGGTGAAATAATCATTGATTTGAAATGGTAGTCACCTCTATTTAGAGACTGATCACCTTTTAAGAGTGAGATTGGAGTCACCGTTGAGATGGGAGTTTGGTCACCTTAAAGGAGCAAGTTGTGTTGGTTTAAAGGTAGATCACCCTTAAGGATGCAGTCTAAGGATTACCTTTAATTTGGGGAGTTTGGTCACCTTTTAGGAGGGAGTCTAACCATCTTTAAGAAATGATTCTAACTGCAAGGAAGGGGGCGTGATGACTTTTAAGGTGCAAGATAAAACCACTTTCAGTGTGAGTCAGATGGGAGTGCAGGCACTCCCGTTGTCTTTTCCTCCAGGTACATTGTGTGGTGGAGTACGTACTGCCATTGTCAGTGTCCCACACTGCCCAGCCATGCAGCCAATGGCATTGCCATGGAGAGAATGATGTAAATTATGCTGGTCACAGTCATTCTCTCCCTGGTGACCGGGCAGGCCTTAATGCCACTGTCAGAAAGCATCTGGGTAGCAACTTGTAATGGCTGAATCGGGGTACACAATGGAAGCCAGCAGTGGGTCCTGATACTGCCGATCAGGGCATTTGTCAAGCATGTTCTCTTCCACTGGGGCAGAGCTCTCCCCGACTCTGTCCTGTGTATTCCCATCAAATCCTGGACATACATTTAAGTGCAGGCCTATCTGACCACCTTATTCAGTCAGTCCGGGCCAGTATGAAAGTGGTAGCCACTGGCACTGCCGCTGTCACCAGACATGAATGGTTGCACAGATGCAGCAACAAAGACCACAGCAACTAGCTTTGCCATTAGTTTCTTCCAATGATCTACCCTACTGTCCATCCATGAATTGGTTAGCAATCAACCAGACAGCCAAAACAAATCTTCTACGAGTACATGGGTCTTAAAAGACAAACAACACATTGAATAAAGGGTCTAAGATAATGTCCTGATTTGTTTAGATGTTGATTATTGAGCAGTGTCAACAAATTACAAGCAGGTATGTACCTTCCTGATTTCACAAAGTGAGAGCATGTGTATTATTGTAATGTATTCAAAGCTTTCCCTGGATGGACCTCCAGAGCTTTGTGGGCCAGTCTATGTTGTCACTTTGCAAAAATAAGTGGCGAGGATTTGTAAGCATCTGTGTCCTCACAGTGAAGGACACAATGTGACTATTGGTGGTTTGTGTTCCTTTTTTTTGACAGGCGCATGTATGGCTAGGTCTGTAGTGAGGGTATGGAGCTCTGCAGTCTGGTCCTGTGTTGGTGGCGTTTAGATATTTTGCCATTTGGGAAGTGGGGACACTAGCTTAACAATCTTGTTGAGTTTTAATTCTAACTTTTATGTGCCCCATGAAGCTACAGCTTTAGCCACCATGAGGTCAGGATAACCAGATCCTGCCCTGGCCTAAATCACTCTGGCTTCCACCATTCAGTGTGGCATCTATACATACAGTGTACCAACCAGTTTCACCATTCCTAATGTTCCTTCCCATGACTGTGGGTCTGCTCTTCCTGCATGCTCCTCTAAGCCCTGTCTTGCCTCAAGGAGTTGCCCATTGACATACAGAAGTCCCACCAGGAAGGGAAAGTGGATTGGATTGGTTAAAGTCCACCTGAACTGTGCAAGAGTGGAAGTGCCAAGGGGCAGGGAAACTATCAGACCCTCACAAACCTACCTTGACCTATTAACTTCCACTAAAGGAGGTGGTAAAGTTGAAAGGTCACAGTATCACTCCATCTCTTTGTTCAGAACTTCAGAGTACCTGCCTATGCACAACCAGTAATACAAGCAGAGGTACTGCGCTGTGTTTTTGGAACCCAGGAAAAAACCCCAGTAAGATTTAGCTGTAGACATTGTAGTGCAAATATCCCAGTGTATTGCGCATCGTTATGATACTACTGACTTGGTTGAACCCTTCCCCACTCTGCTTGTCACTATCTCCCTGTTTTACATAAACCCATTGGTCATTCTTATTAGAGTACTTAACGTAGGTTGGTTATAGGCCCTCCTTATTGACCTGTGGCTTGTGCATTATTAGCAGATGTGGGACAGGCTGTGACCTTACTTGTGACACCCTGGATGTCTTTTCCTTTCTTAGTTGAGGCTCTGAATTACCTACTCAAAACCCCTTTGGAAACTTCCCTCTTCCTCTCTTTCTGCCTTGCCAACCACCCCCTCCCCCCCCCCCCCCCCCACGTTTCATTCTCTTTCTCGTCCTAACTCTCGCTGAAAATGTAGCTTATTTGTGAGCGACCTTATTTCCCAACCGATCCCATCTTGCCGTGGTAGCATGAAGGAAGCATTCATCCAGATTGTGAGGGGAGGCTCCCATTTCCTGCAATTGTGCTGATGCTAATGTTCCAATATAGGGGGCCCTTGATTAACTCTCAGTCGGGGGCTCATTTTTCAAGGTCAGCAGTTCGTAATGTTCAGTGTACATACGTATGTGTGCATGAGGGAAGGGGACCCCAGTGTTGTCAATACAGTACCGGCAGGTCCTGCAGAGAATCCAGTGTGGAACCAATGAGTATAATGCCCACTTTGTCTTGACCTTTGAAGAGTGAGATCAGTTTTGAATGTCCACTTCTGCCTGGTTTTCCCCACCGGTTGGATCAGCAGTTTTGTCTTGCTCCACTCTTATCAGTGCTTTCAACCTAGTATTCTCTCAGCATCAATGGAAATGACCAGCTTCAGTCTGCCTTAATAAAGTAAACTACTGCTGGGATTTAATGGGAACGTTTATTAGTGACACTCATACAGATAATAGCTGGGTATTGGTGAGTCCAAAATTGCTAATCAGTCTTACTGGTCAAGCACTGAGACTGCCATTCTAATTCCCATGGCTGCCAGACTTTGGGTCACCACACCAGTGACTGACAGTTAGAAACTTGGTAGATACTATCAGCAGCGATGGTCCCATGTGTGCATGTCATCAACTGTACACTGTACATTATATGTGTGCTGTTGTCAAAGTTACTCTGCAGTCCAAGCATTGGACAGAGTCAGCTGGCGATTTGAAGTGCACTGTACATTAGCTGAGAGCTTTCTGGAAGACTGGCTGGTTCTATATGAAGTTGTTGTGCTGTAGTTTTGTGAGCGATGGTACAGTATATCCCCCTGACCAAGCCAAGCCATGCAGCAGCGGACCTCAGCCAGAGTCCAGCTTTACCATGGTTGAGAAACACGCTGCATGAATCTGTGCAAAACTGAAGCTGGGGTATGCCACAGACATGCCTTGATGATGTACAAATGCTTTCCTGTGTCTGGCCCCCAATAGCTTTGTATAATGAGGTTTTGTCAACGTTGTTTGGCCCAATTCCCCAAAAACTACATTTGGGTTGGTGAGAAATATTAAGCTTTCATCATATCTGTTGCCTTGTGGTGGTGAAGAGAAGGTCTTGTTTGGACATCCATAGATAGTTGCAGCCTTGTTTTCTTTAACATGGGCCACTCTTTGCTATTAACATTTCAGAGAAGTCTATCTTCTGATGTGGCCTACCCCTCCCCCAAACAAAGAAAGGTACATAGATTTGGTACCAAACAGGTTGTCAAATTGTATTCATTGAAGTGTGGCATGGTTGCATGTGCCCACATGATGGTCTTTGCTTGTGTAAACTAAGACTATGGTACTTTTACTCCAGAGCGCTATAGATTCCTTTGTCCCACAGAGGGTGTTGAATCACTATGTGGAAACCTATACAGTATAAGGAACCTTTAGTCCGTGAAGGTTGAGCTGTAGGCGTGTCAACCTTTCGCAGATCTGAAAACATACATGTATATTGCTTTACTCGTTATCTTCGCTCTCCATATCATGTTTTTGAGCTTTTGTTTTCTCCAAGACACGCTTCAAGTCCCTTTGGTTGATAAGTGAAGGAGCAAGGGCCATTCATTTGCAATGAATATTTTTTTGGATTGTCCTTTTTAATACAACATGAAGATTGTAGGCATGAAGCTAACGTGCCCCACCGATAAAAAAAAATGCACCTGAAGTCAGAAACAAGGTCGGTTTTTTTTTCATTCTTTCTCCTTTTCTTTCATTTTAATGCTTTTCTGTCAGTCTGGTTTGAATTAACGTTCCATTATTGTGGATATTTGTTTATGGTTTTCATCCTTTTATCAATGTCTGAGACTGATGCTGTGCACATTTTTTTGTTTCATGGGGAAGGGGTGCTGAGTGGCGCATACACGAATACTTTGTTATTAAATGACAACGATTAATGTGTGGATGAGTAGGATGCTTGTGGGCTACTGCTGTTGTGCTGTAGTTTTGCCGTGAACATCTATTTCAGCATTTACTTTTTCTCTGTTGGATTGGCCATGCTTCTAAGCCATGTTTTGAAGGAAAAGCAAGAAGAGAATGCTTTGCTTTGACAAGGAATGTAAAACAATGAACATACTTGCTCCATCGGTTGGTTCTATTTCATGACTTTTTAAAACAAATTAATATGCATCCCTAAATGATGCAGAGTTCTGCGTAAGTGTACAGTGTTGTGTAAAAAAAATATATAAGTTGAAAATAAACTTTAAGCAAAACAACAACAGAAAATGAAAGAGATTCAGCAGAAAGATTGTAATCAAATTGAGATTTTTAGTTGTCATTGAAACTATATGGATTCCCCAATCAGACATAGACGATTTGTGGTCGCACTGATTTTTTGCCCTTTTTTAAGTGTCGTTAACTATGTTTGAAAAGCTGTTTGGTCAGAAAAAAGAGTCCTTGATAATAGTGTTGTCCTCGTAAGCTTTGTTAATTGGTCACTTAGTTAAGCCACAAATCTGGAATTTTTGTTGGTTTTGGTTGGTGTGGCGTTTTTTTCTTCTTTCAGACTCAATAAAAATTTAGTGCATTTGGAGAAGGACTTTGTGATGTTTCCTCCTGTGTTTTGGAGAAGAAAAGAAAGTATTTACGGACAGGACAATTCTCAATGGTTTGAGTCAATTAGGACAAAGAATTTTGACCAGCTACTGGCCCATTATACTGCAACACCTTCACTGATTGACCCATATTCCTGCCTTGTGTTTGTTCATTGATTGTGTTTGTTCATTGATGGCGTCTGTATGGAGGACTGTGCTGACGTTTGGCTGAGGTAGATAAAGATGGTATTTAAACACCCCCCTCCCCCACTTTCCTCACCCCACCCACTAAGAATGGAACTGTTCCTGTCATGAATTATATTGTCACTTTTATTGTCGATTAATATGTCAGCTGTAATATAAACCATGTGATGGGTAAGTTTGCCAATTAAAGAAATGTTAGAGAGAAAATTTACAAAAATGAAATCTTTTATCATATTGGACAACATAGATCTACATTATGTGAACGGCCCAGAAATCGCGCATAAGAAAAGGCCTTCAAAAACTCTTATTTGCATAAATTATCTTGTAAGTAATTATAAATATGTTAATTTTGAAGCTAAATATGAGTTGTAAAGAGCACTTTTATACAAAGAACACATCATAAGCTGCATTTATAAATATATGTACTGGCAATTTTTTCAGAAGTTAAAAAAAAAACTTGCTGTTTTCGTTGTAGCATTGTTATACTATCGTGTAAATTATAATGTTTGGAAAACAAAATTTCCAAAAAAAAAATCAAACTTTCCTACAAAGCCTTGTGGACAGCTACTTTCCAAAGTCATTTTTTTCTGTTATTGTTGTGCAAGTTTTATTGATATAACTGTTTTGCTTTAACTTTGAAAAAAAATTATATATATTAACAGGAAAAAGAATGGAGTTGTTTCCCCCCTTTTGCATCAGACATGGTGTATTAGTCGCACTCTCCATTCTCCAATGTGGCTTAACAGTTTTGAGCTTATTGCTTCAAGATACCATGACTGTTTTTTTTTTATTATTATTTACTTTCATAAGTACATTACCAGAAAACCTTCGAAGAAATCCCATCCAAACTGGCTGACATAAACTGAAATGGTTATTGTTATTGATAAGTCCTTTTATTATTCTTGTTTTTATTGTTATTGTTAAAAATATTAATTGTTATTATTGTAACACCAGCTGGGTAGGCACAAGGGAGTTACCTGGACTTTTGTTCCTTGATTGGTTTGAGATATGCACAGGGTAAATTGAATTTGGAGATTTTGGGGTTGATCTTCATAGAGCCACTTGTCCAAAAGCACATGTTGTTGCTATCATTTGAATATTTAAAAAAAAAACTAATAAAAAAAATTAAATGAGACATCATTTTCAGTTCTAATAAATATTGAAAACCAGCATTGTTTTGGAGCACATTTGCCATTGTCTGTTGTCTGTTCTTTCTGTTTTATCTCATGTTTGCCTAATAGGATCCTGTAGATATTTAAGGCATCTACTAAGAAGTCGAATACCACAGAAACATTCAATGTTGATGCATTCCTTGACTGTTAGAAGAAAAAAAACCTTAAGTAGCCAAAATTATAGGATTAGATGAAACCTCAATAAATTTGATGAATAAAATCCACTACAGGGCCTTTAGGAATCACAGGATCAGTATCAGGACGCTAGGCCATTGTCCTATAATAATGATAGAATAAACAGGCTGCTAGTGGTAATTGATTTATGCATTTTCTTGTTTTAAAAAAAATCACGATATAGGACTTATAGGCTAATCTCCTTGGAAACAACGAAAATTTGAGACCAAGGGCCAATCTTCAGCAAAAACGATAATCAATTACTTTTCATTTTCATCTGAGCAAAATGAGTAATTGGCTAGGGTCAGGGCTAGGGCTAGGGCTAGGGCTAGGGTTAGGGTTAGGGTTAGGGCTAGGGTTAGGGTTAGGGTTAGGGCTAGGGTTAGGGTTAGTGAAAGGAATGGGGGGGAGACGGACGCATTCTTATCTTAGATGGTCTGTGAGCACTGGGTGTGCCGTTTATTTGCCGTGAGAGTTACGGATCTCCATTCAGATCGTCCTAGAAAAGATATGCAGTACAATCAACAAGTGTAAATCAATAAGGTTCAATTACATAAACATGTACTCAAGGGGATCACATGAAATGGGTTGGAATTTATGCGATGTATTATAATACAGTAGGCTGATTTATACAAAGGTATGTTATGGGAATGGAGTTGATGTACGTCTATTTCCGACACTTTGTATTTTGTATCCCTTCAGATCATTTAACGGATCAATAACACATGTTCATTCAAATATTATCACTATGATTGGAAGATATCATTGGCATAATTACAAGGTGAGTAGAAATCTATAAATAGGACAACAACATGAAAATATGTTGCTCACTAGCCTTGGAAGCCTATCTAGCGTGGAATGCGCTGCCCAAGCACGGATGTGTGAGGGCGCTGTTCATGCGTACGCAATTTCACAACATACACCTGTAGCCGCCCCTAAACTGAGTGAAGCACTTTACATACAATGCCATGGGAAATTGAGTTGGAATGGGTCATCGGATATAAACATGATTAACAACAACTGAGATGGATATAACGCCAACTACTGGTAACTAGGTCTCATCAGATCCAGGAAGGGGGGCAGCACTGGGTTCACTCTCCACTGATGTCTCCGCAGGCAATCGGATGAGACGTGCCACTGGCCGGGTGTAGACCCGGTCTCCCATCTGTATCTTCACTGCACAGACACGCTTGTCTCCACCAGGGAGGACTTCGGTGACCTTGGCCATTGGCCGGGAGGCACGCAGTTGCTTAGGGTCAATCATCAGAACTACATGACCGACTGCCAGATTGTCATTTTCTCCAATTCACCTCTGCCAGACCTGCATTGCAGACAAGTATGACCCAACAAACTCCTTCCAAAATTGCTGCATCAAGGCTTGGCACTGGCGCCAGCGACGACGACTGAGCACGTCAACTTTAGGGTAAACCACCTGTGGAGAAGAATGGTCTGGCCGCCCCATGAGGAGCATGAACGGAGTGATGGGGTTAGGATCGGCAATGTCCGAGGACACGTAAGTCAGTGGCTTAGAGTTCATCAGGGCCTCCACCTCAACTAGGCAAGTGTAAAGGACGGAGGAAGCCACTGAACGGTCACCCAGAATGGCATACAAAGCTGTCTTCACTGACCAGACCTCCTGCTCCCACGTCCCACCAAAGTGGGGTGCACCGGCTGGATTGAACCCGAAATGGACCTTGTGCCTCGCCCACCTCTCTTGCAGGTCAGGGGACATCTCTTTGAATGCCTTGGTCAATTCAGTCAGACCTCCTTTTAAGTTGATTCCATTGTCACAGAGAATCTCTCGGGGGGTGCCACATCGGGAGCGAAATCAGCTAAAAGATAAGAGAAAGGCATCTGCATCAAGGAAATCCAACAAGTCAAGGTAGACAGCTCGTGTTGCCATACATTTCCAAACTATCCCCCACCTCTGCTCACTTCGCCTTCCTATGGAGACCGTGAAAGGTCCGAAACAGTCCACTCCGGTGAAGTAGAATAAGGCTTGCCTATTTGGAGCTGAGCAGGAGGCAGATCCACCATCTGGGGTACGGATGGTTGACCACGACGCTTTAGACATCCAGTGCATCTGCTCTGGAGACTTCACATACTCTGGCGTCCTCTCAACAACCAAAAACATCGGCGCAGATCTGCATGCAGTGTCAGTTCCACTGTGCCAAAGTCGCTCATCTACTGCCGTGATGAGTAACTGAGCAATGGGATGCTTGGAGTCAAGAACGATTGGATGCTTTGCATCCACATCCAGCTCTGCAAGCCGGATCCTCCCTCCGACCCGAATAAGTTGGCTGTCTGAATCGAGCTCACGAGCTAATCTCAACAAATGACTGTTTCTGGGTACAGTCTTGCCAGCCTTCAGAGTCTGCAGGTCTTCTGGGAAACTATGGGCTTGAGCCTTCCTGTAGAGGGCAAGTTCGATCTCAACCCGTTTGTTCGCACTGAGGAATTCTGGCCTGGGTTCTCCTCTAGACCGATAGAGATTGTTACCATAATGCTTCAACTAGGTCATTCCAGGTGTTGTACTGGGTCGCATCAATGTTCAGGTTCTGTTCTGACTTGCTGATAGTGACGGCGGTAAAACCACCACCTTCGAGTTCAACATTTGGGTCTTCTGGTGGCATCTGGATGGGCAACTTTGGTCACTTTTCCTCCGGGCTAAATAAGAAGGGTGGAGCTTGCCAACGACTATCTACAATCAACTCATTGAGCTTCAAGCCTCGATTGAGATCATCAGCAGGATTATTTGCAGTGTCCACATAGCGCCAGACTGTGTGGTCAGTGAGCCTTTGGATCTCCGCTATGCGAGCTTCAATAAAGTGTTTATATCGGCATGACTTGGACTTGATCCGACCCACGACTGTAGTGCTATCACTCCAGCAGGTGACAGGGAACTTGATCCGCATCTCTGATTCAAGAAGCTCCTCGAGTTCAGCACCACTAATTGCGGACAGGAGTTCCATCCTGGGGATGGTTTGCACGCGCTTGGTGCCAAGCGTGATCGTGCGTTGGTACTAAGCCATCTTTCAGTGCTACAGGAGCGAGCCTCAGGGGCTAAGTTTGAAACCACATCAGGAAAGTTGCTCACCCACTTCACAATGGGGAATCCAATGAAACATTGCTTTGATGTCTCCAGACACTGCCACCAAGTGCTGTTAGAAATGCAGCAGCACCCCAATCAAGGACGAACACAGGGTGGGCCCTGGTAGCAGGTGATCATTGAGATATTCTCCCCGGCCTAAAATGCACAGTTGAATACAAGACGGGATTTTTCATTCTGCTGGACAACATGATGGGGTATGTACCATCGATTACCAGAGTCGCTCTGTTTCTCCTTGGTGGTGAGCTTACGGACGAGTCCAGCATCCTTCAGCTAACAGATTTCCTGAGAGTGCACTGCAGCACGTTCTGGGTCACCTGCGAGTCGTTGCAAACTTTGTTTCATAAGAGGCACAACTGAAGATGCTGGATAGTCGAGTACGTCTCTATCTCTTCTCCACAGGAGGGGAGTCGCAACTCGATCAACGCCATCCATCTTAAGGTAGGTGGACTTCTCATCTAAGAGATCAACGGCTCGATGATCTTCCTTCGATCTGGTAACTTGCTTCCAGTCAAGATACATCTGCGCATCAATCTCCCATAGCTTACACACACTTTGATGCAGACATTCATCTGTTTCTGTTTTCCATGGAACGGACACGTAGTTCACTTCTCGGCAAGCCCAATACCTCATGGTAGGACCCTGGATGGCCCATGCTCAAGCCCTAAAATATCTTTCATCGGTTGACCACTGAGTTTAGACCGGATAATGAAATACTTTTGTATTCAGTGAGATGGATCAGTGGTCGGATGCAACCATCAACCATGGCCTCGAAGCAGTGGAACTCGGATGGATCCCCTCCACCATAATTAGGAACTTCCATATTGATTCCTCCTGCAGATGCGTCCAGCATCAAACTCAACATCATTTGGTTTGAGGTTGTTGAAGATGTCATGGGTTGACCAAACTGGTGTCCCAATGCTGCTGGAGTGCACGGCATGAGACTGGTCGGAGGCATCACTGGGACAAAACCTGTACCAACGAGGGTGGAAGATAATGGTTTAGTACACGTACTATCAGAGGCGGAAACAAAGATTGATGTAGGGTTTACATCAGAGTCAAGGGGGAAGCACTATAATTAGGCTTTGATGCAACATAAGTCATTGACGCATCATTTTGGGATGGGCCAAAATGGTGCTTACGGCCGGTGGCGCATTGTTTGCCATAATCGCTCCACGGAAGTCAGCATTTTGTACTTGGCCGGCTATGGGTGGAGCAAGGCATGCAGCGAGAGACGCAGGACTGGGGACTGGCTGCACATGGATCACGGCATCCGGCACGAGTCTCGCATCGGGCATTGTAGCTTGCGTGGATGGCTGTAACGGTTGAGCACTGACAGATAATGGGCCACAAACACTGGTATGGGATGGCAATACAACTGGATCAGTAGCAGTGCTGGTGCTATTTGGCAAAACATTAGAATGCACAGATACATAAGTAGGATAAGTTGCATTACCGATACTACATGTGTTTGGCAAAACATGCGAATGCAAGGATACATGTGGACAGTCCTGAAGGATATCAGATTCAATTCTGGCCAGAGATAAGTTAAGCTCAGCATTCTGTAACTGCTGCTCAAGTTCAAGCTGCCTGGCAAGTTGCTCCTTTCTCTTCAGGATGTGCTGTTTCTTCATGCTCGGCAGCAATACTTGTCCTGGCTATCTCAAATTGCTCTTCCTCCTGTTGTCGTTTTCTCCGCATGTCAAGTTCTCTCTCTCTCTCTCTCTCTCTCTCTCTCTCTCTCTCTCTCTCTCTCTCTCTCTCTCTCTCTCTCTCTCTCTCTCTCTCGCAAAGCCAACTCCTCCCTGGCTCTCTGCGCAGCTAGCAACTGCTCATCCAGCTCCCTGGCTCTCTATGCAGCTAGCAACTGCTCATCCAGCTCCCTGGCTCTCTACGCAGCTAGCAACTGCTCATCCAGCTCCCTGGCTCTCTACGCAGCTAGCAACTGCTCATCCAGCTCCCTGGCTCTCTGCGCAGCTACCAACTGCTCATCCAGCTCCCTGGCTCTCTACGCAGCTAGCAACTGCTCATCCAGCTCCCTGGCTCTCTATGCAGCTAGCAACTGCTCATCCAGCTCCCTGGCTCTCTATGCAGCTAGCAACTGCTCATCCAGCTCCCTGGCTCTCTGTGCAGCTAGCAACTGCTCATCCAGCTCCCTGGCTCTCTATGCAGCTAGCAACTGCTCATCCAGCTCCCTGGCTCTCTATGCAGCTAGCAACTGCTCATCCAGCTCCCTGGCTCTCTGTGCAGCTAGCAACTGCTCATCCAGCTCCCTGGCTCTCTATGCAGCTAGCAACTGCTCATCCAGCTCCCTGGCTCTCTGTGCAGCTAGCAACTGCTCATCCAGCTCCCTGGCTCTCTATGCAGCTAGCAACTGCTCATCCAGCTCCCTGGCTCTCTATGCAGCTAGCAACTGCTCATCCAGCTCCCTGGCTCTCTGTGCAGCTAGCAACTGCTCATCCAGCTCCCTGGCTCTCTACGCAGCTAGCAACTGCTCATCCAGCTCCCTGGCTCTCTACGCAGCTAGCAACTGCTCATCCAGCTCCCTGGCTCTCTATGCAGCTAGCAACTGCTCATCCAGCTCCCTGGCTCTCTATGCAGCTAGCAACTGCTCATCCAGCTCCCTGGCTCTCTATGCAGCTAGCAACTGCTCATCCAGCTCCCTGGCTCTCTGTGCAGCTAGCAACTGCTCATCCAGCTCCCTGGCTCTCTACGCAGCTAGCAACTGCTCATCCAGCTCCCTGGCTCTCTACGCAGCTAGCAACTGCTCATCCAGCTCCCTGGCTCTCTATGCAGCTAGCAACTGCTCATCCAGTTCCTGGCTCTCTATGCAGCTAGCAACTGCTCATCCAGCTCCCTGGCTCTCTATGCAGCTAGCAACTGCTCATCCAGCTCCCTGGCTCTCTGTGCAGCTAGCAACTGCTCATCCAGCTCCCTGGCTCTCTATGCAGCTAGCAACTGCTCATCCAGCTCCCTGGCTCTCTCCGCAGCTAGCAACTGCTCATCCAGCTCCCTGGCTCTCTATGCAGCTAGCAACTGCTCATCCAGCTCCCTGGCTCTCTGTGCAGCTAGCAACTGCTCATCCAGCTCCCTGGCTCTCTACGCAGCTAGCAACTGCTCATCCAGCTCCCTGGCTCTCTACGCAGCTAGCAACTGCTCATCCAGCTCCCTGGCTCTCTATGCAGCTAGCAACTGCTCATCCAGCTCCCTGGCTCTCTGTGCAGCTAGCAACTGCTCATCCAGTTCCTGGCTCTCTATGCAGCTAGCAACTGCTCATCCAGCTCCCTGGCTCTCTATGCAGCTAGCAACTGCTCATCCAGCTCCCTGGCTCTCTATGCAGCTAGCAACTGCTCATCCAGCTCCCTGGCTCTCTGCGCAGCTACCAACTGCTCATCCAGCTCCCTGGCTCTCTATGCAGCTAGCAACTGCTCATCCAGCTCCTGGCTCTCTGCGCAGCTAGCAACTGCTCATCCAGCTCCCTGGCTCTCTATGCAGCTAGCAACTGCTCATCCAGCTCCCTGGCTCTCTACGCAGCTAGCAACTGCTCATCCAGCTCCCTGGCTCTCTATGCAGCTAGCAACTGCTCATCCAGCTCCCTGGCTCTCTGCGCAGCTAGCAACTGCTCATCCAGCTCCCTGGCTCTCTATGCAGCTAGCAACTGCTCATCCAGCTCCCTGGCTCTCTGTGCAGCTAGCAACTGCTCATCCAGCTCCCTGGCTCTCTACGCAGCTAGCAACTGCTCATCCAGCTCCCTGGCTCTCTACGCAGCTTGCAACTGCTCATCCAGCTCCCTGGCTCTCTGCGCAGCTAGCAACTGCTCATCCAGCTCCCTGGCTCTCTGTGCAGCTAGCAACTGCTCATCCAGTTCCTGGCTCTCTATGCAGCTAGCAACTGCTCATCCAGCTCCCTGGCTCTCTATGCAGCTAGCAACTGCTCATCCAGCTCCCTGGCTCTCTATGCAGCTAGCAACTGCTCATCCAGCTCCCTGGCTCTCTATGCAGCTAGCAACTGCTCATCCAGCTCCCTGGCTCTCTATGCAGCTAGCAACTGCTCATCCAGCTCCCTGGCTCTCTATGCAGCTAGCAACTGCTCATCCAGCTCCCTGGCTCTCTATGCAGCTAGCAACTGCTCATCCAGCTCCCTGGCTCTCTATGCAGCTAGCAACTGCTCATCCAGCTCCCTGGCTCTCTATGCAGCTAGCAACTGCTCATCCAGCTCCCTGGCTCTCTATGCAGCTAGCAACTGCTCATCCAGCTCCCTGGCTCTCTATGCAGCTAGCAACTGCTCATCCAGCTCCCTGGCTCTCTATGCAGCTAGCAACTGCTCATCCAGCTCCCTGGCTCTCTATGCAGCTAGCAACTGCTCATCCAGTCCCTGGCTCTCTACGCAGCTAGCAACTGCTCATCCAGCTCCCTGGCTCTCTATGCAGCTAGCAACTGCTCATCCAGCTCCCTGGCTCTCTATGCAGCTAGCAACTGCTCATCCAGCTCCCTGGCTCTCTATGCAGCTAGCAACTGCTCATCCAGCTCCCTGGCTCTCTACGCAGCTAGCAACTGCTCATCCAGCTCCCTGGCTCTCTGTGCAGCTAGCAACTGCTCATCCAGCTCCCTGGCTCTCTGTGCAGCTAGCAACTGCTCATCCAGCTCCCTGGCTCTCTGCGCAGCTAGCAACTGCTCATCCAGCTCCCTGGCTCTCTGTGCAGCTAGCAACTGCTCATCCAGCTCCCTGGCTCTCTGTGCAGCTAGCAACTGCTCATCCAGCTCCCTGGCTCTCTGCGCAGCTAGCAACTGCTCATCCAGCTCCCTGGCTCTCTGCGCAGCTAGCAACTGCTCATCCAGCTCCCTGGCTTGGGATATGGCGGATCACTCCATCTCGAGATGTTGTCTGGCAGCAACAAACTCTCTCTCCTTGGCAACAACATGGATCTTGGAGAGAGTGGAACAATGGCCACTGCGATGACTGCTCTCTGTGCTGCAGTGACTCCCCCTAGAGCTGTGTTGACTCCCCGGTGAGCTACACGTACGATGACTCCCCTGAGAGGTACGATGGCTCCGTAATGAATGGTCAAGGGAGTGTTCAGTTTGGGGAATGCTAGGCTCAACAGCTCGCAGTTGTTCCTCCATTGTTGTCTGTGGTTTTGGTACAGTTCCTCTCCGTCGTAGGATTCTCTTCTCCATGTTGCCTTCCATGCTCGGTTGGACTTCACACAGTACCAGCATTCACATTATCTTGCAGCACGTCTGGGTCACCATGAAAAGAATGGGGGAGACGGACGCATTCTTACCTTAGATGGTCTGTGAGCACTGGGTGTGCCGTTTATTGGCCGTGGGAGTTCAGATCTCCATTCAGATTTCAGATCGTCCTAGAAAAGATATGAAGTATAATTAACAAGTGTAAATCAATAAGGTTCAATTACATAAACAGGTACTCAAGGGGATCACATGAAATGGGTTGAAAATTATGCGATGTACCGGTATTCTATATCGTGGAGGGCCCAGTTTTCGACGGTACGTGTTTTTGATGCTTGGCCTTCTAACTCGCATGGCACAATGAAAACACCTCCGTATAACGATCTCAGACTTTGTATCTTCCGGTTTGTTTCCTGCTCTTGTCCGTCACCAAAAATGTGGAAAGTTAAGGCTCTAACGGTAGGCCAAACTCGTGTGATTCAAAAGGTTGCTGTTTTAGGGTCTATTTTCCTAGGTACAAAATTGGCAGGTGCTTCGTAGCTCCAGTTTTCTTTATTGTTGGTCCTAAAAAAAATCTGAGTGTACCATAACAAACCCCAACATATGTAGAAAAAGAAAAATGTCACGCAACTTGAGGCAGTACGTTCTGGGTAAAAACTATGCAGGCTCCTAAAGGGCTTCTCTCTTATTATATATATATTTTTTTATTATTTAAAGGCTGGCTTAAAAGGCTTTAAAAAAAATGAAAAATAAAAGGGCAGCTAGAGAAAGTACCAAGAAGGAAGAAATGTGTCTCTTGAGCGACATTGGGAAAGGTCATAACTGAAGAAGCAGTGAGAAAGGGGATTGTGGATTTTTTTTAAACGTCACAGAAAAAGACATCAACCAGATAAAAAGTACCCCACCAAAAGGGCAAAGAAATCAGAATCTGCTTCCATGGCTGAATCACAATTAGCTTGGACCAAGCTGAACAATCACATCCTGCTTCGATGTAAATGTATCATCTGATGTGGAAATTAACAAGGATGAGAAATGCTGCGTGTGTCACTCATAGATAACGCCCTACCGTATTTCACCTGTATAGTTTACTTGAAGATCCAAATTAAAACAAGTTGAAAGATATCTTACAGTTAAATAAACTTCTGTTCACATTTTAAGAAAATTATTCTCAATTTGAATGATTCATTATGGTGATTAAATTTATTTCCTTATTATTATGACTATGAGGACACTTTTGATGATTTGGAAAAGGATGGGAAAGGAGAGGGTAGCAGGAAGCATGAAGATCCAAGGGAAAGGAGTTGATAGGTGATAATAAAAAGTCAATCCAATTTCCCCATCTCAAATTGGCTCAGGGCAATGGGACACAATTAATGCAAACCAATAAGTTTTAAGCATAAATTATGAATGTTTTGAGGAAAGTGTTAGAAGCACTGTCGAAAAAAAAAGATACCATACAGGGAAGAATTTTACAGTGCCACACAGCATTTTAACTTATTTTAAGAATTAATTTTGCGTTTGGCTGCACTGGGACACCTTACTAAACACCACCGTCGAAAATAGGTGACGATGCTTACTGCGCGGTGCACCGTGGACATCAACAAAACCGGGTAATCTTACTGAAGTGACAGGCTTGATCAGCCTTCTCTATGATTATTCTAATAGTCTGTGGAGTTGAAAAAGTGACTGAGACCTCTTTTAGTGTGATACTTTCGTCCACATTGGGCAGCTTGAAGAAAAGGCCTTATATCGTCGAAAACCGGTCCATGTTTATACAGAGGTATTGAGTTAATCATGTGCGTCTATTTCCGACACTTTGTATTTTGTATCCCTTCATCAGATCATTTAACGGATCGATAACACATATGGTCATTCAAATTTTATCACTATGATTGGAAAATATAATTGGTATAATTATAAGGTGAGTAGAAATATATAAGTAGGACAACAACATGAAAATATGTTGCTCACCATCACAACCAGCCTTGGAAGCCTATCGAGCGTAGAATGCGCTGCACGAGCCATGGACGCGTGAGGGCGCTGTTCATGCGTACGCAATTTCACAACATAGCCGCCCCTAAACTGAGTGAAGCAGTTTACATACAATGCCATGGGAAAATGGGTTGGAATGGGTCATCTGATAATTATAAACACGATTAAAAAAACTGAGGTGGATATAATGGCAACTACTTGTAACTAAATAAGACTCAAGGCTTTGCATGGTGGGTGAATCAATTATAGGAAGGTTTGCGGTGACACCATGTATCAGGTCTCTTAAAGAAGAGGTTTGGTTCTGAAAAGAACCTGAGTGGTAACTCAACGTTTCGACCAGTATGCTCTGGCCGTCATCAGGAGAATGTCTTGGAACTCCTTATGTACCGGTGGTCGCTGAGGCGGGAAGGCGGGAAAGATAATCCTCCCCAGAGGATTATCCTAAGGGGGGCTTAGGTCACTGAGGTGGGAAGGCGGGAATCCCTAAGGTGAGACGGGTGGGGGGGGGACCTATGTGTGCTCACTGGGGTGTGTCAGAAGGTGGTGGGGAGGCCGTGGATATAGGTGATCCATAAGTCGGCTAGGGAAGGGGGGCTTAGACTGGTGTGGGCATGGTTTGGGTGACCTGGGATATAGAAGATCCATTTGTCGGGATGAGAGGTAGCCAAATGTCGCTGAGGTGATAGCCGATGTCTTGGGGTACTGTACGTGTCATGCTTGCGGATTTCGATGGCCTCTCGGATCCGTCTGGAGTGCCATTGTTGAATGGGGACGATTTGTTCCGCTGCCTGCCAGTTGACTGGGTGGTCCTCAGAGTGGGAGTGTTTGACTATTGATGACTTGTCAAAGTCACCCCGTCGGTCGTGTGCTTTGTGCTCCTTCAGTCGGGTTGCCAGGTTTCTACCGGTCTCCCCAATGTAGACTTTTCCACATTCGCAGGGGATACGGTAGACACCTGGCTGTTCCGAGGAGGCTGGTTTGTCCTTGTGGGTGTGAAGGGAGGACTGGAGTTTGTTGGTCGATGAGTGGAAGATTCTTATGCCCGCTCCCAAGGTAGCACAGTGACGTCGGCCCGACGTTGGGTTTAGTCGGCAGTGGGTCGGCAAAGTCGGTAGATGGTCGCGGTCGGTCGAAGTAACTCGGTACGACCTCCAACCGACGTTTCGAATCGGACGTCGGTCTTCGGACCGTCCTGCAAACGTTGGCAGGAATTCATCTTCCCGACGTGACCAAAACTGGAAAGCCAGCCGACGTCGGTTTTTATTCTTCTGCCCAACGTCATTAAAGTAAGCTTCCTGCCGACGTCGGCGGGACTATAGATAGCCGACTAGTCCAATTGATGACGTTGGACCGCAGTCCAAACATTAACCTGAAGCCAACGTAGGATTGGTACCATGTTGCCGACGTTGGTTGGGACTTATCTGACCGTCGGGACCAAATGAAGACACTCAGCCGACGTTGGCGGGACCATGAAGAACCGACTAGTCCATTTGATGACGTTGGACCGCAGTCCAAATTACATTAACCTGAAGCCAACGTCGGATTGGTACCATGTTGCCGACGTTGGTTGGGACTCATCTGACCGTCGAGACCAAATGAAGACACTCAGCCGACGTTGGCGGGACCATCAACAACCGACTAGTCCATTTGATGACGTTGGATCGCAGTCCAAACATTATCCTGAAGCCAACGTCGGATTGGTACCATGTTGCCGACGTTGGTTGGGACTCATCTGACCGTCGGGACCAAATGAAGACACTCAGCCGACGTCGGCGGCACCATCAACAACCGACTAGTCCATTTGATGACGTTGGACCGCAGTCCAAACATTAACCTTAAGCCAACGTAGGATTGGTACCATGTTGCCGACGTTGGTTGGGACTCATCTGACCGTCGGGACCAAATGAAGACACTCAGCCGACGTCGGCGGGACCATCGACATCCGACTAGTCCATTTGATGACGTTGGATCGCAGTCAAAATTACATTATCCTGAAGCCAACGTCGGATTGGTACCATGTTGCCGACGTCGGTTGGGACTCATCTGACCGTCGGGACCAAATGAAGACACTCAGCCGACGTCGGCGGGACCATCAACATCCGACTAGTCCATTTGATGACGTTGGATCGCAGTCAAAATTACATTATCCTGAAGCCAACGTCGGATTGGTACCATGTTGCCGACGTCGGTTGGGACTCATCTGACCGTCGGGACCAAATGAAGACACTCAGCCGACGTCGGCGGCACCATCAACTACCGACTAGTCCATTTGATGACGTTGGACCGCAGTCCAAATTACATTAACCTGAAGCCAACGTCGGATTGGTACCATGTTGCCGACGTTGGTTGGGACTCATCTGACCGTCGGGACCAAATGAAGACACTCAGCCGACGTCGGCGGGACCATCAACATCCGACTAGTCCATTTGATGACGTTGGATCGCAGTCAAAATTACATTATCCTGAAGCCAACGTCGGATTGGTACCATGTTGCCGACGTTGGTTGGGACTCATCTGACCGTCGGGACCAAATGAAGACACTCAGCCGACGTCGGCGGCACCATCAACAACCGACTAGTCCATTTGATGACGTTGGACCGCAGTCCAAACATTAACCTTAAGCCAACGTAGGATTGGTACCATGTTGCCGACGTTGGTTGGGACTCATCTGACCGTCGGGACCAAATGAAGACACTCAGCCGACGTCGGCGGCACCATCAACAACCGACTAGTCCATTTGATGACGTTGGACCGCAGTCCAAATTACATTAACCTGAAGCCAACGTCGGATTGGTACCATGTTGCCGACGTTGGTTGGGACTCATCTGACCGTCGGGACCAAATGAAGACACTCAGCCGACGTCGGCGGCACCATCAACAACCGACTAGTCCATTTGATGACGTTGGACCGCAGTCCAAATTACATTAACCTGAAGCCAACGTCGGATTGGTACTATGTTGCCGACGTTGGTTGGGACTCATCTGACCGTCGGGACCAAATGAAGACACTCAGCCGACGTCGGCGGCACCATCAACAACCGACTAGTCCATTTGATGACGTTGGACCGCAGTCCAAATTACATTAACCTGAAGCCAACGTCGGATTGGTACTATGTTGCCGACGTTGGTTGGGACTCATCTGACCGTCGAGACCAAATGAAGACACTCAGCCGACGTTGGCGGGACCATCAACAACCGACTAGTCCATTTAATGACGTTGGACCGCAGTCCAAACATTATCTTGAAGCCATAGTCGGATTGGTACCATGTTGCCGACGTTGGTTGGGACTCATCTGACCGTCGGGACCAAATGAAGACACTCAGCCGACGTCGGCGGCACCATCAATAACCGACTAGTCCATTTGGTGACGTTGGGCCGCAGTCTAAACATTATCCTGAAGCCAACGTCGGATTGGTACCATGTTGCCGACGTTGGTTGGGACTCATCTGACCATCGGAACCAAATGAAGACACTCAGCCGACGTCGGCGGCACCATCAACAACCGACTAGTCCATTTGATGACGTTGGATCGCAGTCAAAATTACATTATCCTGAAGCCAACGTCGGATTGGTACCATGTTGCCGACGTCGGTTGGGACTCATCTGACCGTCGGGACCAAATGAAGACACTCAGCCGACGTCGGCGGCACCATCAACAACCGACTAGTCCATTTGATGACGTTGGACCGCAGTCCAAATTACATTAACCTGAAGCCAACGTCGGATTGGTACCATGTTGCCGACGTTGGTTGGGACTCATCTGACCGTCGGGACCAAATGAAGACACTCAGCCGACGTCGGCGGGACCATCAACATCCGACTAGTCCATTTGATGACGTTGGATCGCAGTCAAAATTACATTATCCTGAAGCCAACGTCGGATTGGTACCATGTTGCCGACGTTGGTTGGGACTCATCTGACCGTCGGGACCAAATGAAGACACTCAGCCGACGTCGGCGGCACCATCAACAACCGACTAGTCCATTTGATGACGTTGGACCGCAGTCTAAACATTATCCTGAAGCCAACGTAGGATTGGTACCATGTTGCCGACGTTGGTTGGGACTCATCTGACCGTCGGGACCAAATGAAGACACTCAGCCGACGTCGGCGGGACCATCAACATCCGACTAGTCCATTTGATGACGTTGGATCGCAGTCAAAATTACATTATCCTGAAGCCAACGTCGGATTGGTACCATGTTGCCGACGTTGGTTGGGACTCATCTGACCGTCGGGACCAAATGAAGACACTCAGCCGACGTCGGCGGGACCATCAACATCCGACTAGTCCATTTGATGACGTTGGATCGCAGTCAAAATTACATTATCCTGAAGCCAACGTCGGATTGGTACCATGTTGCCGACGTTGGTTGGGACTCATCTGACCGTCGGGACCAAATGAAGACACTCAGCCGACGTCGGCGGCACCATCAACAACCGACTAGTCCATTTGATGACGTTGGACCGCAGTCCAAACATTAACCTTAAGCCAACGTAGGATTGGTACCATGTTGCCGACGTTGGTTGGGACTCATCTGACCGTCGGGACCAAATGAAGACACTCAGCCGACGTCGGCGGGACCATCAACATCCGACTAGTCCATTTGATGACGTTGGACCGCAGTCAAAATTACATTATCCTGAAGACAACGTCGGATTGGTACCATGTTGCCGACGTTGGTTGGGACTCATCTGACCGTCGGGACCAAATGAAGACACTCAGCCGACGTCGGCGGCACCATCAACAACCGACTAGTCCATTTGATGACGTTGGACCGCAGTCCAAATTACATTAACCTGAAGCCAACGTAGGATTGGTACCATGTTGCCGACGTTGGTTGGGACTCATCTGACCGTCGGGACCAAATGAAGACACTCAGCCGACGTCGGCGGGACCATCAACATCCGACTAGTCCATTTGATGACGTTGGATCGCAGTCAAAATTACATTATCCTGAAGCCAACGTCGGATTGGTACCATGTTGCCGACGTTGGTTGGGACTCATCTGACCGTCGGGACCAAATGAAGACACTCAGCCGACGTCGGCGGCACCATCAACAACCGACTAGTCCATTTGATGACGTTGGACCGCAGTCCAAATTACATTAACCTGAAGCCAACGTCGGATTGGTACCATGTTGCCGACGTTGGTTGGGACTCATCTGACCGTCGGGACCAAATGAAGACACTCAGCCGACGTCGGCGGGACCATCAACATCCGACTAGTCCATTTGATGACGTTGGATCGCAGTCAAAATTACATTATCCTGAAGCCAACGTCGGATTGGTACCATGTTGCCGACGTTGGTTGGGACTCATCTGACCGTCGGGACCAAATGAAGACACTCAGCCGACGTCGGCGGCACCATCAACAACCGACTAGTCCATTTGATGACGTTGGACCGCAGTCCAAACATTAACCTTAAGCCAACGTAGGATTGGTACCATGTTGCCGACGTTGGTTGGGACTCATCTGACCGTCGGGACCAAATGAAGACACTCAGCCGACGTCGGCGGGACCATCAACATCCGACTAGTCCATTTGATGACGTTGGATCGCAGTCAAAATTACATTATCCTGAAGCCAACGTCGGATTGGTACCATGTTGCCGACGTTGGTTGGGACTCATCTGACCGTCGGGACCAAATGAAGACACTCAGCCGACGTTGGCGGGACCATCAACAACCGACTAGTCCATTTGATGACGTTGGACCGCAGTCCAAATTACATTAACCTGAAGCCAACGTCGGATTGGTACTATGTTGCCGACGTTGGTTGGGACTCATCTGACCGTCGGGACCAAATGAAGACACTCAGCCGACGTCGGCGGCACCATCAACAACCGACTAGTCCATTTGATGACGTTGGACCGCAGTCCAAATTACATTAACCTGAAGCCAACGTCGGATTGGTACTATGTTGCCGACGTTGGTTGGGACTCATCTGACCGTCGAGACCAAATGAAGACACTCAGCCGACGTTGGCGGGACCATCAACAACCGACTAATCCATTTAATGACGTTGGACCGCAGTCCAAACATTATCTTGAAGCCATAGTCGGATTGGTACCATGTTGCCGACGTTGGTTGGGACTCATCTGACCGTCGGGACCAAATGAAGACACTCAGCCGACGTCGGCGGCACCATCAATAACCGACTAGTCCATTTGGTGACGTTGGGCCGCAGTCTAAACATTATCCTGAAGCCAACGTCGGATTGGTACCATGTTGCCGACGTTGGTTGGGACTCATCTGACCATCGGAACCAAATGAAGACACTCAGCCGACGTTGGCGGGACCATGAAGAACCGACTAGTCCATTTGATGACGTTGGACCGCAGTCCAAATTACATTAACCTGAAGCCAACGTCGGATTGGTACCATGTTGCCGACGTTGGTTGGGACTCATCTGACCGTCGAGACCAAATGAAGACACTCAGCCGACGTTGGCGGGACCATCAACAACCGACTAGTCCATTTGATGACGTTGGATCGCAGTCCAAACATTATCCTGAAGCCAACGTCGGATTGGTACCATGTTGCCGACGTTGGTTGGGACTCATCTGACCGTCGGGACCAAATGAAGACACTCAGCCGACGTCGGCGGCACCATCAACAACCGACTAGTCCATTTGATGACGTTGGACCGCAGTCCAAACATTAACCTTAAGCCAACGTAGGATTGGTACCATGTTGCCGACGTTGGTTGGGACTCATCTGACCGTCGGGACCAAATGAAGACACTCAGCCGACGTCGGCGGGACCATCGACATCCGACTAGTCCATTTGATGACGTTGGATCGCAGTCAAAATTACATTATCCTGAAGCCAACGTCGGATTGGTACCATGTTGCCGACGTCGGTTGGGACTCATCTGACCGTCGGGACCAAATGAAGACACTCAGCCGACGTCGGCGGGACCATCAACATCCGACTAGTCCATTTGATGACGTTGGATCGCAGTCAAAATTACATTATCCTGAAGCCAACGTCGGATTGGTACCATGTTGCCGACGTCGGTTGGGACTCATCTGACCGTCGGGACCAAATGAAGACACTCAGCCGACGTCGGCGGCACCATCAACTACCGACTAGTCCATTTGATGACGTTGGACCGCAGTCCAAATTACATTAACCTGAAGCCAACGTCGGATTGGTACCATGTTGCCGACGTTGGTTGGGACTCATCTGACCGTCGGGACCAAATGAAGACACTCAGCCGACGTCGGCGGGACCATCAACATCCGACTAGTCCATTTGATGACGTTGGATCGCAGTCAAAATTACATTATCCTGAAGCCAACGTCGGATTGGTACCATGTTGCCGACGTTGGTTGGGACTCATCTGACCGTCGGGACCAAATGAAGACACTCAGCCGACGTCGGCGGCACCATCAACAACCGACTAGTCCATTTGATGACGTTGGACCGCAGTCCAAATTACATTAACCTGAAGCCAACGTCGGATTGGTACCATGTTGCCGACGTTGGTTGGGACTCATCTGACCGTCGGGACCAAATGAAGACACTCAGCCGACGTCGGCGGCACCATCAACAACCGACTAGTCCATTTGATGACGTTGGACCGCAGTCCAAATTACATTAACCTGAAGCCAACGTCGGATTGGTACTATGTTGCCGACGTTGGTTGGGACTCATCTGACCGTCGGGACCAAATGAAGACACTCAGCCGACGTCGGCGGCACCATCAACAACCGACTAGTCCATTTGATGACGTTGGACCGCAGTCCAAATTACATTAACCTGAAGCCAACGTCGGATTGGTACTATGTTGCCGACGTTGGTTGGGACTCATCTGACCGTCGAGACCAAATGAAGACACTCAGCCGACGTTGGCGGGACCATCAACAACCGACTAGTCCATTTAATGACGTTGGACCGCAGTCCAAACATTATCTTGAAGCCATAGTCGGATTGGTACCATGTTGCCGACGTTGGTTGGGACTCATCTGACCGTCGGGACCAAATGAAGACACTCAGCCGACGTCGGCGGCACCATCAATAACCGACTAGTCCATTTGGTGACGTTGGGCCGCAGTCTAAACATTATCCTGAAGCCAACGTCGGATTGGTACCATGTTGCCGACGTTGGTTGGGACTCATCTGACCATCGGAACCAAATGAAGACACTCAGCCGACGTCGGCGGCACCATCAACAACCGACTAGTCCATTTGATGACGTTGGATCGCAGTCAAAATTACATTATCCTGAAGCCAACGTCGGATTGGTACCATGTTGCCGACGTCGGTTGGGACTCATCTGACCGTCGGGACCAAATGAAGACACTCAGCCGACGTCGGCGGCACCATCAACAACCGACTAGTCCATTTGATGACGTTGGACCGCAGTCCAAATTACATTAACCTGAAGCCAACGTCGGATTGGTACCATGTTGCCGACGTTGGTTGGGACTCATCTGACCGTCGGGACCAAATGAAGACACTCAGCCGACGTCGGCGGGACCATCAACATCCGACTAGTCCATTTGATGACGTTGGATCGCAGTCAAAATTACATTATCCTGAAGCCAACGTCGGATTGGTACCATGTTGCCGACGTTGGTTGGGACTCATCTGACCGTCGGGACCAAATGAAGACACTCAGCCGACGTCGGCGGCACCATCAACAACCGACTAGTCCATTTAATGACGTTGGACCGCAGTCTAAACATTATCCTGAAGCCAACGTAGGATTGGTACCATGTTGCCGACGTTGGTTGGGACTCATCTGACCGTCGGGACCAAATGAAGACACTCAGCCGACGTCGGCGGCACCATCAACAACCGACTAGTCCATTTGATGACGTTGGACCGCAGTCTAAACATTATCCTGAAGCCAACGTAGGATTGGTACCATGTTGCCGACGTTGGTTGGGACTCATCTGACCGTCGGGACCAAATGAAGACACTCAGCCGACGTCGGCGGGACCATCAACATCCGACTAGTCCATTTGATGACGTTGGATCGCAGTCAAAATTACATTATCCTGAAGCCAACGTCGGATTGGTACCATGTTGCCGACGTTGGTTGGGACTCATCTGACCGTCGGGACCAAATGAAGACACTCAGCCGACGTCGGCGGGACCATCAACATCCGACTAGTCCATTTGATGACGTTGGATCGCAGTCAAAATTACATTATCCTGAAGCCAACGTCGGATTGGTACCATGTTGCCGACGTTGGTTGGGACTCATCTGACCGTCGGGACCAAATGAAGACACTCAGCCGACGTCGGCGGCACCATCAACAACCGACTAGTCCATTTGATGACGTTGGACCGCAGTCCAAACATTAACCTTAAGCCAACGTAGGATTGGTACCATGTTGCCGACGTTGGTTGGGACTCATCTGACCGTCGGGACCAAATGAAGACACTCAGCCGACGTCGGCGGGACCATCAACATCCGACTAGTCCATTTGATGACGTTGGATCGCAGTCAAAATTACATTATCCTGAAGCCAACGTCGGATTGGTACCATGTTGCCGACGTTGGTTGGGACTCATCTGACCGTCGGGACCAAATGAAGACACTCAGCCGACGTCGGCGGCACCATCAACAACCGACTAGTCCATTTGATGACGTTGGACCGCAGTCCAAATTACATTAACCTGAAGCCAACGTAGGATTGGTACCATGTTGCCGACGTTGGTTGGGACTCATCTGACCGTCGGGACCAAATGAAGACACTCAGCCGACGTCGGCGGGACCATCAACATCCGACTAGTCCATTTGATGACGTTGGATCGCAGTCAAAATTACATTATCCTGAAGCCAACGTCGGATTGGTACCATGTTGCCGACGTTGGTTGGGACTCATCTGACCGTCGGGACCAAATGAAGACACTCAGCCGACGTCGGCGGCACCATCAACAACCGACTAGTCCATTTGATGACGTTGGACCGCAGTCCAAATTACATTAACCTGAAGCCAACGTCGGATTGGTACCATGTTGCCGACGTTGGTTGGGACTCATCTGACCGTCGGGACCAAATGAAGACACTCAGCCGACGTCGGCGGGACCATCAACATCCGACTAGTCCATTTGATGACGTTGGATCGCAGTCAAAATTACATTATCCTGAAGCCAACGTTGGATTGGTACCATGTTGCCGACGTTGGTTGGGACTCATCTGACCGTCGGGACCAAATGAAGACACTCAGCCGACGTCGGCGGCACCATCAACAACCGACTAGTCCATTTGATGACGTTGGACCGCAGTCCAAACATTAACCTTAAGCCAACGTAGGATTGGTACCATGTTGCCGACGTTGGTTGGGACTCATCTGACCGTCGGGACCAAATGAAGACACTCAGCCGACGTCGGCGGGACCATCAACATCCGACTAGTCCATTTGATGACGTTGGATCGCAGTCAAAATTACATTATCCTGAAGCCAACGTCGGATTGGTACCATGTTGCCGACGTTGGTTGGGACTCATCTGACCGTCGGGACCAAATGAAGACACTCAGCCGACGTTGGCGGGACCATCAACAACCGACTAGTCCATTTGATGACGTTGGACCGCAGTCCAAATTACATTAATCTGAAGCCAACGTCGGATTGGTACTATGTTGCCGACGTTGGTTGGGACTCATCTGACCGTCGGGACCAAATGAAGACACTCAGCCGACGTCGGCGGCACCATCAACAACCGACTAGTCCATTTGATGACGTTGGACCGCAGTCCAAATTACATTAACCTGAAGCCAACGTCGGATTGGTACTATGTTGCCGACGTTGGTTGGGACTCATCTGACCGTCGAGACCAAATGAAGACACTCAGCCGACGTTGGCGGGACCATCAACAACCGACTAGTCCATTTAATGACGTTGGACCGCAGTCCAAACATTATCTTGAAGCCATAGTCGGATTGGTACCATGTTGCCGACGTTGGTTGGGACTCATCTGACCGTCGGGACCAAATGAAGACACTCAGCCGACGTCGGCGGCACCTTCAATAACCGACTAGTCCATTTGGTGACGTTGGGCCGCAGTCTAAACATTATCCTGAAGCCAACGTCGGATTGGTACCATGTTGCCGACGTTGGTTGGGACTCATCTGACCATCGGAACCAAATGAAGACACTCAGCCGACGTCGGCGGCACCATCAACAACCGACTAGTCCATTTGATGACGTTGGATCGCAGTCAAAATTACATTATCCTGAAGCCAACGTCGGATTGGTACCATGTTGCCGACGTCGGTTGGGACTCATCTGACCGTCGGGACCAAATGAAGACACTCAGCCGACGTCGGCGGCACCATCAACAACCGACTAGTCCATTTGATGACGTTGGACCGCAGTCCAAATTACATTAACCTGAAGCCAACGTCGGATTGGTACCATGTTGCCGACGTTGGTTGGGACTCATCTGACCGTCGGGACCAAATGAAGACACTCAGCCGACGTCGGCGGGACCATCAACATCCGACTAGTCCATTTGATGACGTTGGATCGCAGTCAAAATTACATTATCCTGAAGCCAACGTCGGATTGGTACCATGTTGCCGACGTCGGTTGGGACTCATCTGACCGTCGGGACCAAATGAAGACACTCAGCCGACGTCGGCGGCACCATCAACAACCGACTAGTCCATTTGATGACGTTGGACCGCAGTCCAAACATTAACCTTAAGCCAACGTAGGATTGGTACCATGTTGCCGACGTTGGTTGGGACTCATCTGACCGTCGGGACCAAATGAAGACACTCAGCCGACGTCGGCGGGACCATCAACATCCGACTAGTCCATTTGATGACGTTGGATCGCAGTCAAAATTACATTATCCTGAAGCCAACGTCGGATTGGTACCATGTTGCCGACGTTGGTTGGGACTCATCTGACCGTCGGGACCAAATGAAGACACTCAGCCGACGTCGGCGGCACCATCAACAACCGACTAGTCCATTTGATGACGTTGGACCGCAGTCCAAACATTAACCTTAAGCCAACGTAGGATTGGTACCATGTTGCCGACGTTGGTTGGGACTCATCTGACCGTCGGGACCAAATGAAGACACTCAGCCGACGTCGGCGGGACCATCAACATCCGACTAGTCCATTTGATGACGTTGGACCGCAGTCAAAATTACATTATCCTGAAGACAACGTCGGATTGGTACCATGTTGCCGACGTTGGTTGGGACTCATCTGACCGTCGGGACCAAATGAAGACACTCAGCCGACGTCGGCGGCACCATCAACAACCGACTAGTCCATTTGATGACGTTGGACCGCAGTCCAAATTACATTAACCTGAAGCCAACGTAGGATTGGTACCATGTTGCCGACGTTGGTTGGGACTCATCTGACCGTCGGGACCAAATGAAGACACTCAGCCGACGTCGGCGGGACCATCAACATCCGACTAGTCCATTTGATGACGTTGGATCGCAGTCAAAATTACATTATCCTGAAGCCAACGTCGGATTGGTACCATGTTGCCGACGTTGGTTGGGACTCATCTGACCGTCGGGACCAAATGAAGACACTCAGCCGACGTCGGCGGCACCATCAACAACCGACTAGTCCATTTGATGACGTTGGACCGCAGTCCAAATTACATTAACCTGAAGCCAACGTCGGATTGGTACCATGTTGCCGACGTTGGTTGGGACTCATCTGACCGTCGGGACCAAATGAAGACACTCAGCCGACGTCGGCGGGACCATCAACATCCGACTAGTCCATTTGATGACGTTGGATCGCAGTCAAAATTACATTATCCTGAAGCCAACGTCGGATTGGTACCATGTTGCCGACGTTGGTTGGGACTCATCTGACCGTCGGGACCAAATGAAGACACTCAGCCGACGTCGGCGGCACCATCAACAACCGACTAGTCCATTTGATGACGTTGGACCGCAGTCCAAACATTAACCTTAAGCCAACGTAGGATTGGTACCATGTTGCCGACGTTGGTTGGGACTCATCTGACCGTCGGGACCAAATGAAGACACTCAGCCGACGTCGGCGGGACCATCAACATCCGACTAGTCCATTTGATGACGTTGGATCGCAGTCAAAATTACATTATCCTGAAGCCAACGTCGGATTGGTACCATGTTGCCGACGTTGGTTGGGACTCATCTGACCGTCGGGACCAAATGAAGACACTCAGCCGACGTTGGCGGGACCATCAACAACCGACTAGTCCATTTGATGACGTTGGACCGCAGTCCAAATTACATTAACCTGAAGCCAACGTCGGATTGGTACTATGTTGCCGACGTTGGTTGGGACTCATCTGACCGTCGGGACCAAATGAAGACACTCAGCCGACGTCGGCGGCACCATCAACAACCGACTAGTCCATTTGATGACGTTGGACCGCAGTCCAAATTACATTAACCTGAAGCCAACGTCGGATTGGTACTATGTTGCCGACGTTGGTTGGGACTCATCTGACCGTCGAGACCAAATGAAGACACTCAGCCGACGTTGGCGGGACCATCAACAACCGACTAATCCATTTAATGACGTTGGACCGCAGTCCAAACATTATCTTGAAGCCATAGTCGGATTGGTACCATGTTGCCGACGTTGGTTGGGACTCATCTGACCGTCGGGACCAAATGAAGACACTCAGCCGACGTCGGCGGCACCATCAATAACCGACTAGTCCATTTGGTGACGTTGGGCCGCAGTCTAAACATTATCCTGAAGCCAACGTCGGATTGGTACCATGTTGCCGACGTTGGTTGGGACTCATCTGACCATCGGAACCAAATGAAGACACTCAGCCGACGTTGGCGGGACCATGAAGAACCGACTAGTCCATTTGATGACGTTGGACCGCAGTCCAAATTACATTAACCTGAAGCCAACGTCGGATTGGTACCATGTTGCCGACGTTGGTTGGGACTCATCTGACCGTCGAGACCAAATGAAGACACTCAGCCGACGTTGGCGGGACCATCAACAACCGACTAGTCCATTTGATGACGTTGGATCGCAGTCCAAACATTATCCTGAAGCCAACGTCGGATTGGTACCATGTTGCCGACGTTGGTTGGGACTCATCTGACCGTCGGGACCAAATGAAGACACTCAGCCGACGTCGGCGGCACCATCAACAACCGACTAGTCCATTTGATGACGTTGGACCGCAGTCCAAACATTAACCTTAAGCCAACGTAGGATTGGTACCATGTTGCCGACGTTGGTTGGGACTCATCTGACCGTCGGGACCAAATGAAGACACTCAGCCGACGTCGGCGGGACCATCGACATCCGACTAGTCCATTTGATGACGTTGGATCGCAGTCAAAATTACATTATCCTGAAGCCAACGTCGGATTGGTACCATGTTGCCGACGTCGGTTGGGACTCATCTGACCGTCGGGACCAAATGAAGACACTCAGCCGACGTCGGCGGGACCATCAACATCCGACTAGTCCATTTGATGACGTTGGATCGCAGTCAAAATTACATTATCCTGAAGCCAACGTCGGATTGGTACCATGTTGCCGACGTCGGTTGGGACTCATCTGACCGTCGGGACCAAATGAAGACACTCAGCCGACGTCGGCGGCACCATCAACTACCGACTAGTCCATTTGATGACGTTGGACCGCAGTCCAAATTACATTAACCTGAAGCCAACGTCGGATTGGTACCATGTTGCCGACGTTGGTTGGGACTCATCTGACCGTCGGGACCAAATGAAGACACTCAGCCGACGTCGGCGGGACCATCAACATCCGACTAGTCCATTTGATGACGTTGGATCGCAGTCAAAATTACATTATCCTGAAGCCAACGTCGGATTGGTACCATGTTGCCGACGTTGGTTGGGACTCATCTGACCGTCGGGACCAAATGAAGACACTCAGCCGACGTCGGCGGCACCATCAACAACCGACTAGTCCATTTGATGACGTTGGACCGCAGTCCAAATTACATTAACCTGAAGCCAACGTCGGATTGGTACCATGTTGCCGACGTTGGTTGGGACTCATCTGACCGTCGGGACCAAATGAAGACACTCAGCCGACGTCGGCGGCACCATCAACAACCGACTAGTCCATTTGATGACGTTGGACCGCAGTCCAAATTACATTAACCTGAAGCCAACGTCGGATTGGTACTATGTTGCCGACGTTGGTTGGGACTCATCTGACCGTCGGGACCAAATGAAGACACTCAGCCGACGTCGGCGGCACCATCAACAACCGACTAGTCCATTTGATGACGTTGGACCGCAGTCCAAATTACATTAACCTGAAGCCAACGTCGGATTGGTACTATGTTGCCGACGTTGGTTGGGACTCATCTGACCGTCGAGACCAAATGAAGACACTCAGCCGACGTTGGCGGGACCATCAACAACCGACTAGTCCATTTAATGACGTTGGACCGCAGTCCAAACATTATCTTGAAGCCATAGTCGGATTGGTACCATGTTGCCGACGTTGGTTGGGACTCATCTGACCGTCGGGACCAAATGAAGACACTCAGCCGACGTCGGCGGCACCATCAATAACCGACTAGTCCATTTGGTGACGTTGGGCCGCAGTCTAAACATTATCCTGAAGCCAACGTCGGATTGGTACCATGTTGCCGACGTTGGTTGGGACTCATCTGACCATCGGAACCAAATGAAGACACTCAGCCGACGTCGGCGGCACCATCAACAACCGACTAGTCCATTTGATGACGTTGGATCGCAGTCAAAATTACATTATCCTGAAGCCAACGTCGGATTGGTACCATGTTGCCGACGTCGGTTGGGACTCATCTGACCGTCGGGACCAAATGAAGACACTCAGCCGACGTCGGCGGCACCATCAACAACCGACTAGTCCATTTGATGACGTTGGACCGCAGTCCAAATTACATTAACCTGAAGCCAACGTCGGATTGGTACCATGTTGCCGACGTTGGTTGGGACTCATCTGACCGTCGGGACCAAATGAAGACACTCAGCCGACGTCGGCGGGACCATCAACATCCGACTAGTCCATTTGATGACGTTGGATCGCAGTCAAAATTACATTATCCTGAAGCCAACGTCGGATTGGTACCATGTTGCCGACGTTGGTTGGGACTCATCTGACCGTCGGGACCAAATGAAGACACTCAGCCGACGTCGGCGGCACCATCAACAACCGACTAGTCCATTTAATGACGTTGGACCGCAGTCTAAACATTATCCTGAAGCCAACGTAGGATTGGTACCATGTTGCCGACGTTGGTTGGGACTCATCTGACCGTCGGGACCAAATGAAGACACTCAGCCGACGTCGGCGGCACCATCAACAACCGACTAGTCCATTTGATGACGTTGGACCGCAGTCTAAACATTATCCTGAAGCCAACGTAGGATTGGTACCATGTTGCCGACGTTGGTTGGGACTCATCTGACCGTCGGGACCAAATGAAGACACTCAGCCGACGTCGGCGGGACCATCAACATCCGACTAGTCCATTTGATGACGTTGGATCGCAGTCAAAATTACATTATCCTGAAGCCAACGTCGGATTGGTACCATGTTGCCGACGTTGGTTGGGACTCATCTGACCGTCGGGACCAAATGAAGACACTCAGCCGACGTCGGCGGGACCATCAACATCCGACTAGTCCATTTGATGACGTTGGATCGCAGTCAAAATTACATTATCCTGAAGCCAACGTCGGATTGGTACCATGTTGCCGACGTTGGTTGGGACTCATCTGACCGTCGGGACCAAATGAAGACACTCAGCCGACGTCGGCGGCACCATCAACAACCGACTAGTCCATTTGATGACGTTGGACCGCAGTCCAAACATTAACCTTAAGCCAACGTAGGATTGGTACCATGTTGCCGACGTTGGTTGGGACTCATCTGACCGTCGGGACCAAATGAAGACACTCAGCCGACGTCGGCGGGACCATCAACATCCGACTAGTCCATTTGATGACGTTGGATCGCAGTCAAAATTACATTATCCTGAAGCCAACGTCGGATTGGTACCATGTTGCCGACGTTGGTTGGGACTCATCTGACCGTCGGGACCAAATGAAGACACTCAGCCGACGTCGGCGGCACCATCAACAACCGACTAGTCCATTTGATGACGTTGGACCGCAGTCCAAATTACATTAACCTGAAGCCAACGTAGGATTGGTACCATGTTGCCGACGTTGGTTGGGACTCATCTGACCGTCGGGACCAAATGAAGACACTCAGCCGACGTCGGCGGGACCATCAACATCCGACTAGTCCATTTGATGACGTTGGATCGCAGTCAAAATTACATTATCCTGAAGCCAACGTCGGATTGGTACCATGTTGCCGACGTTGGTTGGGACTCATCTGACCGTCGGGACCAAATGAAGACACTCAGCCGACGTCGGCGGCACCATCAACAACCGACTAGTCCATTTGATGACGTTGGACCGCAGTCCAAATTACATTAACCTGAAGCCAACGTCGGATTGGTACCATGTTGCCGACGTTGGTTGGGACTCATCTGACCGTCGGGACCAAATGAAGACACTCAGCCGACGTCGGCGGGACCATCAACATCCGACTAGTCCATTTGATGACGTTGGATCGCAGTCAAAATTACATTATCCTGAAGCCAACGTCGGATTGGTACCATGTTGCCGACGTTGGTTGGGACTCATCTGACCGTCGGGACCAAATGAAGACACTCAGCCGACGTTGGCGGGACCATCAACAACCGACTAGTCCATTTGATGACGTTGGACCGCAGTCCAAATTACATTAACCTGAAGCCAACGTCGGATTGGTACCATGTTGCCGACGTTGGTTGGGACTCATCTGACCGTCGGGACCAAATGAAGACACTCAGCCGACGTCGGCGGGACCATCAACATCCGACTAGTCCATTTGATGACGTTGGACCGCAGTCCAAATTACATTATCCTGAAGCCAACGTAGGATTGGTACCATGTTGCCGACGTCGGTCGGGACTCATCTGACCGTCGGGACCAAATGAAGACACTCAGCCGACGTCGGCGGCACCATCAACAACCGACTAGTCCATTTGATGACGTTGGACCGCAGTCCAAATTACATTAACCTGAAGCCAACGTCGGGTTGGTACCATGTTGCCGACGTTGGTTCACTTGGGACTCATCTAACTGCCGGGACTATACAACCAGCCGACGTTAGCGGGACTATAAACTATTCCAATTACTTACGCTAGAACGCAGCAACCGTGGAGCCTTTTTATCTCCCTAAACAAAAAGGAGCAACCCAAATATGCCATGGTCAGCAAATCAACGACAAAATATTAGTTATTACGGCGTTTAACAGAAACATATTGTGGACTTTTCAAGCTTTTCAACCGGCTTTGAAATCATACCCAATTGTTTGTTTATGTAAATTCTCTCAAATAGGCCTACATGAAAAAGTGCTGCAATTTTAATTTCATTGAAGAGGGAAAGGTTGATCGAAAATATCTGTGGAAGACCCGTTGTAGCCGGTGGGATGCTGGTCTTATGTATGGAAGGGTGACTGGGGGGGGGGGGGGCTTGGGTGTGGGACCTAGGTCAGAACTAGGAGAGGGACCTTGGGTTTAGGAGACCCTTTGGTCAGGGGGTGGGGTGGAGAGCTTGATGTGGCTGGGCTTGTATCCGTTCATCTGGAGGGCAGACTTGATGTGTTGCAGTTCTGGCTGTAACAAGGCTGCATCACATTATGTCGAAGGCCCGCCTCACCAGTGTGCGGTTGACGGAAGCCTTGATGCCGGGGTGGTGGAAGGATCGTTGGTGGAGGTAGCGGTCCGTGTGGGTCGGTCGGCTGTAGACGGTGTGTGCAAGGGTACCGTGAGGGTTGCGGGAAACCTTGACGTCCAGGAAAAGGATGGAGCCATCATGTTCAACTTCCATCGTGAAGGCAATGTTGGGGTGTTGTCCGTTGAGGTACTGCAGGAATTCTTGGAGGGCAGTGGGGCCGTGGGGCCAGACCACGAACGTGTCATCCACGTAGCGGAGCCAGAGGGTGGGTTGGAGAGAGGACGACCTTAACTCCTCCATGAAGACGTCTGCAAGGACCGTGGATAAAGGAGATCCCATGGAGGTACCAGACGTCTGTTCATAGAACACGCCATGCCACTGGAAGCAGCTTGAGGCAACACAGGTTAGCAGCAAGTCATGGATCTGGTCCGGGGACAACTGGGTGCGTTCTGTCAGCGTAGGGTCATGCGTGAGTCTTTCCTTAGTTAACAAACAGGCCTCGCCTGTGTGGACATTAATGAATAGGGAAACTACATTGAAGCTGACCAGCAAATAAGTGGGTTTGAGTGTGAGTTTCTTAGTGATGTCGACGAAGTGGGTAGAGTTGGCAACGAAATGTGTAGATTGACCCACCAAGGGTCTGAGTAATTTGGCTAAATATTGGGCGGTGTTGTACGTGGGGGAACCTCTAGAGGCAACGATGGGGCGAAGTGGGGCATCTGGTTTGTGGATCTTTGGTTGCCCGAAGAACCTGGGGGCAGACGGAACTGGAGGGTCTTAGTTTGCGGTACAGGGGGAAGGGGAGGGCTTCGGCTCTATGCAGAGCGAGGAGTTTGCTGGTGACTCTCTTCTCAATGAAAGGTATTGGGTTCTTGGGGAGAGGGCGGTACGGACCAGATCCAAGAATGCTGCTCACCCCTAGTGTCGTAGTCTACTCTGTCCAAGATGACAGTGGCGTTTCCTTTGTCTGCCTTCAGGATGTGGATGGAGTCATCCCGGCGGAGGACGCGGAGGGCAGCAAGCTCAGGTTTGGTGAGGCTGGGCTTGGGTGGTCGGGCCTTGCGCATGATCTCGTTGATCCGTACCCGGACGTCGATCGCTGAAGACTTAGGCAGGTGTCTGATGGCTGGTTCTGTAGCCTGAATGATGGCTTCTACGGGGACTTGCTTGGGTGACACCGCGAAGTTCATGCCGAGGGAAAGAACTTGGGTCTCGGTGTGGTCTAGGTGGCGGTTGCTGAGGTTGACTACTGTGTGGTTGGTGAAGGCTTGCTTATTGCAAAGGTGAGGAGGACGGCTTATGGATATGGGAGATCCACTGTGCCAATTGCGGATGTTGTTGGTGGTGGTTGCGGGAGTGCCAGGGGAGCTCATCTCTTGGAGCCGATGGAACTTCTTGAGCTGAGAACTCCGGGCTTGAGCAAAGGCATGCTGGCTTGAGGAGGACGTGAGGGTACTGATCTTATTGAAGTCGGTGGACTTGAAAGTGTTTAGCAGTTGCACTCTGGAGTCAGCAATCTGTTGGTCCAGGATGAACAGATCGTGTCATGTGGATGAAATCCGTCCACGGATGAGGGCAAGGCTCGCCCTATGTAGGATGTAGTGCGACCACCGGTTCCGAACAGGGTAATGGAGACATAAGCCGGGAGGGATGGTGTTGGAGACGCGGCAACGCTTGAGGAAGGTCAGGTTGTTGATGAGTTTCGAACAACGGATGGACATGCGTCCGTGATCCCTGACCAGGATGATGGCCAGCTCTCCGTAGAGCAAGGACTTAAGGAAGGTTTGCGGTAAGTGTTAGGGTTAGGGTTAGGGTTAGGGTTAGGGGTTAGGTGTTAGGTGTTAGGGTTAGGGTTAGGGTTAGGGTTAGGGGTTAGGTGTTAGGTGTTAGGGTTAGGGTTAGGGTTAGGGTTAGGGTTAGGGTTAGGGTTAGGGTTAGGGTTAGGGTTAGGGTTAGGGTTAGGGGTTAGGTGTTAGGTGTTAGGGTTAGGGTTAGGGTTAGGGTTAGGGGTTAGGTGTTAGGTGTTAGGGTTAGGGTTAGGGTTAGGGTTAGGGTTAGGGTTAGGGTTAGGGTTAGGGTTAGGGTTAGGGTTAGGGTTAGGGTTAGGGTTAGGGTTAGGGTTAGGGTTAGGGTTAGGGTTAGGGTTAGGGTTAGGGTTAGGGTTAGGGTTAGGGTTAGGGTTAGGGTTAGGGTTAGGGTTAGGGTTAGGGTTAGGGTTAGGGTTAGGGTTAGGGTTAGGGTTAGGGTTAGGGTTAGGGTTAGGGTTAGGGTTAGGGTTAGGGTTAGGGTTAGGGTTAGGGTTAGGGTTAGGGTTAGGGTTAGGGTTAGGGTTAGGGTTAGGGTTAGGGTTAGGGTTAGGGTTAGGGTTAGGGTTAGGGTTAGGGTTAGGGTTAGGGTTAGGGTTAGGGTTAGGGTTAGGGTTAGGGTTAGGGTTAGGGTTAGGGTTAGGGTTAGGGTTAGGGTTAGGGTTAGGGTTAGGGTTAGGGTTAGGGTTAGGGTTAGGGTTAGGGTTAGGGTTAGGGTTAGGGTTAGGGTTAGGGTTAGGGTTAGGGTTAGGGTTAGGGTTAGGGTTAGGGTTAGGGTTAGGGTTAGGGTTAGGGTTAGGGTTAGGGTTAGGGTTAGGGTTAGGGTTAGGGTTAGGGTTAGGGTTAGGGTTAGGGTTAGGGTTAGGGTTAGGGTTAGGGTTAGGGTTAGGGTTAGGGTTAGGGTTAGGGTTAGGGTTAGGGTTAGGGTTAGGGTTAGGGTTAGGGTTAGGGTTAGGGTTAGGGTTAGGGTTAGGGTTAGGGTTAGGGTTAGGGTTAGGGTTAGGGTTAGGGTTAGGGTTAGGGTTAGGGTTAGGGTTAGGGTTAGGGTTAGGGTTAGGGTTAGGGTTAGGGTTAGGGTTAGGGTTAGGGTTAGGGTTAGGGTTAGGGTTAGGGTTAGGGTTAGGGTTAGGGTTAGGGTTAGGGTTAGGGTTAGGGTTAGGGTTAGGGTTAGGGTTAGGGTTAGGGTTAGGGTTAGGGTTAGGGTTAGGGTTAGGGTTAGGGTTAGGGTTAGGGTTAGGGTTAGGGTTAGGGTTAGGGTTAGGGTTAGGGTTAGGGTTAGGGTTAGGGTTAGGGTTAGGGTTAGGGTTAGGGTTAGGGTTAGGGTTAGGGTTAGGGTTAGGGTTAGGGTTAGGGTTAGGGTTAGGGTTAGGGTTAGGGTTAGGGTTAGGGTTAGGGTTAGGGTTAGGGTTAGGGTTAGGGTTAGGGTTAGGGTTAGGGTTAGGGTTAGGGTTAGGGTTAGGGTTAGGGTTAGGGTTAGGGTTAGGGTTAGGGTTAGGGTTAGGGTTAGGGTTAGGGTTAGGGTTAGGGTTAGGGTTAGGGTTAGGGTTAGGGTTAGGGTTAGGGTTAGGGTTAGGGTTAGGGTTAGGGTTAGGGTTAGGGTTAGGGTTAGGGTTAGGGTTAGGGTTAGGGTTAGGGTTAGGGTTAGGGTTAGGGTTAGGGTTAGGGTTAGGGTTAGGGTTAGGGTTAGGGTTAGGGTTAGGGTTAGGGTTAGGGTTAGGGTTAGGGTTAGGGTTAGGGTTAGGGTTAGGGTTAGGGTTAGGGTTAGGGTTAGGGTTAGGGTTAGGGTTAGGGTTAGGGTTAGGGTTAGGGTTAGGGTTAGGGTTAGGGTTAGGGTTAGGGTTAGGGTTAGGGTTAGGGTTAGGGTTAGGGTTAGGGTTAGGGTTAGGGTTAGGGTTAGGGTTAGGGTTAGGGTTAGGGTTAGGGTTAGGGTTAGGGTTAGGGTTAGGGTTAGGGTTAGGGTTAGGGTTAGGGTTAGGGTTAGGGTTAGGGTTAGGGTTAGGGTTAGGGTTAGGGTTAGGGTTAGGGTTAGGGTTAGGGTTAGGGTTAGGGTTAGGGTTAGGGTTAGGGTTAGGGTTAGGGTTAGGGTTAGGGTTAGGGTTAGGGTTAGGGTTAGGGTTAGGGTTAGGGTTAGGGTTAGGGTTAGGGTTAGGGTTAGGGTTAGGGTTAGGGTTAGGGTTAGGGTTAGGGTTAGGGTTAGGGTTAGGGTTAGGGTTAGGGTTAGGGTTAGGGTTAGGGTTAGGGTTAGGGTTAGGGTTAGGGTTAGGGTTAGGGTTAGGGTTAGGGTTAGGGTTAGGGTTAGGGTTAGGGTTAGGGTTAGGGTTAGGGTTAGGGTTAGGGTTAGGGTTAGGGTTAGGGTTAGGGTTAGGGTTAGGGTTAGGGTTAGGGTTAGGGTTAGGGTTAGGGTTAGGGTTAGGGTTAGGGTTAGGGTTAGGGTTAGGGTTAGGGTTAGGGTTAGGGTTAGGGTTAGGGTTAGGGTTAGGGTTAGGGTTAGGGTTAGGGTTAGGGTTAGGGTTAGGGTTAGGGTTAGGGTTAGGGTTAGGGTTAGGGTTAGGGTTAGGGTTAGGGTTAGGGTTAGGGTTAGGGTTAGGGTTAGGGTTAGGGTTAGGGTTAGGGTTAGGGTTAGGGTTAGGGTTAGGGTTAGGGTTAGGGTTAGGGTTAGGGTTAGGGTTAGGGTTAGGGTTAGGGTTAGGGTTAGGGTTAGGGTTAGGGTTAGGGTTAGGGTTAGGGTTAGGGTTAGGGTTAGGGTTAGGGTTAGGGTTAGGGTTAGGGTTAGGGTTAGGGTTAGGGTTAGGGTTAGGGTTAGGGTTAGGGTTAGGGTTAGGGTTAGGGTTAGGGTTAGGGTTAGGGTTAGGGTTAGGGTTAGGGTTAGGGTTAGGGTTAGGGTTAGGGTTAGGGTTAGGGTTAGGGTTAGGGTTAGGGTTAGGGTTAGGGTTAGGGTTAGGGTTAGGGTTAGGGTTAGGGTTAGGGTTAGGGTTAGGGTTAGGGTTAGGGTTAGGGTTAGGGTTAGGGTTAGGGTTAGGGTTAGGGTTAGGGTTAGGGTTAGGGTTAGGGTTAGGGTTAGGGTTAGGGTTAGGGTTAGGGTTAGGGTTAGGGTTAGGGTTAGGGTTAGGGTTAGGGTTAGGGTTAGGGTTAGGGTTAGGGTTAGGGTTAGGGTTAGGGTTAGGGTTAGGGTTAGGGTTAGGGTTAGGGTTAGGGTTAGGGTTAGGGTTAGGGTTAGGGTTAGGGTTAGGGTTAGGGTTAGGGTTAGGGTTAGGGTTAGGGTTAGGGTTAGGGTTAGGGTTAGGGTTAGGGTTAGGGTTAGGGTTAGGGTTAGGGTTAGGGTTAGGGTTAGGGTTAGGGTTAGGGTTAGGGTTAGGGTTAGGGTTAGGGTTAGGGTTAGGGTTAGGGTTAGGGTTAGGGTTAGGGTTAGGGTTAGGGTTAGGGTTAGGGTTAGGGTTAGGGTTAGGGTTAGGGTTAGGGTTAGGGTTAGGGTTAGGGTTAGGGTTAGGGTTAGGGTTAGGGTTAGGGTTAGGGTTAGGGTTAGGGTTAGGGTTAGGGTTAGGGTTAGGGTTAGGGTTAGGGTTAGGGTTAGGGTTAGGGTTAGGGTTAGGGTTAGGGTTAGGGTTAGGGTTAGGGTTAGGGTTAGGGTTAGGGTTAGGGTTAGGGTTAGGGTTAGGGTTAGGGTTAGGGTTAGGGTTAGGGTTAGGGTTAGGGTTAGGGTTAGGGTTAGGGTTAGGGTTAGGGTTAGGGTTAGGGTTAGGGTTAGGGTTAGGGTTAGGGTTAGGGTTAGGGTTAGGGTTAGGGTTAGGGTTAGGGTTAGGGTTAGGGTTAGGGTTAGGGTTAGGGTTAGGGTTAGGGTTAGGGTTAGGGTTAGGGTTAGGGTTAGGGTTAGGGTTAGGGTTAGGGTTAGGGTTAGGGTTAGGGTTAGGGTTAGGGTTAGGGTTAGGGTTAGGGTTAGGGTTAGGGTTAGGGTTAGGGTTAGGGTTAGGGTTAGGGTTAGGGTTAGGGTTAGGGTTAGGGTTAGGGTTAGGGTTAGGGTTAGGGTTAGGGTTAGGGTTAGGGTTAGGGTTAGGGTTAGGGTTAGGGTTAGGGTTAGGGTTAGGGTTAGGGTTAGGGTTAGGGTTAGGGTTAGGGTTAGGGTTAGGGTTAGGGTTAGGGTTAGGGTTAGGGTTAGGGTTAGGGTTAGGGTTAGGGTTAGGGTTAGGGTTAGGGTTAGGGTTAGGGTTAGGGTTAGGGTTAGGGTTAGGGTTAG